>CM051258.1:41429934-41579934 GCA_027921565.1 Artemia sinica
TTTCGTGTGTGTGTGTAAGTTTTTGCGTGTGTGTAAGTTTTTGTTCGTGTGTGTAAGTTTTAGTGTGTGTGTAAGTTCTTGTGTGCATGTAAGTTTTTGTGTGCATGTAAGTTTTTGCGTGTGGGTGTAAGTTTTTGTGTATGTGTGTGTAAGTTTTTGTGTGTGTGTGTGTAAGTTTTTGTGTGTCTAAGCTTTTGTGTGTGTGTAAGTTTTGGCGTGTGTGTGTGTAAGTTTTCGTGTGTGTGTGTGTGTGTGTAAGTTTTTGTGTGCATGTAAGTTTTCGTGTGCATGTGTAAGTTTTTTTTTTGTGTGTGTGTGTGTAAGTTTTTGTGTGTGTGTAAGTTTTTGTGTGTGTGTGTAAGTTTTGTGTGTGTGTGTGTAAGTTTTTGTGCGTGTGTGTAAGTTTTTGTGTGCATGTAAGTTTTTGTGTGCATGTAAGTTTTTGCGTGTGGGTGTAAGTTTTTGTGTGTGCGTGTAAGTTTTTGTGTGTCTAAGCTTTTGTGTGTGGGTGTAAGTTTTTTGTGTGTGTGTGTAAGTTTGTGTGTGTTTGTGTGTGCGTGTGTAAGTTTTTGTGTGTGTAAGTTTTTTTTTTTGTGTGTGTGTGTGTAAGTTTGTGTGTGTGTGTATGTGTAAGTTTTTGTGTGCATGTAAGTTTTGGCGTGTGTGTGTAAATTTTTGTGTGTGTGTGTGTGTGTAAGTTTTTGTGTGTCTAAGCTTTTGTGTGTGTAAGTTTTGACGTGTGTGTGTGTAAGTTTTCGTGTGTGTGTGTGTGTAAGTTTTTGTGTGCATGTAAGTTTTCGTGTGCATGTGTAAGTTTTTGTGTGTGTAAGTTTTTGTGTGTGTGTAAGTTTTTGTGTGTGTGTGTGTGTGTAAGTTTTTGTGTGTGTGTGTAAGTTTTTGTGCGTGTGTGTAAGTTTTTGTGTGCATGTAAGTTTTGTGTGCATGTAAGTTTTTGCGTGTGGGTGTAAGTTTTTGTGTGTGCGTGTAAGTTTTTGTGTGTCTAAGCCTTTGTGTGTGGGTGTAAGTTTTTGTGTGTGTGTGTAAGTTTGTGTGTGTTTGTGTGTGTGTGTGTGTAAGTTTTTGTGTGTGTAAGTTTTTGTGTGTGTGTGTGTGTAAGTTTTTGTGTGTGTATGAGTTTTTGTGTGCATGTAAGTTTTTGTGTGCATGTAAGTTTTTGCGTGCGGGTGTAAGTTTGTGTGTGTGTGTGTAAGTTTTGGCGTGTGTGTGTGCCGGTGTGAGTTTTTGTGTGTGTGTAAGTTTTGGCATGTGTGTGTAAGTTTTTGTGTGTGTGTGTGTAAGTTTTCGTGTGTATGTGTAAGTTTTTGTGTGTGTATGTAAGTTTTTGTGCGTGTGTGTAAGTTTTTGTGTGTGTGTGTGTGTAAGTTTTTGTTTGTGTGTGTGTGTGTGTGTGTAAGTTTTTGTGTGTGTGTAAGTTTTTGTGTGCATGTAAGTTTTGTGTGCATGTAAGTTTTTGCGTGTGGGTGTAAGTTTTTGTGTGTATGTAAGTTTTCGTGTGCATATGTAAGTTTGAGTGTGTGTGTGTGTGTGTGTGTGTGTGTGTGAGTTTTTGTGTGTGTGTAAGTTTTGCCGTGTGTGTGTAAGTTTTCGTGTGTGTGTGTAAGTTTTCGCGTGTGTGCGTAAGTTTTTGTGTGTGTTTGTGTGTGAGTGTGTAAGTTTTTGTGCGTGTGTGTAAGTTTTTGTGTGTGCGTGGGTAATTTTTTGTGTGTGTGTAAGTTTTTGTGTGCATGTAAGTTTTTGTGTCCATGTAAGTTTTTGCGTGTGGGTGTAAGTTTTGTGTGTGTGTGTAAGTTTTTTGTGAGTGTGTGTGTAAGTTTTTATGTGTGTGTAAGTTTTCGTGTGTGTGTTTAAGTTTTTGTGTGTGTGAGTGTAAGTTTTTGTGCGTGTGTGTAAGTTTTTGTGTGTGTGCGTGTAAGTTTTTGTGTGCATGTAAGTTTTTGTGTGCATGTAAGTTTTTGCATGTGGGGGTAAGTTTTTGTGTGTGTGTGTAAGTTTTTGTGTGTGTAAGCTTTTTGTGGGTGTAAGTTTGTTGTGTGTGTGTGTAAGTTTTTGTGCGTGTGTGTAAGTTTTTGTGTGCATGTATGTTTTTGTGTGCATGTAAGTTTTTGCGTGTGGGTGTAAGTTTTTGTGTGTGCGTGTAAGTTTTTGTGTGTCTAAGCCTTTGTGTGTGGGTGTAAGTTTTTTTTTGTGTGTGTGTGTAAGTTTGTGTGTGTTTGTGTGTGTGTGTGTAAGTTTTTGTGTGTGTAAGTTTTTGTGTGTGTGTGTGTAAGTTTTTGTGTGTGTGTAAGTTTTTGTGTGCATGTAAGTTTTTGTGTGCATGTAAGTTTTTGCGCGTGGGTGTAAGTTTTTGTGTGTGTAAGTTTTGGCGTGTGTGTGTGCGGGTGTGAGTTTTTGTGTTTGTGTAAGTTTTGGCATGTGTGTGTAAGTTTGTGTGTGTGTGTGTGTGTATGTTTTCGTGTGTGTGTGTAAGTTTTTGTGTGTGTGTGTGTAAGTTTTTGTGCGTGTGTGTAAGTTTTTGTGTGTGTGTGTGTAAGTTTTTGTGTGTGTGTGTGTGTGTGTGTGTGTGTGTGTAAGTTTTTGTGTGTGTGTAAGTTTTTGTGTGCATGTAAGTTTTTGTGTGCATGTAAGTTTTTGCGTGTGGGTGTAAGTTTTTGTGTGTATGTAAGTTTTCGTGTGCATATGTAAGTTTGTGTGTGTGTGTGTGTGTGTGAGTTTTTGTGTGTGTGTAAGTTTTGGCGTGTGTGTGTAAGTTTTTGTGTGTGTGTGTGTGTAAGTTTTTGTGTGTGTGTGTAAGTTTTTGTGTGTGTGTAAGTTTTTGTGTGCATGTATGGGGACCGGGGGAGGACCTTTGGGGCCCAGGGAGGACGTTTGGGGATCCGGGGGCCCTTGAGGATTGAGTGGTCTTTTGGGAGCCCGGGGAGACCTTTGTGGACCGGGGGAGGGCCTTTGGGAGCCCAGTGGACCTTTGGGGACCGGGGGAGAACCTTTGGGGGTCTGGGGGACCCTTGGGGGCCGGCTGGCCCTTTGGGAGCCCGGGGGACCTTTGAGGACCGGGGGAGGGCCTTTGGGGGCCCGGAAAGGACCTTTGGGGGTCTGGGGGGGCCCTTGAGTGCCGATTGGTCCTTTGGGAGCCCTGGGAGCCCGGTGAGGGCCTTTGGGGGCAGGGGGTGGGTCTTTGGGAGCCTGGGGAGGGTGTTTAGGGGTCTGGGTGGCACTTGAGGGCCGATTGGTCCTTTGGGAACCCGGTGGACCTTTGGGGACCAAAGGAGGGCCTTTGGAAGCCTGGGGAGGGTGTTTAGGGGTCTGGGCGGCACTTGAGGGCCGACTGGTCCCTTGGGAGCCCGGGGGGACCTTTGGGGACCAGGGGAGGGCCTTTGGGGGCTCGGGTAGGGCTTTTGGGGTCTGGGGAGGGCCTTTGGGAGCCTGGGGAGGGTGTTTAGGGGTCTGGGCGGCACTTGAGGGCCGATTGGTCCTTTGGGAGCCCGGTGGACCTTTGGGGACCGAAGGAGAGCCTTTGGGGGCTCGGGTATGACCTTTTTGGGGTCTGGGGGTCCTTGGGTGCCTGGGGGACCTTTGGGGACCGGGAGAGGGCCTTTGGGGACTGGTGGAGGGCCTTTGGGGGTCTGGTGGACCTTTGGGGACCGGGGAGGGCCTTTGGGGGCTCGGGTATGGCCTTTTTGGGGTCTGGGGTCCTTGGGTGCCTGGGGGACCTTTGGGGACCGGGAGAGGGCCTTTGGGGACTGGTGGAGGGCCTTTGGGGGTCTGGTGGACCTTTGGGGACCGGGTTTGGCCTTTGGGGGCTCGGGTAGGGCTTTTTGGGGTCTGGGGAGGGCCTTTGGGGTCCGGTGGGCCAGTTGGGAGCCTGGGGGGCATTTGGGGACAGGATGATGGCCTTTGGGGGTGCCGGGGGCCCTTTGGAAGCCCAGAGAACCTTTGAGTACCGGGGGCTTCCTTCGGGGTTGAGGTAGAGGGATTGGAACCCTTTGGGGTTGGGGTAGAGGACCTCACAACACTGTTCAATGAAACTTGTGTATTATAACGACCACACTCAAAACCTCAACCGCAAGTTCTTCATAAATCATCTTTTAAAATGTCTCTAACTGTTTCGCCGAAATAGTTCCATAACCTGTCTAAAACAGTTTCGCCCAAATAATCCCTAAAAGTAATTCAGCGTGTTCCTTTTGTTTTTGGCATCTCTGCGCTAATGCATTTCAAATTAATAAGAAACCTGATTCCCGCGCTAAAACAATTCATCGCTAAGATGTTTCTTGGAGAATTGTTTCCATGGCCTTTGGCTATTAATATCCTTTGGAGTTCGACCAAAAGAGTTGTTTCCAAGGCAAAGACATTAATGACTTGGATCTATTCCTGGATCATAACATTCGCTGAGAGCGTGCCCAAAACAACAACAATAGCATTGACCCCATTAACCAGGTGTTCCCCCTTATGACTCTATCGCGTGCCCAAAACAACAACAACAACATTGACCCCATTAACGACGTGTTCTCCCTAATGACTCTATCGCGTGTCCAAAACAACAACAACAACATTGACCCAATTAACGACGTGTTCTCCCTAATGACTCTATCGCGTGTCCAAAACAACAACAACAACATTGACCCAATTAACCACGTGTTCCCCTTATGACTCTATCGCGTGTCCAAAACAACAACAACAACATTGACCCCATTAACCACGTGTTCCCCTTATGACTCTATCGCGTGCCCAAAACAACAACAATAGCATTGACCCCATTAACCAGGTGTTCCCCCTTATGACTCTATCGCGTGCCCAAAACAACAACAATAGCATTGACCTCATTAACCACGTGTTCTCCCTTATGACTCTATCGCGTGCCCAAAACAACAACAACAACATTGGCCCCATTAACCACGTGTTCTCCCTAATGACTCTATCGCGTGCCCAAAACAACAACAAGAAGGAAGTGACAAAGTTCCTGTTTTTCCATTCTCACTGACAAAATCCATAAAAACATCAAATAATCAACACACATAAACATCCATAAAAACAGACATAAATGTGACAAAGTTCCTGTTTTTTCATTCTCACTGAGAAAGTCCATAAAACCATACAAAAATGTGACAAAATTCCTGTTTTTTCAAATTCTCACTGACAAAAACCATAAAACGTCAAATAAATCGACCTTGGAAAAAGAGGTCATTGACCCCATTACGTAATCATTCTCCCTAGGGTGGCTATGCCCATATTTGGTGTGCTCTCAGTATTCTATGCCCATATATGGTGTGCTGTCACGAGTAGCACCCCCATCTCTACTGTCCATACAAAATAAATGGTTACCATTTAGGATCATTTTCCAGCGATTTTTTACAGTGTACAAATGGTGTATGATTTTTTCTCACCTTATATGGAGGAGGCTTGTAGATCATTGTGTAAGTGGGGGATAGTAGTCAAAAGGTTTTTTTGCACAAATTATTTAACTCTTAATTGAGTATTTTTACTTAGTATACAAATCAGTATGTTTTTAACTATTTGCTTTGTATGCTTATATTTAGCTATTTTAACATTTGGTATGTTTTTAAATATTTGCTTAGCATAAAAATTACTTATTAGCCTAAGAGATGCTATAGCTAAAGTTTTAGGGGGGGGGGGATTTGGATATGCGATGATCCGATTGTGACGCTTTGGTTGGAATTAAAAAGATTCTAAATTATAAGACTCTTTCAGTTATGACTTTCATAGACTAAAAACAAACTTGATTGATCGGATAAAAAACCTTTAGCAAAGATTTTGATCAGTATAAGGAAATCAAGGGTTAATAAAAAAGTACAAGTTGGTAGCTGGTTCGATGTGGAGTCAAGTTTTGGCCACGCTTGTATATTATCCTCGTTTAAATGCAGCATTTTGTTGAATTCGTTGCGAAGAGACGCAGGAAGATAAGTGGCAGAACATGGTATTGAATGAGTGACAGTTGGAACTTTAGAAAGGGAAGAGGATGATTGTATTGACAAACTTTCCCAGTCAGATTAATAATTGAAAAGCTTCTAGATTATCATACTCCTTCTTATTGTTTAATGGATTATGGTCAGGCTAATATATTTAATAAAACTATTAATTTAGCTAATAACTGTAATGAAAGTCTTATCCTTGTATGGCATAACAGGAAGGTACGGTAAAGTGACTAGTACTATGTACAAAAATATTATTTCTGTGGTAGGAAGGTAGGCATACTGAAAAAACCGAATGTGGTCAAAGGAAACTCTTCTGTTTGTTACGAAATTCTTTTAAGTCTATGAGATAGCAGAAGTTTTTTTTTCTGTATAGTTTTCTTTTCTGTAGGGAAAAACCCCTATGCTTCCTAAAAGCCAGAATATAATTTGTACTTTACTGAAAAAAATTCTTTTAAGTGTTTCCACTTTTATAACCTTAAGAAATCAAAAATTGGTTAAAATGTTAAGGAATAAATATCAGCATATGTATATTAAACTGACAATGCATATTCATTTGAATTCTTTTCACCACAGTACAAATTATATTCTGGCTTTTAGAAAGCATAGGGGTTTTTAAACCTATTCATATTAATTTCTGCTCGTTTTGAGTTTGAATCTGTTATTTATTTTAATTTCTGTTCGTTTTCAGTATCATTTATTTATTGATACTGATTTTTGGAAGTTGTATGCTTGGTAGATTATTTGATTCTATTTTTGTTCCTTTTTAGTTTAATGGAGTTCTTTACTTTTTATTGAAAAACTTATTCTGTGGAAAAAGTTTTCTTTATTAATTTCTGTTCGTTTTATATTGTCATAGTCTTTTTCAGGGAAAACGAAAATAATAGTTCGAATCTTTCTAGTTTTTCTTTAAGAATTTATAGTTTGACCTGCTATTTACATGCTGAAGAAACTTTTTCAGCAATTTTTTAAAACATAAACTCTTTTGAAAATCATGACACAAACATTAGTGTTTAATTTAGTCATATACATCCTCTATTTGACATCAAGGCCGTAACCAGGATTTTTTTTCGGGGGGAGTCTTACACAAAAAATCTTCAAAAAACGCATAAAAATTTGTTTATATCCATTTTTGTTACGTTTTTATGAGTCAGACAATTTTTTTTTTTTTGGGGGGGGGGGTCAAACCTTCCCCCCTGGGTACGGCCGTCGTTGAATTGATAAATAAAAGTTAATACCATTCCAAAAAGTGATATCTATGCTCTTTTACAGCCTGGATACAATTACACTTTTATGATTTTGTAAAATTTTAAGAGCAGAAGTGGTAATGTAAGTAGCCCTGAAAATTTGAACTTAATACCCTCAGTCGTTCTTGGTATGTTGCTGAGATGTCTTAATGGCAACCAGTATACAAACAGTGTGTTTTGATTTAATTTTAAAGCAACATTTAGTTTTTAAGCATAATGCACAAATTACATAACTGGGGGGGGGGGGGGTTGACCTACCCAATAACCATAGAGATATAATTACTAGACCATTCAGCTATTCTGAAAAAATGCCTGTCTAAAAATTTTTATTGGAAGCGTTTGGAAAATTATGACCTAATGAGGAGGGCTGATTGCCCTCCAATGACTTTTGGCTCTGAAGAGGGCACTAGAAATTTTAATTTACAATCAAATTAGCTCCTTTAAAATATAAATGATATTACTAGCTATAATAAAGCATCACTGCCTATGTCCTTATATGCACTATATTGCTTTTATGCCCTTTTAATACCTCCATGCATGTAGGTTTTTCGTTCAATTAAAACTCCTCCTGGACATTCCCTAAAAGTTTCAACTTAATGTCATTAGTGTCGTTAGTTACAGTAACTGTAGAAGGAGCACTAAATGAATGCACACAGTGTCCTCTGGCTAGCTCAAAATCCACAATCTATGAAGGTATGAAGGTAAAATTTTCAGAAAATATCTCTGTTTTACGGATGAAAACCTGCCATCGGTATGCAGGTTCTCAAAAGGGCATATCAGCAAAATCTTAGGAACAGTTTCGTGTATGAAATTGAAACTTACAATGCTTGTTGTGGGGGATGTTGAACTAACCAAAAGACAATATTTGCATCATAATACTAATGCTTCGAGTCCTGCAATTACTGCTACTATTACTAAACCTACTATCAACTATAATCCTACTGCTTCTGCTATATTAGTAGTGGGGAGGGGGGGGGGGTTCCAGGTTCAAAGGAACCCATAGGGAAATTAACATAAGGAAATTAACCTTGGATTTCAAAGGCACCCATAAGGAAAATAACATTGGATTTCTAGCGGAACCCTCTGACGTCACACCTGTCAACATTCCCGCCCTTGGCAAGAGTTCAAAAGTCAGGTGTTTTCTATGGCACACCCCCTTTGTTTTTCTCATAGTATTTCTGCAACATGCCCTCTGACATCACGGCAGCCATAGGGAAAATAACATTAGATTTCCACCGGAGCCCTCTGATTTCAAGGACACACCCTCTTCCCTATTACTAGGCAATAGCATGTCTAGACACGTTCCCAGGTGGTTGAAACTATTGATCGAGGATCAGTTTCTTTCATGAAGCGGGACAGTCAAAATGGATGTATATACATAATTGAATATTAAAATTGTTGATGAAACGGAACCTAGAGTGCCTAAGGTGGCTGTAGAAATACAAGGGGTTCCCGACTAACCTTACAATGGGATAAGTTGCATAATGGATATGTTAAAACATTAAGCAAACTCAAGTCGGAAGAACAATTGTGCTTCGCGGCTAAGGTGAATATAGCGTATATACAGTGACTACAAGATGGATTAAATGCGCTGGCGAAATACATTGAAGAGAACAATTTATAGAAAACAGTCTGTATCTGACAGTGAGAGTGTAAAAATGGATACATTTGAGAAACGGAAAATCATGCGTAATCTAGTAAGATTGGAAAAGTGGTTAGTTTTAGATAATGACTTTCTGGAATTATCTCTTCAAAGAAAGATGTTTTCTGGAGAAATGCTTAACAATATAATGGGAACCAATTCCCCTTCTTTGGACTATCGTCGTCGTGGTCCTTAAGATTTTACTCAATTTATAGATATAATGCTTGAGACAAAATTATATTTTGGTTTTGCTCTTAACCACTACATAGACAGCCATTTTGTAACGCTCCTAGGAGACATTGTTTGACACTCAGTTTGTTTTTGGAAATGAACTAGTCAACATCAAAAAATGTTTTACAAATGCCCATTATGGTTGTATAATTTGGGCAGTTGGTTATCCTGTGGGAATTGTACTTTTGCTGATGAGTATAATGAAAAGTGTAAATTATGCAATACGTGTAAACTGCATAGAGGATATGCAGTGCAAATTAAAGACTGCAACCCTTGTCTTGAAGAGATTTGTGAGTCTCATAATAGAGGATTCTTATGCTTCAATTTTCACTATGATAAATGCGATCAATGGGAAAATACTTATCCTGGCCTGATTGCGAAAAACCCTACACGTGATTTTAGTTTATTACTAAGAGACTGGTATTGTCATGGCTTTAAATTGTTTTGGGAAGAAGAACCTGGTCTACGATTCAACTGTTGGAATAATAAAACAGTGTGGTTTTTACGACATCGTTGTGAAGATACTGGTTACTTTGATTATAAACATACAGACTTTTATTTGGCTGTTACAGAAAGTGATTCTTCATATGAGGATTTTGTATGTCACATTGCTACAAATAAGCAAATTGAAACACGCGAATTTTATTAAATGAATCATAGTAGTATTATTGACTTTACAAAGAGATTTAATAAAAAATAAGTTACCCTATATTGTAGAAATTGTGATCCTGAATTTGCACGTCAAGACGATTTCATGTTGAATCCTGATGAGCTACCAACACTTATCGTTTCGGATGATTACCTATACGTAGAAGAAGAAATCTAAAGGACATAGTGTTTCGTACAAAATTTTATTAATAAACAAATTTACATACACTTTTAAAACATTTCATTTTTAGGGCACCGAAATTTATATTATAGAGGTAAGAAATAGTATTTTAAACTAGAAAGTCGTTCAATCGAGGATTGTCACCATAAATCTTGATAATTTCCATGTAAATATGTCCACGACTTCGAAAAATACAATATAATAGGGCGTGAAACCCACAGCTTTTCGTCGATAGATCTTGTACCCGCTTCCGATTTTGAATAGTAGATTTTCCGCTCTACTCGATATAATTTTTAATATGAGGTGTGTAGAATGTATACGACAAGCAAAGCGGATCAAAAATTCTATATTGCTTCATGTTTGAAAGATGCATAACCAATCCCCGTCTTTACACTCGATTGACTGCTATTAACAATAATAAGGGTATTGTCAACATGTTGAATATGATCCAGCAAATCTGAAGGTATGCAATAGGATTTATATTTGGACATGTAGGGGTCCATGTTAAATACATCGATTATTTGTTCCGTGTTCATGGCTCCAAGTCTAATAAAACACTGCTGTCAGGAGTAATTTCCCAATAGGTTTCAAACTGATTTAGTGAGATAAATGCAATGCTTTCCTCCAACGGTTTGGCAAATTTACACTCTATCCTTACATTTCCCGTCCGGACAATCTTGAGTGCCATACTAATCTAATTGAATAATGCCATGCATTTTCACAAACATTTCTTCATTTATACCATTTTCAAACAATTGAGAATCTGAATATAGGGGTTGTATTCTCAATTCGTAGAGGGTCCTAAAGGATTTATCAAAGGATAAATTGTATAGTGGGATTCAATTTACTTTACATACAAGCGATGAAAGTCCGAATAATTCAAAATTATGCGGGGTATCTATCCACGACCCAACAGCGCTAGCACTTTTTACAAAAGCCAATGCCAATTTTGAAGGAATTTCACCATTGATAAATGACGAATCAGTATAGGTACGCGTACCTGTAGCAATATGACGCTGATTCGTGATTGTATGAGGAACAAGCAATTTGACATTATTTCCAGGGGCTCTTAATTTTTCAATTGCCAAAGCCACAGAAATCATAACTTGTTGTTTTCGTACATGAAGTATTGCCGACGTGAGAGAAACTGTTACATGGGGTGCAGCGTCTAGTACTTTTCATATAATATAATTGGACGGTGCAACTTGTAGTTTTATATCAATCTTTACATTACGAGGAAACCGTTGAGGTGTATTAAATATCTCATGATTTAGTTTCCCAACTAAACGTAAATCTTTAGTTGTTGCCTCTCTAAGAATATTGGTAGTATCAGTATTTGTTGTATATTCATATCCAATAGTCATATCTCTCAAATGCTTATAGGACATTGGTGACATCAACATGAATTGTATATAACTTGCATAATTTGAAAGATTATTTCTCGTGCTCACCAATGTTCCGTTTATGTAGACACTGGTTTGTCGAAATAAATTATGTAGTGCACAATTTTCGTAGGATACCCCCCCGGAGGCACTTGGTTTTTCATTTTCCTATTTTTTAACAATGGTATTTAAATCTATAAATGTCGAATTCATTTCGATAAAGTAGTCTTCATTAGAATAAATTTGGAAATGGACATTTTTAGAGAGCGGTTGTTGCAGGTAAAATTCTTCATAGTATCCATGTTTTACACTTACATCTACATTTTCCGCACTGAAACGATTTAGAGATGAGTTGACTGAAGGGTGAGTATCTTTATGTGGTAAATATGCCATCTTAGGAAAAGAAATCCTTTTTGGATCTTTTTACTTTCTTTGATACTTTACGCTTCCCGGCTGACTTGAGACTGATGAGTGATGGGGTCTTTCTTCTCCTTTTCAACCTTTTCGCCGTTGTTTTAATCGCTCTCCGAGGGATCGTGCACTCGACCTGAGATTTTGCCAAACACTTTCTTGAATATCTTTTCCAGAGCCCCAATCATGTAATGTAGAGGACGCAAAATCCGCTGCAACCGGTGCAATAAATTTTCTAGCCAAGGGCAGTGCAGAGCGAAAAAGCTTAGCCAACCAACTGTCGAGACCGTACCCGTACATTGACGAACGACCCTATAATAGTCCATTCCATGTCCCAACTGGTGTGGTCCAAGAGTAGCAACATAGCAATCAATATCAGGACACACAAACTGAGTTCTATTAACCATTTCACTGAATGGGTCGAAAATAACAAGTAATCACGGCCAAACCTTTTGTTATTGCTAGTGGATCACACAATTTGCTTCTTAATGTTAACTGACAGAGCTCGAAATACGAAGTTTTGACTGGAACATATTGAACGTGCTTTATATTGTAGTGATGAATATGGCCAATAGAGGTTTTTCGCTCAAGAACACGTAGGAGGGTGACATTGGTATTACCAACTCTTGATCTCTCGACAAAGGATGAATATAGAAATATACAACTGTCCGAGGAGAAGGCGGGTGCATAGTCTGCATAGATAACATGGTCATTGCCACTGAAATTTTCTGTTTTAATAATATGGTTGTTAAAACCGAGAACCTCACATAAATTCTCATTGAGGAAAATTCTTTCATTCTAAAATGGATTGGTAACATAAATTCTCCTTTGTTCCGTCGAATAATTGAATTGAAATGCACCATTTTTACAAGTGGAAATTTTTTTGTTTTGATACCACGACACAGCTCATGCATATTGTTGTTTTCCCTGTAGGGTATGGTAGTAAGAAAGTAATTTTTAGAGTCAAAAGTCGCCATTGTACTTTCATCACTGAATTCAAAAGGTCGTATTTTAGTATCATATGTACGATCCTTTCTTGGGATATCATATGTATTTTTAAGAATACAATCGACAAGAGCAACTTCATACCTTCCCTCAAATTTAATGGCCGGGGAAAGTTTTGTACAAAAATTTCTAGTCTTATTCAAATCCTCATAAAGAGGATCAGAAACATTAGACATGAATGTCACATAAAAACCTTCAGACATTATGAACGTCTTCAGCGGGTACCCACGAACCAAAACCAGTGTTGTATCCTAGCCAGCGAACAAGCAACAGTCACGTACCCTGGCGTGTACGAGTCTTTAATACCTTTTCAATTTGATACCTTCCAGTGTTTTTAACTTTTTGTGCTTCATAATCATAAAATCCGCCAAGAATCTCTTCACCTTTCATATATTAATTCGATATTTCATAGGTTTAGTATCTTGGATTTTTGATACTTTAAAAGGTTCAGTAGGCCACAAATAATTTCCCTTTTCAAAAATGTTTCTTGTATGATTAATTCGAAAAGTATCACCAACATTGATTTTTTTTATTTCCTGTCTTTTCATTAGAATATTGTTTAAGGAAATGTGTCCTCTCACTATAATGAACTTCCTGAGGAATAGTATTGAACAATGATCGATGAGGACGTTGGCTTTATATTTGCATAATTTGAGCTTAGTCATGAATAAATGCAGCCGTATTTTTCAATGTCCAATATTTCGAAATTAAAAGCCGAATACTTCGTATTAAACGTTCAGCCAATGCGGCCTTTATAGGACTATGACTATAATAGAGTATTGTATTATATTTCAATAAAATTTTGTTTACCTGGGGAATAACAAATTCACTTCCACGGTCTGTTTGAATTTTTTTTTTATATGAATCTTGTTCAAAGATGGATTCAAGGGCTTTAGCAACTTCATTGCCTCTCTTTAACTGCAATGGAACTGCATATGCATAGCGACTAAAAACACTTATTTCGAGTAAAATATACTTGTAGAGTTTATTATGACGTCTTTGAATCGTGTCTAGAGTCAAAAGATTTACTTGTAATATATGCCGAGGGTAAAAGGCTTTAGTTTTTTGATAATGATTACCCCTAGTTCTATGCTTTTGATGAAGAGTATAGCTGGATTCCTTTTGCAATAGCTGTTCTGCTAGCTTCTTTTTAATTCCGGTAACCTATGCAAGTATAATTGGAGAACTTCAACTTTCTGGTTCTGCAATATTTTCATAAACACCTTTCAAAATTTGATCCATTTTGATCGGAACCGTCCACTACCCTTTTGTATACTACCATGCAAATCAATACGTCTTCGCTTTTGTCTAGTTACCTGTGTCAAATCGCCAGTAGGTGTGCTCTCCAAGAAATATTTAAAACCATCTTCTACCTTTAATGGACTATGTTATTTTAATTTGTTTAGAATTTGGTTATTGCTAATAAGACTTTTAGAGAAAATTTGACGACTAAAAAATTATATAAATGCCCATCAAAGGATTCAACTCTTTTACGATTTGCAATCAGATCCGATAATAAATCGATTAAATTGTTGGGCTTGCCCTGAATTATAACTTCATTCTTTTTCTCATCAATTTGTTCATTTTCAGCGAGATACGTCAAGAGTCTTTTACTCTGCTCAAGATAGGATTGAGGCAACAAGTCTACAACACTTGTTAATAAATCTTCTTTTTTCGGTGTTTCACTGTTATCAGAAGGTTGATGAATGATATTGACTTTAAGCGGTTTTTCACGATAGGGTTTATTTTTGTCCACATGACGAAGAGCATTTTGAAGCAAAACCAATTTTTCATTATCGGCAATTGTTACATTGTTAATAAATATATCAAGATTATCTTCAAAGTGCTCTTTGGGTGAAAGAGCAAGTTCAATTGTGTCAATTTATAGTGTTTAGCCATTTCTAGAGAATAGTGTTTACAAGTCCGGTGATTATCGGTAGTAACACTGAAAGGAAATTACCTCCCGCTTGAACAAGACGTTTTCTTTTACAATTCTCTATCTTTTTGCAAGCTAGAGCACTTAAAAGTGATCGATGTTGCCTTGTCTGTTACTTAACACGATCTGACAGTTGAATATTACCCTCCGTTAAATTTAAACAAAGTTCTTACAAGAGATTAATACATTTCTTGTCAACCCTATGCTTGAGCATTGCTTTTCTAAGTTATGGTTTTGAATTGGCTAGCACGGGAAATAAATGTCGTTGTTCATGTAGCTTCTTCAATGTCTTGCCTGTGACTAATGACCTTTTTTACTATTCAACAGGTAGATATACAGTAATTTCATTATCAAAAATATCAGTGACTACACGCAACTCTTCGGGCGTGTTTTGATTCAGATCTAATAATATGTAACCATAAGGTTTATTAGTTGCTTGATTGTATGCGGAAAGTAAAAATTTAGGTTCACCAGGATAAAATTGGTTTGTTTACAGCAATAAGAGAACTTGAATCGCAAACAACTCTATAGATGATATATTAGGTACAATTTAATGCAAGTGTTCGCATGTATTTACTCTGATGAAAGAGATTATGGAGAACAATAGTTACAGAAATTTTTCGTGATGGGACCGGAGAGTAAACAATTGTAACATTTCCCGCGACCATTCTTCAATAGATTTTGCTAAATCGTCAATAATCAACCATGACTTTGACGCAATACTAGTAAGCACGTCAAGTCCTTGTATAAATTATATACTTGGATCAATCTTTTTTATTTTATTATAGAATTCTTGCCATATACTAAAGCAATAATAGATATTTTTCAGGCTCTCTAAAAACATTTTATCACGGTTTTGAATGATATTTGTTAAGAGTTTCGTCTTGCCAGACATGGACGGTCCGCAAAGAAACGATCTCAGGGGTGTATTAAATTGATGCATACTCTTGGAATGCCTAAATGCAACTAACCTACGCTAACCTCAATCTGTTGAATAAAGATTCAAGAGGTTCTAGAACACATAGGTTCTTTAATTCTGATATATACAACAACATAAAAATATATTTACAACATTTTAAAAACACTTGAATATATTTAAAATTGCAGTTGGACGCGTGGCGATTGATCCGAGAGGTGGTCAGAAGACTGGGGCGGTAACCACAGCGAGCGCGGCAGGTTAGCAGCAAGAAGTAAAATTACTTTACACTTAATAAACACACGAAAATTACCGCTTTGCGTATTGACTAGGAGAAAAAGGGCAGTGCCGAGCTTGTGACGGAAAAATGACTAGATATAAAAAAGACAGTGTTGAGATAGTGACGGAAACGGACCCCCTCCCCCTCCCACAACTATAGATCTTTCTCCAGACCGAGTTTCTTTCTATAATCTACGCATTCAACTCGATCTGAAGTAAGATAATGGCCATGTGGAAGTACTCTCACACCACCCTCGAGCACATAGACTTTGTTCGATATTGTGGACATGGCATTTTTTCGACTCGAACTGTATAAATTTTGTTTTTTAAAAAGCGAATGGCCATGATACTCGCTCTTGGAACTAAATTTTGCTCTATACAGTTCCTACAAACACTCATGTTAAAATTTTCTTTTACATAGTTTGATGGCATCCCTTTGCAGACTTTTTTGGTAGTCTTATTGTGCCTTTCCACGCAGTACACCTTCGGACCGGGAAATACACCATGCGATACCAAATCGCTTCCCGTTTCTGATTTTAATTTTAGTAAGTGATTTGGGGTCTGGCGTTACACTAGCTTCCGATAATGGGACTCATCCAAGTTTGTGTAGTTCATCCAAGAGCTAATGTACTCTCTATTTTCTAAATTATCTAATAAATTATTTGTTTTAACTTTTAACAGTAAAGAATCCGTAGCCCCCAAAAAACTTGAACTTGTCCCTCCCTCGGCCACTGGCGCTTACATACATTATGATAAAACTCCAACATGAGTTTTTTTTATATTTCTAGAATTGCACTGCCAGTCACAATGTTTTTATTTAAAATTACCATTCTTTTTTCCTATGTGAAAGGACCCTTTTGGTGTCTATGATCGTGAATGATTTGAAGTTTGGATCCACAATGATTCGGGCACATTCTGTCGGGTCGGTTACACCGTCACAACGAACATCTGTTTTGCACAATCACATATCTTACCAAAGGCCGAATTTAAAATTAGTTTAAAGATCTCTTTTTCGACCTTTGTTTTTGCTTGAGACCGTTTGTTAACAAAAATGTCAACAAACGTCTTCATATAAGGTTGTTAGTCAAATTGGAGGGCTCTATGAATCCTTGTGACATTGAAACCGTTGACAACCATCCACCGCAAAAGAACGTGGTGTACAACAATATTCCGTTTCGGATTCAGGTCAGCAATAAGCTTTTGTTTTGAAGGTGTCCAACGCATGCCTTTATTTTCTACTAATGATACATTTTAGGGACTCAGCGAGTCCCTATGCACCGGTCTATTAATGCACGGGAAAAAAACAGTCTTTTACCGAGTCATGAAGTTCCTGAGGAATTTCACCATCAATTTCGAAAAACCATCCTTGTGGTCCATTTTCTTCAACAGAGTGAATATTGGAGAAATCTGGAGCAGAAGGATTATCAAGCCATTGGTAATTCCCACACGGAAAATAGAAGTGAGATAATGCTGACGGATAAAGGGAATTCATATCTAAGAAAACGGCATCCGAATTTTCCCCGGTGCGTTGTCCAGTTGGGTCGGTTTCAAGGATACAAACCCCATAAAATATACCCTCCCTACATGAATATCTCTAAAAACAGCTGCTGATACACATCGGCGATCGGACCTATTTCTGCTCCACTGGTTTTAAGAATTAAATCCATCACCAAATGAGGAGTGGAAAAATACTACCCCAAATCCAACTCGAATTTTTCATGAATTTTGTCCTTGTTTTTACAGACAATATCCAACAACGTCAATGCATCACTTGCCAGGTAAATTATACAGTAATCCCACCCATTTTTACACCCTCCCTTTGCCCAAACCCTCTTGGCAAATTCATAATCGGTGATGGTGCATTGACGATCACAAAGTGAATCATAAAACTCTGCGATGGGTCATAATTTATACTCACTTAGCTTTGAGGCGGAGCTTTAGTACTCGTGCGGATATATGCCCTATCACATTAATAAATCATACAGTTCCTCATCTAAAAATTACTGTTTGAGGAGGGGGAGCTATTAAAATCGTCGCTTTTTTGTGCTTGAATTAGTTGACTTAGGGATTTAGGGAAAAAACTAAAAGAATCACGGAAACGGATTCTATTCAAGCACGTATTAACATTATCAAATGTTTTCCATTTCAATTCTAAGACTAGCAGCTTTTCAGATGATTTTGGTATAATGTTATATGAAAAAGAATCATCTACCCATGCGCCATCTATAAATTCACCTTTCTGCAGTCGTGCCAACGCTGTTAATATAATTTTCAAATCATAGTTGGAATTATGCATGTAAACCGGTAAAAAACATTGTTGCCTAACATTCAAATTACGTAATTTATGACCGACCCCCCGAAAGTTACTTCCCCTTGATGAAATCTCTTGATATGAGTGATCATGATTGCGAATATTTTGCATCCCCCTCATAATTTTTTTCTTGCAAACCCAACAAATGTATTGATTTTTAATTGCCAACTCGTCCTCTGATAATAGATTCATTGGATAGTGTGTATGACGCAGCCGTGAAATTGCCTCATTTGCTTTTACAATGAGAGCAACCATAGCCGTGGCATTACAATCTTTTCAACCCAATGTCTCACAAAAATCTACCAACTGCATGGTATTACTTGAATCTCTCCCCGCGTGGGCAAGACAGGTCGCAATGGTTTCAAGTTTTTTCACATGATTCAAATTTGAAGGATCCGACACATCCGTGATACCGTGTCCAATGATACCGTGCTCTGCAACAGTGTGTTCCGGAAGCTTTTGAACCGCAAGGTAGCATAGTCCCCTGAAACGTTTCCAAAGACTGGTACCCATGACTCTTGCAGTGTCTCAAATTACTATTTAATTTTAATACGCTGTGAAATCTTAATAGAAACATTGGGTAGTAATGGCAGGTACCCTTCCCCCGTCTACCCTCACTTAAAAGCCTGCTAATATTAGGAATTGGAAAGAAATGTCCAGTTGATTCAGGATCTTTGGCAGGTTCATACAGAAGCCATATCTAGTGTTTCCCTGAGTCAATTGACGGTGCTCTTACAGAATATATTACCCCTTTTTTTATCATTAAGTTCCCCATCTTCAAATACTTCATCAAACTGTAAAAATGTTGCCCCAACTTTTCAGTGTTCATTAGCCCTTTCAAAAATGCCAATCCCCTTAAGCGTTACTGGATATTGTCCCTTAAACAATGAAAATCTACTTTTGGAAAATCAGAACCCTCTATCCCATTTACTGTCCAGTCGTCTAAATCCGTCTTAGTAGCATCATTGAATGGAGTCTTATGACCTGTGACAAGGACGGAATACTTGAAACATTCCAAGCCCGTGTCAAAACGAAAGTGTTGTACATCTTTAGTGGCTTTTGAATCACTATTATATATTGTAACCCCGCTCCCCCTCCAACCTCTCAAAGCGAATTCCCTTTTAAATTTAGTGATATTTAATTCTAATTTTTCTAAAAATAAAACCGATAAGCCACTCCCATTCTCATTATACCCCTCCATCCTATTAAAAATTTTACCCGCCCAATCCGAAAACACACCCTCAGAATTATGCAGGTCTGGGTTTAGCGTCTGCATTCTTGTTTGAACATGATGGTCACGCAAAACACCCCAACTTGCATTAAAAAAATAATTTTAAACGTGATGGATGCTTTTAAAGAATCCCGAACTCCCGCCTCCCGTAAATGTTTTTTGAGAAGTGCCTGAATCTTGCTGACGTAGAGGTGTGCGGCTTCTATGGGGTCCGTCGGAATAGTACGACATGACAGGGATATAAAGGGGTCACAAAACTCGGCACTATATACATGAATATTGCAAAAAGTGGTATCCGCTAAATACAACTCTGGTAACACTGTGGGCGAGCCAGGTACACTTTTTTTCATATTACTGTGAGGGGCGGACGCTTCTAGTACCCTCTCGACCTCGTTAGCTGGTAACTGATCTAATAAATTGTCCAAAAAATCATTGCTTAGGCCTAGATCCCTCACAAAACTGTCTAAATCAGTATTGAAGAAGTCACTAGCCGGACCCGCCCCGAACTTAAACCCCCCTCGTGTTTACTTTTCCTTAGACTTTTGCAAAATTGCGATGATGATGATGGTATATTCTCCTACGACATCGCTGTGTGAACCTAGAAAAATAATAAGAGAATATTAGCTCACTGGAAGATATTGCCCTATGAAAAAGAGAGAACGGTAATGAAAGTCATAGACCCCCCTACTCATAGCATTATGAAGGGGTACCAAGCCCTCTGAACTGTAACCACCCCAATACTCATTGGAATGTATCATTGCCTTAAGATGGGGTACCATGCCCTCTTCGAACTGTAGGCCACTACTCATTGGAATGCAAAGGCGTCGTATGTCCTCACTACTGATATAAATGGAATGCCCCTTCCGTAGGGTACCTTTTGTATGTATTATGAAGCATTGAGAGGCCCAAACTACTGCTATACCCTTTAAAAAAAAATTTATGGAAAACTTACCGAAGGGGGGATTATGTCGAGAAGATTCTCGGCCCATGCCATCAAATCGTCAGAGGCTTCCTCGACTGCTCCAGTTCCTTCGTCAATAAATTGGGCTACAAGTTGGTCAATCTCGACCTGAGAAAAATTAGCTATAAGATGAATGTCCCCATTTCTCCCTTTATTAGTAGCCCCGAAACCGTCTAAGCAAATAATCCTCCCAAAAGCTAGCAGATAAAAGAGTCGATAAGGTTACAAAAGGTGAATAAATGTCATTATCTCTATTAAACTAAGGGGGACTTGTAACCTGGAACTTCAATATTCCGACCGCGTAAAAAAAGCAAACAGGTAAAACAAAAGAGTACGCTCTTAAATGAATAAGAAAAGCTGATAATGTGAAAAATTGAAAAGAGTCTTATTATCGGAAGGCACAGATGGCTCCAAAAACAGTGAGTATGCGCTTAAAAGCTGAAACAGTCTTATTTCTAAGTCATTTGAAACTGGGAGGGGGGGGGTATTGAACCTAAAAAAAGACAAAAGTATTGAAAAAAGACAGAAAAGTTGGTTAGTCTATAAAAATAAGTATGAATGAAGCTAACAGGGGTACACCAAAGAGTCCTAAAAAACAGGGAGTATGCGCTTAAAAGCTGAAAAAACAACCTTATTTAGAGACCTATAATATTCTAGCGAAAATCTATACATATAAAAGTTTCCTTACGACGCTTAAAATGGTGAAAAAACAAGCTTATTTCTGAGGGGGCGGTGAAATTTAAAACTAGGCAGGTAGGGATGTATTCTGAAATTTAATATTCTAGTGAAAATTCATACATATAAAACGAATAGGCTCTTGTTAGCTTAAAACCCTCCTTCAAAGCCCAAACATCAGGAAAATGTCTATAGTGGGCCTAAAAAGGACAGAAAAATGCCTTTTAGTGGTTCTGACAAGCTTTATTTAGAGACCTCTAACAAAAAAGACAAAACTAAAGACAAAAAAGAATAAAAACTCCTTCAATGGCTGGAATGGGCTCTCTGACAGGTAAAAAAAAGTGAAAAACGTATTAGAGTGAAATGGTTAAGAACAATCTTATTTCTGAGGGACAGAGTCTTTTAAAATTAGGGAGGGTAGGGATGTATTATGAAACTTCAATATTCTAGCCAAAAAGGTAAAATGAATAAAAAAAGAACATTATTATGGGAAGGCACAGAGTAAACCAAAAACTAGCGAGTAGCTGCTAGAAAATGGGAAAAAGAGCCTTATTTCTGGGTCTTTTAAAACTTGGGGGGACAATTTAATATTCTAGCGAAATAGACAAAAAAAAACTCCACAAATTTAGGTACGAGTGATGCTAAAAGGGGGGGGGTGCACAGATGAGTCCCTCCAAAACTAACGAGTAGGCGCTTAAAGAGTAAAAAAGGAGCCTTATTTCAGAGACCTCTAATATTCTGGTGAAAAGCTTTATTATTTTGAAAAATAGTGAAATGGCTAGGAACAACCTAATTTATGACAGTGTCTTGAGACAGTGTCTTTTAAAACTAGACAGGGTAGGGATGTATTCTGAAAATTTAATATTTTAGCGAAAAATAGCATGTTATCTTGAAATGGCGAGATGAAAGGCTCTCCAACAGTAAACTAGAAATTAGTGAAAAATATTATTACTAGGTTGAAAAAAAAGCGAAAAAAGTCTTTTAATATCTCTGACAAGCTTTTACTGCGTGGTAAAATGGCAAAAAGAAAGGCCCAAAAAAGTTGAAAAAAATAGTTAGACATTTCTATAACCAGGTAGAAATTAGAGGTAAAAAAGCTTACATCTCCAAATTCTAACTGCACTTGGGTGCCGGATGGTCCTGGCAAAGCATGATGGGGGGCAGCCTCACAATTTTGCTTAGGTGGGGCAGCTACTGAGACCCTCGGCAAAGCATGATGAGGGACAACCTCATGATCTTGCGTAGGAGGGGCTGAAGCATTACGAGCAGAAGTCAACTCTCTTTTCAATTTTCTACCAGGTTGCCTAGGGGCTTGCGCTGGCATTGGTGGGCTGGTACGAGCGTGAGAGGCTCCGGGCAAAACATGTTAAATGGTCAATGGGTGCACAGGCAGTGCCCTGAAAGGGTCTGGTTTCTCCTGATGGGAGGGACAAGGGTTTCACGCTGCAGTGATGGAAGGAGGAGCATGTCTGATTACTGATGCCTCGCCCACTCTAGCACGTTTGTTGGGAGGAGCAAGGGCAGGGAAATTTTGAAAAGAAGAGAAAATTTAGCATTAAATAATGACTCCCTATTTCAGTAGAAAAATTTAGTACCCAGCCTGTTACAAAAGAAAAGCAGAAGCTATAAATATTTAAAAATTGTCTAAAATAAGTCCTCTCCCTTTCAAGAAAGCATAAAATTTTTATCAAATAATCTAGATCTCAAAAATATACAGCCCTCTCCTTTCCGGGAAGATAAAACTAGGAAACCATAGTTTTGTTATTGCCCCCCCCTCCCACATTTAAATAAGTCACTCCTTTTTTCAAGAAAGCGTAGAAAATAGGCTTAGGAATAATACACGATCGGTTCTTTATGCACAGGAATTTTAAAATGGAACATAAATCGAACACTATAGCGAAAAATGCTAGAGAATAATTTGTCTGTAGCCTAGGCATGTATATAACCCTATTAATGGGAGGGGGGATACATATTGTTTTTACCACGTATATGCAATAAGCAGTTTAAAAACTAGATTTTCGTCTTGAAAATAAATAAATGTTTTTATTACACCCATCCTCTCTCTTTACACACAATTTCAAGGCCTAAAATGCAACTATTACACACTAATTTTGCCGAGAGAGTTCAGACATAGAATTTTCAACCTTCTTCCGAGTGTCATTGTTTACCAAACACCCTTTGAGAGGGTTAAAACCCCTATTCGCAACAGATGCCGATTTAGACAAGGTGCGCACGAAAACTTCTAATGAATTTCTCTGTTTATATCGGTAAGAGAGATGATTCTAAGGTATTTAAACGCATGAAGGAGAAAAGACACTTTTAGGTAAAATTATTTCTTTTCGAAACACATTAAATGATAATGAATGGTTGGGGGGGGGGGGGTTACACAGTAGAAAAAAGAGTATATCTTGAAACAAAGCCAAGTATAAAGATTTTTTTTTAGGGGGAAGGGGTGACTGTAGAGAGAAAAGGGACTTACATGATTGTAGGTATTATACATTGTTAAATGTGCATATTGTGTCTTCAATCATAGGCAGCACTCTAGCGCTGCCTAAATAATGAACGATGTGGGCACAATGTGTTTTTTTCTCCATACCCAGGCACTTCGTATCGAAGGAGTCGTTGTAGAAACTTTGAAAAGGCTCATTTGATTGGAATTTGGAGTGGCTAGTGCCCTTTTTAATAGTCAAAAGTAATTTTTTTTTAAATTTTTTTAAATAAATAAGGGTTTATTCATCAACCAAAAATAACAAAATCCAGAAGCTAAGCTTGTAAAGGAGATCACTACCCCAACTAGGCCTAAAAAAAAAGAACGAACAAAAAAATAATAATGAAAAAAAAAACAAAAAAAAACTATCACATAAAAATAACTAATAAGCGTCTATACCACCCCTATTCTTTATTATCTCATCAATTCTCAATATTCAACATATTTATCCTTGTCCTTCTCAATCCATCAACCAAACACAAAAAAAAACATTAGCAAACTAAAGGCAAAAGAGACCGGAGAACTGACTCACTCACTCCCATTAACTATATAACAATGTTCTTTTAACAGACTTCTAAATTCAGAAACATCCGTCACCTTCTTTATCCCTTCTGGCAGACTATTCCAAGAACGAGGGCTAACATGGCGGATACAAAACCTTGACCTAGTTGTCACAGGCTTAGGTAGTCTGAATTCATTCGAAAGTCTTAAACTACAAGAATGAAAACTAGAAACAGGCAAAAAAAAATCTGGAAAGCAAATTGGTAGCATTTTATTCTGATGTTTAAACATAAAAAGAGCATTATAAAACTTAATCAATCCAAATATTGGAACAATATGTAGTTCAGCATACCTTGCTCTAACCGAGGAACGCTTATCATCTCTAGTAAGTACTCTTACAGCTTTATTCTGTAATACTCTAATCTGCGATAAATGACCCACAAACGTTGAAGACCAAGCCAATATACAATAACTCAAATACGGATGAATAAGGGAGAAATAAAGCATTCTTGGAACCGGTCTGGGGAATGTACGCTTTAGCATCCTTATAGTTCCCAAATTTCGGGCAATTCTAGCTGCAATTTGATTAATATGGTCTTTGAAACTCAAGCACTCATCAACTATCACTCCAAGAAACTTCACTGCTCTGACACGTTCTATAGCATTCCCATCAAGTTCTAGTTTCTCTATCCAGGGATAGTAATTTACACTTTTCCCGTAAATCACAAATTGACTTTTCTTATGGTTTAATTTAAGTTTATTAACTCTTATCCATTTCTCTATTTGTTCCATTCCCTTTTTCAGAACTAGTAGAAGTTCTCTTTCTGTCCTCGCAGCAACTGTAAAATGTGTATCGTCAGCAAAAATAGGAATTATAATTCTGTTACCGCGATCCCCTTCATCCGAAATAATTATATCTTCAATGCACCGGTAAATATCATTTATATAAATCAAAAATAAAAGAGGTCCCAAAACTGACCCTTGAGGAACGCCAGCCTTGACTGTCTGCGGGCTAGAGGTCTCACTTTCGATTTGAACAATCTGCATACGTTCACTCAAGAATGATCTAACAAGTTCCAAATATTTTTCACGGATACCACAATTATCTAACTTCTTTACTAAAATTTCATAATGCACACAATCAAATGCTTTCATTATGTCAAGGAAAACGGATGCCACTTTAAGACCACGATCTAAATGATCATGAACAAATGTCGTCAAAAACATCACTGCTTGCTCAGTTGACATTCCTTTCCTAAATCCAAACTGACTAGATAAAAAAAAAGACCTAGATTCTAGGAAATTAACCATTCTTACATTTATTAGTCTCTCTATTATTCTAGAAATAACAGGAAGAAGCGAAATAGGCCTATAATTATCTAAATTGCCACTATCACCCCCTTTAAAAAGGGGTTTCACTTTCGCAATCTTCACACAATCGGGGAAAATACCTGACTTAAAACACTCATTTATTAGCATTACCAACTGACTAGAAACAATAGGGTAAATAACACGGAAAGCTTTCACAGTCATGAGATCCGATCCTGCGGCACTGTTTTTCATATTTTTAACCACTTCACACAACTCACTTAATTTAACCGGCTTTAAATAAGCAGATACTTCGCTCTTATCAGGCAGGAATTGTGTAAAATCGCCATCCTCAGCCAGGACTGGGATACTGGATCCTACATTAAGGCCCTTATTAGAGAAATGCTCACAAACAGAATTGCAACTCACACTGTCCGGAAGCTCCGAGGGAGACCGACTAGGGTTCGTTACAGACTTTATAAGTTTCCATGTCTTGCCTGGATTTCCCTCAGCTTCTTTAAACTTAAAAGCAAAATAATCCGTTTTAGCTTTCCGAAGGAGACAATTTAGCATGTTATTATATGCTTTATAATCATCCCTAGTAGTTGTCCCTTTATTTTGGATCAATTCCTTATATAAATGGTTTCGCCTTCTCATACTTAAGAGTAGACTATTAGTAATCCATGGTTTCTTTGCTGATTCATATCTGTAAACTCTTTTAGGTTTAACACATTTCTGAAGTAAACCTGTTAATGTCCCGTACCATTTTTCAAATTTCCGATTGATATCATATTTCTCTTGTAAAAAATTGAATTCAGTCTTATCAACTTCTAATTTAAAACGGGCAACAACCTCAGAATCAATAATAGGCCTAATGACATTACAACGATGTCCCTTATTCAACTGTAGGACTTGCGGTACTGTTATCATTACTCCAAAATGATCTGAAACACTATTAACCACAACAGCAGGTGACTTATATTCAGTATTTACAAATATATTATCCAATATTGACGCAGAATTCTCAGTAATTCTTGTACAGATATTTATAGTAGGCTTCAGCCCGTAGCTAAGCATCATATCCAGAAACTCCTTAACTCTCTGACTAGAACGTAGACTTTTCAAATCAATATTGAAGTCACCACACACAAAACACGGCTGTCTTGTTCCACTCAACAGGTCCAGTTGCTCTTCTAACAGACTCAGAAATTCAACGAGGCTACTAGACAGAGGTCGATAAATAATAGCAAGAACACATTTAAAATTTTGCTTAGATACTTTCACAACCATCTACTCAAACACCATTTCCTTATGTTTATTAAGGGAAGGCATCGGCAAGACATTAAGATAACTCTTGATATATGCCACTAAACCTCCATGTTGGTGCAGTTCCCTGTTTTTTAAAACCAGTTGGTAATTAGGAACATCTAATAGGGATGACGTATGAGACTTCAACCATGTCTCAGTCAGGGCCAAAACCTGTAAACCTTGAGTCTGCAGAACTTCCTCCAGGTACTGAAAAGAAGTACTAATACCTTGGCAGTTTAAGTGAAAAACCGAAAAATCACTCAGGTCATAATCATTATTCAAATCCTGAAGGAACTTATAACGGGCTTTCAAATATTCCTCACCAATACCATTACTATCAAATTCACGATGGAGTACCCCACCCCCAATATCTTCAATCCTGAGTGAATCATTCTCCAGCCTCTTCAACCTATTCCACTCTAAATTAACAATTATCAAAAATCATTTTGTGACGGATATGAGAAGGAAAAGGTTCTGTTAACTTACACTTATCATTTTCATCATTCGTTGAGTTGGTATCATCGCTTCCACACTTCGATCCTAAACAAAAAAAAGAAACATAAATATCTTCATAAAATCCAAAAAACACTACTACTGTTTCCAAGCCTAGTATCCCTGAAAGCCAAGACCAATCCATAAGAACTCCAAACACAACCCGGTACGCTCCGCACCGCGCAATACATTATGCACCATTAATACTTTTTTCTCAGTTTATTTTTTTTATTTTATTCCATCCACAACATCTTTTTTTAAAAAAAGAAGAAGAAAAAAACACGAGACAACATTACTTCATACCAATATGCTATCACAAAAAAAAAACAAAGAAGAAAAAAACGCAACAAAATAATAACTCAAAACCATATTAAACTAAAATAATTAATATAAATATAAATATGACAACCCGCTTAGCATTGCATAGGCCCACCTCGAGGATTTATCGGCACTGACAATTCAGGAACTACGTCATTCACGGAGAAAGAAACACGCAGGCCATTTGGCCGATCAAAACAAAGGAGAGGTGGAACCGATTTCGTTACCCATGCTTGAATACCACAATCAGCAAGCTTTGATCTTTTTTCAATCAGCCGTTTTCTAATATCTCTTACTGCCGTCGGAGCATCATCACTAAGATAAATATCTTTATGACCGCAAACAGTCTTTCCTTTAAGTTTTTTACTCTGTTTCAGAATCGTTATTTTTTCTTCTTTTGACCGAACAGTAACTTTAAAATATCTACACTTTTTTTTCACTTCTGTAACAGCAAATTCTGGGGTCTCGTTTACACCTAGTCCTTCTTCACAAACAGTTTTGAAAATCTCTTTAGCTTCCTCTTTATCATCGCAAGGTACATTCCAAACCACTATATTTTTCTCATTCATTCTATACTCGCAATGCATTAACCGATTTTTCAACTGATTATTTTCTTCACGGAGAAACACCGACTCAGATGTAACAACACTAATTTGTGATTTTACATTTATTATTTCATTCTCAGTAGCCACCACATGGGTCTGGATCGTCGAAAATTGCTGCGATTGGCCAGATAGAGCTTCCTCAAGCGATTTGACCCGGGTTTCCAGAGATTTGAACTGGTCCGTGATACCGTCAAGATTTTTTCCATTGTCTTTCACTATAGTTAGAATTTCAGAAAAGCTCCGAGCCAGCGTCGAAATTGACAAAGTCTCTCCATCCTTAGGTGAAGATGACGAATAATCATTTTGATCCTCTTCGAATGAGACTTCTTTACGGTTTCTTTTATTTCGCCCCATGAATAAGCAGCAATTAAAAAATGGACAAATAGTCTTACCTCAGCCGGCAATGATTGTTTATCCACGATGTTGCTAGCGTTCAGTGCTTTTAGCCGTTTGGCGCGGCAAACACCTTTTCCAACGTCGGTAATCAAAGGCTCTGTCTATAATGACTAAAATCCAATCCTCATTTACTCCATGCAATTCTTCAGTTCAAAGCAGTAATCACACACCAAAAAATTTTCTTTCATCAATTCAAAACATTAATCTCACAAGCTATTTCACTCTTCAGCCAAAACTACCGCAGGCACGGAGTGCCTAAGGTGTTACTCGTTCGGGAAATGAATCATGAATGATTGGAGGCAACTAGCCCCCCACGCCCATCTTTCCCCCAAATACGTCCAATCAAATTTTTGATATAGCCATTTTGTTCAGCGTAGTTGATTTCCCGATAGAAAACATCTTTTTGAGGAGGAGACTCCCCCACAACCCTCGGGGCAAGGGTTTTAAGTTATGCCCTGGGGGCATATAAGGTTCTTATAGAAGGCGTTGTCCTAGAAACTTCAAAAACGGCTCATTCGGTTGGAAATTCAAAGGGCTACTGCCCTTTCTAATAGTCGAAAGTAATTTGAGGGCAACTAGCCCCCCCTCCCCCACGCCCACCATTCCCCCAAACAGATCCAATAAAAATTTTGATATAGCCATTTTGTTCAGCGTAGTTGATTTCCCGATAGAAAAACATCTTTTTGAGGAGGAGACTCCCCCAAAACCCTCTGGGCAAGGGTTTTAAGTTATGCCCTGGGGAAATATAAGGTTTTTACAGAAGGTGTTGTCATAGAAATTTCAAAAAAGGCTCATTCGATTGGAAATTCAAAGGGCTAGTACCCTTTTTAATAGTTAAAAGTGATTGGACGGTAACAAACCCCCTCTCACGCCCACCTTTTCCCCAAACGCATCCAATCAAAATTTTGAGATAGCCATTTGTTCAACGTAATTTAAACTTCTAGAAATACGGTCTTTGAGGATCACAACCCCATCACAGCCCTAAGGACAAGGATTGTAAGTTATATATTGGGGGCATATAAAGTTTTTATAGAAAGCGTTGTCGTAGAAACTTCAAAAAGGGCTCATTCGATCAGAAATTGAAATGGTTTGTGCCCTTTTTAATAGTCGAAAGTAATTGGAAGGTAACTAGCACCCTTCCACACCCATCATTTCCCCCAACACATCCAATCAAAATTTTGAAACAGCCATTTTATTCCTCGCAGTTAAAGTTCAGGAAATTATACCTTTGAGCGGGACACTCCCCTCACAGTCTTCAGAGCAAGGGTTATAAGTTTTGCCCTGGGGGCATATAAGTTTTTATTGAAATCTTTATCGTAGAAACTTGAAAAAGGGCTCATTCGATTGGAAATTTAAAGGTCTAGTGCCCTATTTAATAGTCAAAAGTGATTAGAGGGCAACTAGCCCCCCTCTCTTGCCCACCTTTTCCTCAAACACATCCAATCAAAATTTTTAGATAGCCATTTTTTCAGTGTTGTGGATTTCTAGATAGAAATTATGTTATTGAGGAGGATACTCCCACACAGCCCTCAGGGCAAGGGTTGTAAGTTATGCCCTGGGGGCATATAAGGTTTTTACTGAACGCGTTGTCGTAAAAGCTTCAAAAAGGGCTCATTCGATTGGAAATTGAAATGGCTATTGGCCTTTTTAATAGTCGAAAGTGATTGGAAGGCAACTAACACCCCTTCTTCGCCCATCATTTCCCTAAACATATCCAATCAAAACTTTTAGATAGCCATTTTGTTCCACGCAGTTTAAAGTTCAGGAAATTATACCTTTGAGCAGGACACTCCCCCCACAGTTTTCAGAGTAAGGGTTATAAGTTATGCCCTGGGGGCATATAAGGTTTTTATTGAAATGTTTGCAGTATAAACTTGAAAAAGGGCTCATTCGATTGGAAATTCAAAGGGATAGTGCTCATTTTAATAGTCAAAAGTGATTTGAGGACAACTAACCCCCCTCTCATGACCATCTTTTCCCCAAAACACATCCAATCAAAATTTTTAGATAGCCATTTTATTCAACGCAGTTGAAAGTTATGGAAATTAGGTCTTTAAGGATGACAACCCATCCCCCTAAAAACCCTCAGGGCAAGGGTTCTAAGTTATGCCCAGGGAGCATGTAAGGTTTTCATTGAAAGCGATGTTGTAAAAACATCCAAAAGGGCTCATTCAATTGAAAATTGAAAGGGCTATTGCCCTTTTAATAGTTGAAAGTGATTCAAGGGCAACTAACCCTCCTCTCATGCCCACCATTTCCCCAAACACGTCCAATCAAAATTTTGTTATATCTATTTTGTTCAATGTATTCGAACGTTCTGGAAATTAGGTCTTTTAGGATGATAACCCCATCAGAGCTTTCATTGCAAGGGTTGTAAGTTATGCCCTGGGGGCATATAAGGCTTATATAGAAAGTTGTTGTAGAATTTAAAAAGGGGCTTATTTGATTGGAAATTGAAATTGCCCTTTTTAATAGTCGAAAGTGAGTGGAGAGTAATTAACCCCCATCTTACGCCCTCCATTTCCCCAAACATATTTAATCAAAGTTTAGAGATAGCCATTTTGTTCAACGTAGTTGAAAGTTCAGGAAATTATGTATTTAAGGAAGACAAACCCCCCAGAGTCCCGAGGTTGAAGGTTGTAAGTTATTCCCTGGGGGCATATAAGGCTTTTAATGGTAGAGTTGTCGTAAAAACTTCAAAAGGGGCTCATTCAAATGGAAATTGAGAGGGCTAGTGCCCTTTTTAATAGTTGAAAGTAATTGGATGGTAACTAACCCCTCTCTCACGGACACCATTCCCCCAAACACACCCAATCAAAATTTTCAGATAGCCATTTGTTCAACGTAGTAGAAAGTTCTGGAAATTAGGTCTGTGAGGTTGACAACCCCCCCCCAGCCCTCAGGGCGAGGGTTGTAAGTTATCTCCTGGGGGTATATAAGGTTTTTATTGAAAGCGTTGTTGTAGAAACTTCAAAAGGGCTAATTTGATTGGAAATTGAAAGGGCTAGTGCCTTTTTTAATAGTTGAAAGTGATTAGAGAAAGACTAACGCTCCTCTCACGCTCACCATTTTCCCAGACACATCCAATCAAAATTATGAGATAGTCATTTTGTTTAATTTAGTTGAAAGTTCTGGAAATTAGGTCTTAGATGATGACAACCACCCTTACAGCCCTTATGGTAAGAGTTGTAATTTATGTCCTGGGGGCATATAAGGTGTTTATAGGAAGTGTTGTCGTAGAAACTCAAAAAGAGCTCATTCGATTGGAAATCGAAAGGCTTAGTGCCCTTTTAAATAGTCGAAAGTGATAATAGTCAAAAGTGATTGGAGGAAAACTGATCCCCCTCCCACACCCACCTTCCCATTTGACTTTATGGTTAAAAACTAAATGTTGCCATAAGATTAAATAAAAATGCACTGTGTTAATGCTAATCCCCAATAAGGCATCTCAGCAGTATCCCAAGAACGACTGAGGGTATTATGTTCAAACTTTTGGGGCTGCTTCTGCTCTTAAAATTTAACCAAATCAAAATAGCGTAAGTGTATCCAAGCTATCAAGGAAAGTAAACAGATTTTTTTGCGAATGGTATCAATTTTTCCATTTCAGGTCAACTAGACGAGGTATGAAACTAAATTAAACACTTTTATTTGTGTCCAGATTTTTAAGAGAGTGTATATTTTTAAAAATTGCTGAAAATTTTTCTCCAGCATACAAATAGCAGGCCAAACTATAAATCATTAAAAAAACGAAAAGATTTAAAGTATTATATTCTTTTTCTCTAAAAAGACTGTGTCAACATAAAACAAACAGAAATTAATTAAAAAAAAAACTTTTTCCACAAAATAAGTTTTTCAAAGAAAAGTAAAGAACTCCATTAAACAAAAATGAGCAAAAATAAAATCAAATAATCTACCAAGCATGAAACTACCACAAATCAGTATCGATAAATAAATGAAACCCAAAACGAACAGTAATTACAATAAATAGCCGAGTCAAGCTCAAAACGAGCAGAAATTAATATAAGTTGGGTTCAAAACCCCTATGCCTTCCCAAGGCTAGAACATAATTTGCACTTTACTGAAAAAAATACAAATGAATGTGCTTTGTCATTTTAATATACATATACTGATATTTAGTAATCAAAATATTAATATTATTTGATTTATTAAAGTTATAAAAGTAAAAACATTTATATTTTTTTCAGTAAAGTGCAAATTATGTTCTGGCCTTGGGAAGGCATAGGGGTTTTGATCCCAACTTATGTTAATTCCTGCTCGTTTTGAGTTTGACTCGGTTATTTATTGTAATTTCTGTTCGTTTTGGGTTTTCCATCAGCAAATAAATTAAGCCAAAAACGAACAGGTATTACAGAAAATAACCGAATCTAACTCAAAACGAGCGGAAAGTAGAACTTTTAACTTCCAATGAAATGAGCTCCTTTAAAAGTTTCTACGATAACACTGTACTGCGTATAATATTGCTTGTATGCCCTTTTGAAAACCTGTATTCATATAGTTTTTTGTTTAATTGAAAACATCCCTAAACGCTCCCTAAAAGTTTCACCTCAATACATTTAGCCTCATTAGTTACAAAATTCATAGTTGTAGCATTAGTAGTAAACACTTAGGACCTTTTGCTTATATAGAAATGCGCCAAAACATACCCTGAAAGTTCCAACTTAGTAGTGTAAGCCGTTCCGAAAATATTGCATTTGCACCCTTTTGACAATTTAAATTCTCACAGTTCATTTAAATTTAGTTCAACAACCGCCAAAACATTCATTAAAATGGGGAATTGCTGATACATCCTCTCGACAACCTGTATCCGCATCGTGTATTTTGACTCAGTTCAACACTGTTTCAACATTCCCCGTAATTTTTGCCTTAATACCCTTAGCTTTAGTAAGACAAGTAGTAGTACCAGTAGCAATAGCAGTGGTAGTAGCAGTAGAAGTAGTAGCCTTAGCTACAGTAGCAGTATCAGTAGTAGCAGCTGTAGTAGTAGTAGAAGGTGGCATATATTACTTTATGGCTAGTTCAACACCCCCCACAACAAGCCCTGTAAATTTTAACTTCATACTCCAAGCCGTTCCTAAGATATTGTCAATATGTCCTTTCGACAACCTGCATGCAAACAGAGTGATTCATTATAACTTCCCCCTCAACATTCCCTGTAAGCTTCACCGTCATACCCTTAGCCATATTTGTAGTAGTAGTCACAAAAATAGCGATAGGGATATTACTGGTATTAGGTGTAGGACTTGTAGCAGGATTAATAGTAATAGCCCTAGTACTAGTACCAATAGTAGTATGCTAATTTTACCTTTTAGTTGAACGTCAATTGAACGTCCCCAGGTTCAACTTAATACAACAAACCGTTACTATGATATTGCTGATATGCCCTTTTAATAACCTATACGTTCATAGCGAGTTTTAAGTTAGTTCAAATTCCCCCTCAACACTTCCTGAAATTTTCATTGTAATACTCCTGGCCTTAGTGGCAGTTGCAATATAAGTAGTAGTAATAGTAGTAGCAGTGCCATTAGTATTAGTAGTAGCGTGCACATATTGCCTTTTTGTCAATTTATCTTCCCCTTTAAACATTCCTCGAAAATTCCAACTTTTTAGCATAATCCATCCGAGAGATATGCCCTTTTGACACTCTGCATGCCTATGGTTTCTTATGATTTAGTTCGAATGTACCTCCAGTATCCACTCAAATTTCCACCTTTATACCCGTAGAATTAATAGTACTAGTATCGTAGTAGTAGTGGTGGTAGCAGGAGTTCACTTATTAAGTTTGTTAAGTTCTTTAATTAAGTTATAAAAAACTTCTTTTGTTATTAAGAAAAAAATTCTACATCATTTTTTGTCGTCACTGATAAAAAAATCCTTTTTACATTACATTGTCCTTTTTACATTGCCTGTAAGTTCCCAGCCAATCAGAAAAAAACAGTCGTATTTTATTTCACGAAATGAGTAGTACCCCCATAATGCTTTTAGAATCAGCCCTACCCCTAGGTGTAAAGTCATCCCTGTTCTTTAAAGACAACCCTATCCTGCAATGCAAGCGGTGCCCGTTATTCCACGACAGCAGGTGTTTGTTATGTCGTATGGAATGTTTACTCTTGGTTGTTGCTTAAAACACCCAAGGGTGTATGGGAAACCTTCAGGGGGTCCGCTAAATCAAGATTCCCCTTTAAAAATATACGAGGGTTTCTGTACCCCAGGACTTCCCTTTAAAAACCTACGAGGACTTCTTTAGATTTCCATTTAAAACCAATGAAGGCTTCTTTACCCCAGGATTTCCCTTTCAAAACATTCAGAGACTTCTTTACCTCCAGGATTACCCTTTAAAAACTTCAGGGCCTTCTTTGCCTCTTGATTGTTCTTTAAGACACCTATGAAGGCTTCTTTACCTCATGATTGCCATTTAACAATCTTCAGGGACTTCTTTACCCTTGGATTTCCTTTTAAAAACTTTCAGGGGCCTTCTTTACCTCTTGGTTCTTCTTTAAAAAACCTTCAGGGGGACCCGCTAAATCAGGATTTCCTTGATTGTTTTTTAAAAAACCTACAAGGGCTTCTTAAGAAAAATTGGACATCTGCTTATATGCTGGTGAGCCCCTCTTTCAATACCCTCCCTCCACCAAATTTACCTACTATAACTTGCTCTATTGGATAACACCCCCCCCTTTATCCCGTGAAAAAGTTTGATTACTGTTAGAACAATCTAACTTTTCTCACAAAATATACGCTTTTACCCCCATCTGTAATTTTTATGTACTTTTTCGTTAATCGAGGCATATTCAAGTGAGCTGGTAGAAAGGCATAAGGTGCGTTAAAGCACGACTTTCCATTGGACTGGTTCTATTATGCTGGTGAACCCCCCTTTCTATACCCTCCCTCTACCAACCAAATTTTAGCTACTATAATTTTTGTATTGGTTAAACAGCTAAAAACCCTTCCCGCATAAAAAAGTTTTCTTACCGATAAATTTATCATGACAGAATACATTTCTCTAAATTTGTCCCCTTTTTAAATCACATTGAAGCCTATGTCTGAACGATAGATAAAAAAGACATAAACAGATATTTGCAATAACCTTTGCACTAACCCAATTTTCTACCGAACAGGTGCTCTTCGCATGAAAGGGATTCTTACCCACCGGCATAGTTGAATGCTCTCGTATCACAAGGGAATCGTAATATAGAAATATTTTTCTGCTAAAATCGGCGAGTCATTTTCTACACAAAATCCTTGATTTTAGCGTCAAATGCTCGAAAAATGTAACTTATTTAGGTATTTAAAAAAAGGAGTGGATTCATTAAGCAAACAAACGTCCCATTTGACAATAATAAAGAGCCCCCTTCCCCTAGTTGTAACCCTGAAGTTTAGTTATTCTGCAGCTTTTTTTCCCGCAAAATTCTAGTTTGGCTATCTTGAAAAAGAGGATCGATATACTTGCCCTTTAGAAGGTACTTTGAAGCCTCGTACCAAACCTAGTTAATCACCTTTAAATAAGCATTAAAATTCTCAGAGGGGGGGGGGACATTGGCATATTTTTAAAACCTTTCTTAGGCTTTCGTTACATTTTAAGGTGTGGAGGGGGAAGGTCTCTCACATGATGAAGAAAGGGGAGGGTATATTTAAATATCGTCGCTGTATAAAGCATTTTGATCAAGAATAAAGGCAAAAAAATTTAGTGGAGAAATAAAAAAAATATTTAGATTGTGTTCTTTTCTTTGAAAAACTTGTTTTTATCCTCGTGCCCCGTGAAAACTATGTTTCTTATGAGTAATGAGTTAAATTTAAGTGGGAGTATCCTGAAATTGGGCTCAAGATATTTGGAAAAATAAAAATCATTTTTTATTACAAGAATTATGATGATACGCTTGCGGAGCATGGGTGAATTTTTCAGGAAACTGTGTTTTTTCATTTCATGAGAAACCAAAAATTTGTTTCTTTTTAAAGAAAATTCTGAGGCCCCCTCTCCCAAAAAGAGCAAAGACGTGTGATGGCGACGCAACAACCTCTACTCCAAAATTGTCTAGAGACGGACCCTTCTGTAATCCCACAACAAAGCAGGGAGAATGTGGCCCCTTCTAGCCCCAATTTATGTTGAAGATTCGGGGCCTTATATGCTCCCCCAGCTTCATTACGAAGATGTTGTAGGGCCCTCCAACCAAGATGGAGCTGTCAGCATTAATTTAAGTGAAATTTATTGATACTATTTCATAAAGTTTATTTATTGGCACGGTAAAAGCTTACCCTATTTCTAGCTAATGTTTATTCTTTTTAGTTGACTATTGGGAAGAGGCTGATAGTTTTGAGGGGCTTTGAGGGATTATTATATGCTTTATTGGTAAAAACTCAATTTTTATGCAAAATAAATCTGTCTGACTATTAAAAGGTGGATGGTCTAAGACTAGCCCAAAGTTATAGGCTATTAAACACACAGTTCCTTAGGTTGATGCTGCTGTTGGGCACCTCAAAGAAATAGTTAAAGTAACGCTTTTTTCTTAGAAATAGCTAAGGTTCCTTTTCAGAATAATAACGGGAGCCCAACGGGCTTTACTTCTGAAGGGGGATTTGAAGTTTCCACTGCTCCTCAGATTGATAAAACATTCTTTATAGTTTGTTATTGAAGGGGGGCCTCTGTCCATAGTTATGATGGAAGACTCCCTCGCCCCCCTCCTAAGAGAGAATAACTAGAAATAAGGCATTAATTCCAGGAAATAACTAAGACATTGTTAGTACTAGTGTGGAAATTTTTCAGAGAAGGGGTTTTCGGTTCCTTAGATTAATAGTCCTTTTCAACATAATAAAGGACCTGGGTGCGTTAGCTCTGAAGGCCTTGAAGGTGCTTATATAAATATTCCTTTTCAGCATAATAACAACTTCTTTCACAGCTTAAAATCATATATACTTCAAGAAAGTTTGAATTATTTATACTCTTTCAAGACCCAACCCGAATTCAATCGTATAATTGAGGATCTGTTTGCTGACCTCCTTGGAGTAGCACCAATGGACACCAAACACACCCTCAGTAAGTTTTTAAGACTGTTTAGAATATTATAATACTTCAAACATAAAGACGGACATCTTACGTGGTAAATTTTGTTCATTCGCCCGAAGGGTGATTGTATAGTCACTAAATACACAGCTCGTAGTTTGGTGAGCTATGGGCCCAAAGGGTCCATGCATGGTCATTACACCTTTAGGTGGCAGTTAGGTATCAATATATCCGAAAGGCCCCTTTGGAGGCCTTTGTATGATGATTAAATTCTTAACTGGTAGTATGGTGGGCTATAGACCTGGATGGTCCCTTTAGAGTCCCAGTATGATAATTAAATTCTTAACTGGTAGTATGGTCTTAATACATCTGAAGGGTCACATTGCCCATCTATGGTCATTACGTGTTACTGAGGTCCTTCAAACTCTGAACGCTCACTCTTAACTATTCTATTTTCACAGGATGAAGTTTTTCAATGACCTAAGCTATTATTACTTTCTAGGTTCACATAAAAACACCAGGGTCCTAAATTGAGAATGTATTGTCGCTGCCATCGAAATTTCAGGATAGTCTATGTACGGGGCCCATGGAAAGTGAACTTGAAGGGGATTATAGTTTGGGGTGAGCCCTAGTAGTATACTTTCCCCGAACATTGATTTAAACAATTTCGAGAGGGATATCAGCCTTGATGCTGAATTTTTGACAATTTTTTAGTTCTGGTGCCAGCAAGCAAGGTCAATAGGATGCTAGATGAACAGGCACCCACCCCTCACAGTGATATGGGGGAACCAGGACAAAGTTTTGCCGGCTCAACCCTGTTTTACAAGAACTGTATTTAGCTGATACCACTTTGCGTAATATTTATGTTCTTAGAGCTGAGATTGGAGATCATATCAACTCCCTAGCAATTGGTAGCATCCATACGGATCCGGCGGATATAGCACACTTGTATTTCTGCCAGATCCTGGCAATTCTCGATAACCACATTCGGGAGGTGGGAGGTAGGGATAGCGTGAAAGCATTGATCGCACCAAAAAAATTTATTTAAATGAAAAGAAGGGTGATGTGTACTCCCATTACCTACAAACGGAAATGCGGAACCTTCACCTAGACTCGCATAATTTTGAGCGTGTCTTTTCAGATTGGGTGGGTAGAATTCTTAACATGGTGGAAAATCACAATGAAAATGGGAGTCGGTTAGTGGTTTTATTAATGGAGAAGTTAGACGTAAATGTTACAAAATTTCAAAATAATTCATTTTAAAAGGCGGGAAGGGGAAGGCTAATTTTAGAAAATAGTATGCAAATTTATACGATTGTAGAGGTGTACAACATTTTCGTTTTGATACGGGCGTAGAGTGCTTCATGTATTCAGTCCTCATTGCTGGGCATAAACCCACGAGAGAGGATGCCACTAAGACTCGTTTTGGATGACTTGGCGGTTAATGGAGGCGGGGAGGGGGCAGAGTTTCTTAATGTTGATTTCAATGGTTTAAAAGAGCAATATCCTGTAACGCTTAAGGGGAAAAAATTTTTTGAGAGGGTAAATGAGCATTTAAAGACTGGGGTTTCAGTGATACAGTACGATAAAGAGTATAAAGAGGAGAACTTAAAGATAAAAAGGGGGTGATATTAGAGGCAACGCTGTAGCATTGTCTATAGTAAAGGTCATACGGCTCCAATGTTTTATTATTTATTTATTTATTTTTTTCCCAGAGGCACTTTGGCACTCAATTGCAAATCGAGAGTTCTAGTGCCCTTTTCAATAGTCGAAAATGATTGGAGGGCAACTAGCCCCCCACGCCCATCATTCCCCCAAACACATTCAATCAAAATTTCGAGATAGCCATTTTGTTCAGCGTAGTTGATTTCCAGATAGAAAATATATTTTGAGGAGGACACTCCCCCACAACCCTCAGGGCAAGAGTTTTAAGTTATGCCCTGGGGGCATATAAGGTTTTTATAGAAAGTGTTGTCGTAGAAACTTCAAAACAGGCTCATTCGATTGGAAATTCAAAGGGCTAGTGCCCTTTTTCATAGTCGAAAGTGATTGCAGGGCAAATAGCCCCCCCCCCCCCACGCCCATCATTTCCCCAAGCACATCCAATCAGAATTTTGAGATAGCCATTTTGTTCAGCAAAGTTGATTTCCAGATAGAAAATATTTTTTTGAGGAGGACACTCTCCCTCAACCCTCAGGGCAAAGGTTTTAAGTTATGCCCTGGGGTATATAAGGTTTTTGTAGAAGGCGTTGTCGTAGAATCTTCAAAAAGGGCTCATTCAATTGGAAATTGAGAGTTCTAGTGCCCTTTTTAATAGTCGAAAATGATTGGAGGGCAACTAGCCCCCCCCCCCACGCCCATCATTCCCCCAAAAACATCCAATAAAAATTTTGATACAGCCATTTTTTTCAGCGTAGTTGATTTCCAGATAGAAATATATTTTTGAGGAGGACACTCCCCCACAACCCTCAGGGCAAGAGTTTTAAGTAATGCCCTGGGGGCACATAAGGTTTTTATAGAAGGCGGTGTCGTAGAAACTTCAAAACAGGCTCATTCAATTGGAAATTCAAAGGGCTAGTGTCCTTTTTAATAGTCGAAAGTAATTGGAGGGCAACTAGCCCCCCCCCCCCGCCTATCATTTTCCCAAACGCATCCAAAAAAAATTAGAGAAAGCCATTTTGTTCAGCGTAGTTGATTTCCAAATAGAAAGTATGTTTTTGAGGAGGACACTCCCCCTCAACACTCAGGGCAAGGGTTTTAAGTTATGCCCTGGGGACATATAAGGTTTTTATAGAAGGCCTTGTCGTAGAAACTTCAAAAAAGGCCCATTCGATTGGAAATTCAAAGGGATAGTGCCCTTTTTAATAGTCGAAAGTGATTAAAGGGCAACTAGCCCCTCCCCACGCCAATCATTCCCCCAAACACATCCAATCACAATTTTGAGATAGCCATTTTGTTCAGCGTAGTTGATTTCCAGATAGAAAATATTTTTTTGAGGAGGACACTCCCCCAAAACCCTCAGGGCAAGGGTTTTAAGTTATGCCTTGGGGGTATATAAGGTTTTTATAGAAGGCGTTGTCGTAAAAACTTCAAAAAAGGCTCATTCGGTTAGAAATTCAAAGGGCTAGTGCCCTTTTTAATAGTCGAATGTGATTGGAGGGCAACTAGCCTCCCCCCACGCCCATCATCCCCCCAAACACATCCAATCACAATTTTGAGATAGCCATTTTGTTCAGCGTAGTTGATTTCCAGATAGAAAATATGTTTTTGAGGAGGACACTCTCCCAAAACCCTTAGGGCAAGGGTTTTAAGTTTTGTCCTGGGGGCATATAAGGTTTTTATAGAAGGCGGTGTCGTAGAAACTTCAAAAAAGGCTCATTTGATTGGAAATTCAAAAGGCTAGTGCCCTTTTTATAGTCGAAAGTGATTTGAGGGCAACTAACCCCCCTCTCACGCCCACCTTTTCCTCAAATACATCCAATCAAAATTTTGAGACAGCCATTTTATCAAACATAGTTTTAAGTTCTGGAAATTAGGTCTTTGAGGATGGCAACTCCTCCGCAGCCCTCAGGGCATGGGTTGCAATTTAAGGATTCTCCATATCCTTCCCATTATTTCTTATGGAAGGGATGCTCGTATAAACTTTAGAGAGGACTCATTTGACTGAAAATTGAAAGTTCTTGTTCACTTTTTAAGAGTCAAAAGAGATTGGAGGGTAACTAGCCCCCCCCCCTCCTCCACGCCCTAAATGCATCAGATAAAAATTTTGAGATATACATTTTGTTAAAATAGTTCAAAGTTCTGATAGCAAAAAACTCCGGTGTCGACACAGCCCACCAGGGCTAGGGGGTAAGCGATGTAAGTTATTCCATGGAGGCATATAAAAAACAAAAAAAAATCATTAAATAAACAATCAATGCAAACAAACATACAATAGATATTAATGTAAATTAATAAATAAATTTAGCGCTGATATTAATGTAAATTAATAAATAAATTTCTGCTTGGTGGAATTTAACGCGGGAAAATTATCAGCAGGAAAAGAAAATGTTCTTTGAGGGGGGGAGGAATTTCCCAGGGGTGGGTTTTTCAAATGTGAATTATTCAGGGAGGGGACGAGTAAACCCATTCGATAATATTCTAATCTTTACATCTGAAAGTAACGGGAATAAAAAATCAACGGAGAGGTCAGAGATAGCACTTCAGGTTCCTTTAGACGATTTTGTTCATTTCTTTTGAAAAAAGATATTTTCAAAAGACAGATTATTTTCATTTGTATTACTTTCTCTGTGACTGCTCAATTATGCAGGTGAGGGGGAGACTTCCCCCCACCTCTGTCTACGCTAAGGTTTCAGTTTTTATCTCAAGGCTCAAAAATGAACGCAATGCGATAAATGTATAACTCAAAATAACATATATAGAATAATATATGCACATAACACGGAACAATTAATCAAAATTGCATATTATGAGTTGAGGCTCACCCAAATGATGACTCAGGGGGCTCACCATTCCACAATCTATGAAACCAATCCCGCAATAACTGAAAATATAAAGTATTTTTGAGTATTTTAACGTCTTCCACAACTCAAACGGTCCAACATTCTACAGCCCAATGAGTCTGTCTAATGTCCTAAATCGGGAACAGAGGAGATAAGTGAAGTTCCACCTCGTATTGGATGAGTCTCCAACCTCCCCTCCTCATCTCCTACTGTCTACGCTAATTTTTTCTTCTTTATGCCAAGAACGCCGCCTCCACCCCAAAGACTTTAAAAAGGTAAAGTTTTGTATGGGAAGAATACATAGTAAATCTATTATAATTATCCAATTATAAGGTTAAAACACATACTCTGTGATAGATGCAAAATTACTTTGGCACACAAAATCCTATTAAGGTCAATTCCTGACAGTCGTGATCCCTTTTAGTCAGCAAGTGAAATGGTCTAAACCCCCTTATTGGAGCTATTTTTTCAATCCATTCATTGTTGTCAATCGCTGTCCACAAGTTATGCAAGCTGTCTATTGTTCATATATAAGGTTTTTATCAAAGAGGTAAATGTATAGACTTTGAAAAAAGCCTCATTTGATTTAAATTGAAAGTTCTAGATCCGTTTTTTAAAGTCAAGAATAATCGACAGTAAGCACCCCCCCCCTATGCCAAAAAAACTTGAAAATTTTTGCAATAAAAACAAACAAAAATTAATTACAAAAAACTTTCCACAAAATAGGTCTTTCAAAGAAAAGTAAAGGCCATTTTAAACTTAAGCTCAGGAGATAAAAATACCTGTTAAAATTCAAACTGAATAAGTAGATCTTAAAGCGAGTAATGCTTAGATTGAATGTGAAAATCAAGCTTAAAACGAAAACAAATATTTTGCTATTAAAGTATAAATGAAACTTAAAACGAACAGAAATTAAATAAACAATCAATGCGAACAAACATAAAATATATATTAATGTAAATGAATAAATAAATCTTAAAACGAGTGAAACTTAAATTGAATATGCAAATCAAGTTTGAACCGAATAAAAATAACTACAAACAAGAGGTTGGGTATCACCTCAATGCAGAAGTCTAAAACCTACTCCGTCATTGGTGCTTTACTGAAAACGAATTGTATTACAAATGTTTTCTTTTGTACATAATATTGAAAATAAATATTATTACAGTAAAATTTTGAACTGATGAGCTTTCAGCAATTAATGTCGTTATACATCAAATATTCAGTTTAATTTATTAGTTCTTTTCAAAATTGGTCAAGACAAATATAGTTTCACTACAAACAAAATTTGGATACTGCCCCCTTCTTTATTTGTAAGAACCTAAAGCCTTCTGCGTCATTGGCGCTTCACTGAAAACGAATTACTCATATATTACAAATTTATTCTTTTCCAGTTCTTACAGCATTGAAAATGAAAAAAAAGTTACAGTCGATAAATAAAAGTTCAAATAGGGATAAAATCCTTTTAATAGACAGTGATGATGATAACAGTGATAGAAATTCACAAAAATACCAGATATTTCGGTCACATATACAGTGACCGTCATCAGTAGTAGAACTTTAGAGTTATGCTACTGATGACGGTCACTGTATATGCGACCGAAATATCTGGTATTTTTGTGAATTTCTATCACTGCTGTCATCATCACTGGCTATTAAAAGGATTTTATCCCTATTTCAACTTTTATTTATCGTCATGGAAAGGCAGTGTGGTCTCCGAAATTATCTACGAAAAATTACAGTGAAAAAAAATCTTGAACTGATAGATCTTTCAACAATTAATATCATTCAATATCTAATATTCTATTTGATTTTGTTTATACTTTCCAAGAATGTTCAAGACTCATATAGTTTTCAGTAAGGCTCCAATGACGCAGTAGGTTTTAGGCTTCTGCAGTGAGGCGATACCCAAACTCTTGTTTGTAGTTATTTTTATTCGATTCAAACTTGATTTGCATTTTCAATTTAAGTTTCACTCGTTTTAAGATTTATTTATTCATTTATATTAATATATATTGAATATTTGTTTGCATTGTTTGTTTATTTAATTTCTGTTCGTTTTAAGTTTTATTTATACTTTAATAGCAAACTATTTTTTTTCGTTTTAAGCTTCCTTTTCATATTCAATCTAAGCATTACTCGCTTTAAAATCTATTTATTCATTAATATTATTACTTGTTGTATGTTTTTTGCTATGATTATTTATTTAATTTTTGTTTGTTTTGGGTTTCATTTATTCTTTAATAGTAATTTCTAGTCGTTTTGAGTTTGAATTTTAACAGGTATTTTTATCTCCTGAGCTTAAGTTTAAAATGGCCTTTACTTTTCTTTGAAAAACTTATTTTTTGGAAAGTTTTTTTTTTAAATTAATATTCAGAAAGGGCTGCCACAGAAACCGATTCAATTGAACATTTCTTTCCAATTCCACATATAAGTCAGCTTTTTAAATGTGGATAGAGGGAATCAACGATGTGAATGCTGTTTCTGTCCAATATGTTTATCTAGATTCTGTACGGAGTAAAAATTAAAACACTACTTGAGGTACTGCAACCGTCATTGACACCAGTCAGTGGAGACAGTTTCGGATGACAATGCCATCTTGCGGTTCAAGAATTTTAAAAATTCGCTCTGGCAGAGTGAAGAGGTGGCAATAGACATCGAGCCAAAAATCATGGACGTGTGTCCTCCATAAATTTAAATCGCGTTAAAGAAAACGAAGCCATTGCAATTTCTTTTGCCCACGGATAAAGAGACTCTTGTATTACCATGCACTTGGTAGAGGTATTTGAGACTTTAGCTTGGGAATATTGTGTAGGCGCAGCTATGGATGCCCTTATTAAAAAACAGCTAATAAGTCAACTTCACGGCTGTACAATACAAATTATCCAATGACTCTATCACCAGAAGACGAGATGGCCATTAGAAATAAGGATATATGATGGGTTTGCACGGCAAAATTTGTTGAGGATAGTGGGGACATGATAATCCGCGATCATAATCATTTAAGAAATTTATTCTTTCGGGAGGGAATAACTTTCGAGGGGTTGCACATTAATCATGCAATGTAAATATTAGGCAGCAATACCTTCTATCGGCTTACATACAAAATTCCAACTACGATTTGAAATTCATATTACCCAAGTTGTCGCGTTTGCAGATAGGTGAAATTATAGATATCTCATGGATAGATGGGTCTTCTTCTTATCATACCCAAATCATCTGAGAAGTTGCTGCTTTTAGAATTCAAATGGTCAATAGTTAGAAATGATAATATGTACTTGAATAAAATCCATTTTTAGATTCCTATATTTTTTTTCTTCAAATCCCCTAGTCAACTCATCCAAGTGCAAGAGAGTGATACTTTTAACGTTTATGCCGATTCTGAATTTACTAAAAACGTTTGGGCTAAGGGAGGGTTTAAATTTAGGGAAGATTATTGTAAAAAATACCTGACAATTGATGTATTGACGTTGCTGGATATTGTCTGTAAAATTTGGAAAAAATTTACGAGGAATTTGGGTTGGATCTGGGATATTATTTTTCTATTCCTCATCTGGCGATGGATTTAATTCTTAAAATCAGTGATGAAAATATAGGTCTGATTACCCACGTGAATCAGCTGTTTGTAGTGTGATCTACGCGGCGAGGGTATGTTTTTCACTGGGATAGTATCCAGAAAACCAGCTCGACTGGACAAAGTACCGGTGAAAAGTCGAATGCCGTTTGCTTAGACATGAATTCTCTTTATCCCTCAGCAATGTCTCACTTCTCTTTGCCGTTTAGGAAATGTAAACGGCTGGACGATCCTTCTTTTTTAAATTTTCCCAGTGTTTACACTGTTGAGGAGAATGAAGCACAAGGATTGTTTTTAGAAATTGATGGTTAAATGCCAGTTGAACTTCGTGACTCGATAAAGGACTTCGTTTTTCGTTGAATAAATAGATCAGTGCCTAGGGATGCATTGAGTCCCTATATTTTATCTTTGGTAGTGGATTGGGGTATGCACTGGACAGCTTCAAAACAAAAGCTTATTGCCAACCTTCTTCCGAAACAGAATATTGTTATACATTCCGTTCTTTTGCTATGTTTGATCGCCAACGATTTCAATATCACAAACATCAATAGATCCCTCCAATTTGACCAAAAGTTTTATATGAAGACGTTTTTTGACACATTTGTCAGTAAACGGTCCGAAGCGAAAACTAAGGCCCAAAAAGATATCTTTAAACTCATTTTAAATTCGGCCTTTGGTCAAATATGCGATGGTTTGCGCAATATCAGTCGTTGTGACGTTTTGACCGACCCAAAAGAATATGCCCGAGTTATTGCAGATCTGAGTTGCACATCGTTCACGATCATAGAGTCAAGTATGGTCCTTTTACGTAGAAAAACAGAAGCGTAAATATAAACAAAAGTTGCCGCTGACAGTGCCATACTAGAAAAATCAAAGAAACTCATGTTGGAATTTTATTACAAAATGCATAAGCTCCAAAGACCTGTGGAGGGGCAAGTTCAAATGTATTATGGATACACTGATTCACTCCTGTTAAAAGTTAAAACAGATAATATGTTGGATGATTTAGAAAATGGTATGCACATTAGCTCTCGATTGGACTACACCAACTGGGACGAGTCCATTTACACAGAGCTATTGAAGGGCCAGGCCCCAAATAATTTGTTGTTCTTAAAATTCGAGAAGGGGAGCGACTTGATATCGAAAGGTGTATTTCCAGGTTCGAAGGTGTATTGTGTAGAAACACACAATAAGGATATCAAAAAAGTCTGCAAGTGGGTGCCTTCACAATATGTAAAGTAATATTTTAATATGAGTGTTTATAGGAACTCTGTAGAAAATAATTTAGTCCCAAGAGCGACGGTCATGGCCATTGCCTCTTTAAAATACAGAAACTGTTCAAATCGAGTCAAAAAAATGCCATGACAGCCATTTCGAATAAAGCTTATGTACGCTCGGAGGGTGTGAAGGTACTACTGCGCTGTCACTTTCCCACTCCAGATCGAGCCGTATGTGTAGATTACAGACGGCGTCTTGGTCTGGAGAAAGCCCAGTTGTTAGTGGGAAGAGGTCCCGGTTTTATCCCAGTCTCTTGCTCAGCAGCGTGTTTTCTAGTCTTTTCTTATGTTTTTATATGTTTATTTACATATATTTTTTTTATATGTAGTGTTTTTGGCGCAAAGCAGGATTTTTTTAAAAATTTTTCATATTATACTATAAAATTACCATCATCGTAAAGGGCGTCTTTAGCCCGCCATTCTGGCCGCCGTGTCCTCCGGAAGAGTCCGGTCACTTCAGGCCCTCAGGATGGGACCCATTTCTAAGTGCTTTTTTATGTTGTTTTTAATGCTTGTAAATATTTTGTTTAAAGAAAAATTGTAGTGCATTTATTTATATATTAAAGAAAACATTTATTCTATTTTTTCGGTATTTATTCAATAGATGGAGGTTAGGTACGATGAGTTGTATTTTGAGAACAAGAGGAGTATCATGTATCAATTTAAAATTCCATTCAAATCGTTTCTTTTCAGACAATCAATGTCTGGCAAAACGACACTTTTAACAAAAATAATACAAAATTATGATAAAATGTTCTTAGAAAATCCTAAAAATATCTATTATTGCTATAGTGTATGGCAAGAATCCTATGATAAAATAAAGACCATTGCACCAGACATAAAATTCATACAAGGACTTGACGTGTTTGATATTATTGCGCCAAATTCGTTGTTGATTATTGATGATTTAGCTGAATATGTCGAAGAATGGTGTCAAGGGATGTTACATTTATTTACTGTCTGATTTCATCATGAAAAATGTTCTCTAACTGTTGTTCTCCATAATCTCTTTCATCAGAGCGAATGTATGAGAAAACTTGCATTGAATTGTACTTACTCTGTCATCTATAGGGTTGTTTGCAATTCAAATTCTGTTATAAGTTTAAATAGGCAAATATATCACGGAGAACCAAAATTTTTACTCTCGGCATACAATCAAGCTACTAATAAACCTAATGGATACATTCTATTGGACCTCAGTCAAAACACGCCCGAAGAGTTACGTATGATCACGGATATTATTGCTAATAAAATTACCGTATAACTACCCGTGAATAGTAAAAAAAGGTGAGTAGTCGCCATCATGACGCTGAAGAAGCTACATGAAAACAGATATTTAATTTCCGTCCTAGGTAGTTCAAAACCACAGCTTAGGAAAACTATAATCAAAATGGTTTTGACAATCAATTAATTAATGTCCTATCTGAGCTTTGTTTAAATTTAACTGAAGGCAATGTTCAACTGTCAGAAGGTGTTTGGCACCAGACAAAGTAACATCGTTCACTTATACGTGCTCTAGCTTGCAAAAAGAAGGGAAACCGTTTAAAAAAAACGACTTGTTCAAGTCGGCGGTAGTTTCTTTTCATTGTTACTGCCAATAATCGCGGGACTTGTAAACACTATTCTCTAGAAATGGCTAAACCTTAGAAATTGACGCCAATTGAACTCACTCTTTCAATAAAAAGCACATCGAAGATAATATTGATAAATTTATCGACAATGAAACAATCGCTTATGAAGAAAAATTAATTTTGCTTGAAAATGCCCTTGGACGTGTCGATAGGCATAGACCATATGTGAAAGGCCGCTCAAAGTAGATGTCATTGATCAACCCCTAACTTGTGAAAGTTCTGAAACTTTGAAAACGACAAAAGAAGAAGAAGATTTATCTAAAGTTTTATTATGTGTTATAAACGTTATGCCTGATTCATATTGTGAGCGAAATAAAAGACTCTGGACTTATCTCGATGAAAATGAACATGTTCAAATTGATGAGAAAAAGAACGAAGTTTTAATCCACAGCAAGCCCTACTTGATTATACTTCATTTGGTATCAGATTTGATTGCAAAATGTGAAAGACTCGAAATCATTTGATAGTCATTTCAATAAATTTTTAAAGTCGTAAAGTTATCCAAAAAGTCTTATTGTAAATGAACATGTGTTAAAACGATTAAGGGAATTTGAAGAAAAATCAAAAGATATCTCGTTTTTATATAGCACGCCAAGTGGGGGGGGATGATTTAAAGCGTATTAAACGAAAGTGTCTTTCCACCGCATTTAGGGTAGATTCATACGGTGTGTATGTTCCAAATGGCTCAAGTTTTGAAACGTGTTTATGAGAATATTGCTGAAATGGGAAGTTTAAGCACCCCCACCGCACTTGCTCGAGTCTCTGGAGTTGAAAAGAAGCTAGAATGAGAGTATTTACATAATGAACCCAGCTACACTCTTCATCTAAATCATAGATTTGCAGTAATCACTATCGAAAAACTAAATCTTTTTCCCCTCGTATATATTGCAAGCAGATCTTTTGAATCTAGATGAGATTCAAAGACGTCATAATAGACCTTACAAGTATATTGTATTTGCAATTAGTGTTTTTAGTCACTATGCATTTGCCGTTTCATTGCGTTCAAAGAGAGGCAATGAAGTTGCTAGAGCTCTTGAATCTATCTTTGAACAAGATTTATATAGAAAAATTCAAAGAGGTCGGGGAAGTGAATTTGTTAATCCACATGTAAAAAAGGTTTTATTGGAATATAATACAATACTTTATCATAGTCATAGTCCTATAAACGCTGCATTGGCTGACCAATTGATAAGAATAATTCGACTTTTAATCTCAAGATGCTGTTCATTAAAAAGTAGAGTTGCTTTATTAAAAACTTAGAAAAAATCATGTTGATTTAGAATCAACGTCCTCATCGATCCGTGTCCAATCATAGTCCTCTTGAAGTTCATCACAGCAGCAATACACTTGACATTCTTCTTGAACAATATTCCAATGGAAAGGTTGTGAAGAAATATTTTAATGTTTGTGATACCGTTCGAATCAATCGAACAAGTAATATTTTTGAAAAGGAGAATTACTTGGGGTCCACTGAACTTTTGAAAGTGTCAAAGATCTTAGACACTAAACCCGTAACGTATCGTCTTTGTGATATGAAAGACAACGAGATTCTTGACGGTTTTTATGATTTTGAATTATAAAAATTTAGAAATAATGGATTATATCAAATTGAAAATATATTATAGAGTTTAACTCGCAAGGGTAAGAGGTAGGTGCTTATTCGCTGGCTATGATACAACTCTGTTTTTGATTCTTGGATTGCCGCTGAAGACTTTCACATTGTCTAATGATTTTCATGTAATATTCGTGTCCAATGTCTCTGGCTCCCTATAAAATGATTTGAATAAAACAAGTAATTTTTTGACAAAAATCTTCCCAGCCATCAAATTTGATGGAAAGTATGAAGCTGCTCTTGTTGATTGTATTCTTAAAACTACTTATGATATCCTGAGAAAGGATCGTACGTATGATATAAAAGTAATACCGAATGATTGGCCAGTGTATGGTGTATAAAAGAAATGGATAAAATTACTTAACTGTGATATATACCCCTACTCACTTTAAAATACAAGGAATATGGTAGTATGACTAATTTGTGTGGGGCTATCAACAAAAAAGGTCTGCTCGTAGAAATGGTGTCTTCAGATTCAACTATTCATTGAACAGATGCGAAATTACATTAGCTCTCCCATTGAAAATGAAATGATAATCTGAGAGATGTTCTTGGTTTTAAACGAAATATAATCAGGGGTATGTAACAGGCTATCTTTTCTGACAATTGTATATTTCTTTATGCATCCTTTGTCAAGACCTCGTGAGTCGGTAATACAAATGTCCCGATCCTGCGTATTCTTGAACGAAAATACACTCATGAACACATTCAGAACTAGAATATAAAGCACTTTCAATACATTCCAGGCAACACTTCGTATTTGGAACTCTGTCAGTTAACATTAAGAAGTGAATTGGGCGATCTTCTTGCAAAAACAAAAAAAATGGGTGTGATTATATATCATTTTCGACCCATTTAGTGAGATGGATAATAGAAAAATAGTCTTGTTTGTCCTGATATGGATTGTTATATTGCAATTCTTGGACCACGACAATTGGGTCATCGAATAGACTATTACAGGGGTCGTTTGTCCATGTCCAGTTATAGTCTCGCCAATTTACTAAGTTGTTTCACTCTGCTTTACCCCTGGCTGAAAATATATTGCACCGGTTGCCCCGGATTTTGCACCCTTTAAACGACATGATTGGGGCTCTAGGAAGAATTTTAAAGAAGGTGTTTAACAAAATATCAGGTTCAGCACGCAATCGCTCTGCGAGTGATTAAAATCACGACAAAGTGGAAAATGTTCAAAAAGGGCAGAAAGTAAAAATTGTTAGATCAAAAAAGTATTTAGTTTCATAAAAATAACGTATCTACCACATAAAGAATCTTATCCTTCAGTCAACTCATCTCTATATCTTTTCAATGCAGAAAATGTTGATGTGAGTTTAAAACTTGGTTACTAAGAAAAATTTTATCCGCAACAACTACTCTCTGAAAACATACATTTTCAAATTTATTCCAGTGAAGAGTATTTCATAGATTTGACTTCTACATTTATATATTTGCATGTCATTGTCAAAAAATCAAACAATGAGAAACCAAGGGAAGCCGTGGGGTTATCTTATGAAAATTTTGTACTACACAATTTGTTTAGACAAATCAGTGTCTACACAAATGGAACGTTGGTGAGCGCAAGCAACAATCTTTCAAATTATGCAAGTTATATACAATTCATGTTAATGACTCCGATGTCCTATAAGAAATTGAGAGGCATGGCTATTGGATATGAATATAATCAAGACAATGACACTAGTAATATACTTAGAGATGTGACAACTAAAGATTCCCACTTGGTTGGGAAAATAAATCATAAAATATTTAATATACCTGAATGGTGGCCCCCCAATGAAAAGATTGAAATAAAACTACAACTTGCTCCGTCCAATTATATTTTTTGAACAATAGTTGGCACTGTACCCTCTGTAACAGTCTCTTTCACCTTGGCAAAACTTCATGTAAGAAAACAACAAGTTATGAGTTCTGTTGCTTTGGCAATTGAAAAATTAACAGCTATGGGAAATAATATCAAACTGCTCGTTGCTCATTTAATCACGAATAAACGACATATTGCTATGGATACACGTACCTACACTGATTCATCATTTATCATTGGCGAAATTCCTTCAAACTTTGCTTTGGCTTTTATAAATGTGCTAGTACCATTCGATCATGGACAAATTATCTACATAAATTTGAAATGTTTGGATTGTCATCTCTTATATGTAAAGTAAATGGAATTCTACTCCACAATTTATCCTTTGATAAATCCTAAAGTACCTTATTTGAATTGACAATACAATCAATAGATCAAGATCACAATTATTTGAAAATTGTATAACCGAAGAAATATTTGCGAAAACTCATGGTATCATTGTATTGGATTTGTCCAATTCTCAAGACATGACTATTGTCCGAACAGGTGCAGTACATTTAGAGTGTTACTTTGCTGGACCATTGGAGTAGAGTATTGCATAAATCTTGCTAAATCAATTTGAAATCCATTGAAAAATTACCCCAGATGGTAGTGTTCTATTAGACTTGGCACCATGAACACAAATCAAATAATCAAGGTATTCAATTTGGTTCCTTACATATTCAAATAAGAATACTAGTACATACCATCGGATTTACTTGATCATATTCAAAGTGTTAAAAATACTCTTATCATTGTCAATAGAAGACCATCAAGTGTAAAGACGGGGCAGTGGCTATGCATCTTTAAAACAGTGAAGAATATTGAATTGTTTATCCGTTTGGCCTACCGTATACGTTCTACACACATCACATTAAAAACTTTCTTAAGCAAAGAGGAAAATCCATTATTCAAAATCGGAAGGGAGTAAAAGATTTATCAACCAAAAACTGTGGTTTTCATGCACTATTATATTTTGTTTTCCGATGCTGCGGATATACTTACAGTGAATTTTTTAGCATTTATGGTAAAAAATCGATTGAAAGACTTTCTAGTTGAAAATGCACTTTCCTACCTGTATAATATAATTTTCAGTACCCCAAAAGTGAAATGTCTTAAAAATGTTTGTAAATTTGTTTACTAATAAAATTTGTATGTACAAAGCACTGTGTTCTTTAGATTTCTTCTTCCACGTATAGGTATAAGATCGCCCTTTTTCTTGGGCTAGAAACTAAGTCTGGTTGTTGCTTTAAGCAGATCCTTGGTAAACCTCTCCCTCTAAACGCCCCTTCTGAACGTATCAAATTTTATTTTAAACTTCTTTACCCAGAGTTCTTAAAGAAACAATCAATCAATTGGTAGCGCTCTTAACAGAAGCAAATTAGTTCGAATCGTTACTAAGAATTCGGTAACAACTTGATTTTATTATTAAATTCCATAGAAAGAGGAGATAAGGTTGTAATTCTTGTTGTTATATAAAACTTTTTCAATGGTTTTCTTCAGATTTGATTAATCTAATGTGTTTTTGACATTCCGAGGAGGTCGTTTCTATTGTCCAAGCGTCTTAACCGATAATAAAGGGTTTATCCTGAGCATAGGACTACCGAATATTTCTGGTTGAATAAATTTTACTTGAATAATTAATTAAGGCTTGATTCTTGTGGAATTAGAATCTTTTAGTCCAAATTATCAAATAAGGTAAATTTTACTTATTAGGTTAGAAATGGGAGCACTACTGTTTGTTAGTTGTATTTGATTAGTCAAAGTATTTCAAATGGTATGCAAGAAAGTAAATTAAAGGCTTCTAAGGTGAGTCAAAACTCGGAATAACCACACTTGGTTAGACACAAATTTATCAATTTAATCCAAAACAAGGTATTTTCTAATTATTTTTGTAACGAGAATCAGTGTTCCCTGGGCCTCACATAAATCTTAACTTCAACAGGGAAAATCTTTGATTGAATTTCTCTAGAGGGGAAAGATCGTAAATTCTTACCCTGCCTAATAATACTCCCCTTTCCCAATCCTCATGTATAGATATCAAGACCAGCTAGCTGTATAGGTAGCCGAGAAAGGATTAGGGAGGGAAATGAACAAGCAAAGGGGGATAGAACTGTCCTCAGGATTCAGACTGCTCTATAGACGTTAGTGAATCCACAGAGGAGGTAAGGAAACTAGAGTCCAGGGAATTCCAATTTCTGTGTGTGACTTATTATAAACACTGCGCTTAAGCTCCACGAAACACTATCCTGGGACAAGAAACACAGCTCTTAAGGGTTTCACTCCTTGTTGTGAGTTTTTCCACCTTAAACCCCTGGTTATTCTATGCTTATTCCACCAATTTTATGCTTCTGGGAAGGAAGTCACTTGATTTCTTAAATTTGGTTAATCTTAGATTCTATTATCCTTCAATAATGTTACTTTTTAGACAGACCTAGCCTTAACTAAGTAAAGTATAAGGAAGAAATCATAAAACCCGTAACCGAATAAAGAAATATCTATGAAGGATATTAGGCTATTGAAAAGGTAACCACAACCTTCTGTTGTAGTCTGAATATACTTTAATGCAATGCCCTAAAAGAAGGAATTAAGTCGTGGTAACCATACCACACCAACGATGTAACCACGAAAATAATATCTAACAAGAATCTTGAGTTATTTATTGGGATGATCACAGCCTTGTGCTGTAATAAGCATATCTCTTAATCAATCGAAATAAATACAAAACTATCTTAAATTATCCGATCTAATAGACCTTGACGAACTCAAAGATCTAATAAACGAAATGGGTAAGCTCCCAAAGGGAAGATACAGCTCTGACTAAGGTTAGGGCCAAAAGGGAACCTCGAAGGATTTAATTGAAAACTTAATTCAAGACAGAAATAGGATATTTTGGTTTGGACAAAGCGACGAAAAGGTTTTGAATTATTAATTTAATACATTTAAAGAAATTGAGCCAAGGCATGTGCTCGTGATAATTAGTTAAAAAGGTTGCTTACCCAAGTTCCTTTCTAATCTGCTCTCCTCACAAGATTATCCTGATTTCTCACTGATCCATGCATTTTATTCAATTTGGTACTTAACTTTGATTCGCTTAGCGACTTTTCTGTTCCATCCTTTTATCCATTTCCTAACTTTCAGTTAAAAGGTACTTTTTTCCAGTATTTTGGGCCTTGATTCTAAAAGCTTGAAACGTCGTAACACTTCACAATATTCAATTTTGTTTTATACAAAAGTGGTCATGATTGGGTTTTCAAGTATTTATTATGGATTCAATATGTTGTTCAATACTTAAAACAAAACAATGTCAATTGAGAATTTACTACTAGGAAATTTGTGATGGTCAATATACAAAGCGAAGGTATTTTCAAGTTTAGGGTAATTTGAAATAGTCGGTTTATTTCTGATATATTGGAACAAAGGGGATTCCAACCTTTACTGAAATTGAGTTACTCAATTTACACAAAACTAAGGGCTCCTTAAAATCTCCCCCACTTAAATTTTATATTCTTAGTATAATTTTTTTTTTTGTAAAGGGATTAAAGAAAAGAAACACAAATTTACTAACAATCATTGTAACTCAATTTCTCCTTGTGCTATTTTTATATGGAACCCCTGACATCATTGCTCTCGATAGTCTCTTCATAGTTTTTTTCTAAATTTTGTTGAATATTATTCCTACTAATGAGAGTTCCACCATGGACAAAAGTTCAAAATTACTGAGTAACAATGTCCAATATGTTTTTACATGTTTCCTAAAAAATTAAACAAGAAAAACGGGTTTTAATTTCTATAAAACAGTGAATACAACACATTTAATTAAACACAAATACTCCGAATATTTCGGCCCCACATCCGGGAGCCTTTCTCAACGGAAAAAAAATTCTTACATAAACATGAAAAACATACTAAACAAAACAAAAGAAAAAATATAAATAAATAGGAAAAGAAAACTCACATGTTAAATAAACAAACTCCATTCACTGCCGTATACAATCGATTGCTTATATTGACACACCTTCTCACAGAATATAAATTGACATCTATCAAAAAATGAGAATATATTTATACTTAAACTAAAACAAAAAAGGTCAGCTAACCCCCGGCCCATAACCCCTAAATAGATCTCACAGGTTCATCACCCAATGTTTGAATTATAAATTGAACAGATTCGTTTGCTTGCAAGCTTAGCTGCAGTTTGTTTACCTTTCCCAGCATTTAACCCAGTCTGACCTTTGTCCGCAAGGTCATCATTCGTATCCGAACTATTATCAAAAATAGTACTGGTTGAAAATGTAGTACTGGTTAGTTTTTTTGTAAATGGAAAAGCAGTGTGGTCTAAGAAATTATTTACATGTTTCCTTTTTTCCTTCTTGCAAGGAAACTCGTATTTGCCTCAATTTATCCAGACCAATGGTTGAACTAGACCTATTCTGAAAGTAAATAGAAAGTAAATATTCAATTTCGTCTTTCTGATGTAGTAGAACTTATGCGAAGTTCTCAGCCAAAATCCTTATAACCTTATGTGTATACTTTTAACCTACAGTTTCTTTTCCTGTCGACCTTCCGGCATCTGAAATCATACCTCTGCTCCTGTGTTGCCAAACAGAGATCAATCGACTCTGCGTTTACTTTAAAGTTAAATTTGAGCCTTAACTTTAATAAAAGGGTGATATATTCATTGTAATTAATAATAATTCTTAATAATTGAATATGATTAATAATAATTGCCCAAGTAATAATTTTTATTATTTTGGCTATTTTCAACCGTTTTTCGCAATTTTGGCGATTGACCATCCAAAGTGAAGGTTTAAGGCATATAATTTTTTAGTATTAGAAGAGATCGAAGCTTAGTGGTTTTACTCTTTTATGCTGAATTAGGCAAAGGCTACAAAGGACTAGTAAAGGTAGAAAGAACACTTGAGGACAAATTAGTATTAATACAAGCTTTTGAAACTATGCTTCAAGAGTTTCAGTTTTTCGCTTCTGTAATTCAAGCGTGGCGTTAAATCAAGGAAAATGACGGCTCAGTAATAACTCTTGCCTTTTATTGATAGTTTTCAAAGACACCCCACTGTCTTAATTTATTTGACAGCTCTCATTTGGATCCCTAGAAATGGACCTGAGTGTATCAAACGGATGACTCCACTAAATATTTTTTTTGTAAAATGATCTTAAATTGACATGTCTGTTTTCTTTTGTCGGAATCCTCCATTGCATACAATAAGCCATCCACGGGAACCAAATGGAGATCTCCTAACCTTTTACATAAATGATTCTTTCCTTTTCCAAATTCGAAATTTCTAGTTCAGAGCTCCACCCGAAATATCAAATCTTGGAAATTTTTTATACCCTGTGGCTCACCCCTCTTGACGTCTGGGGCCAAGGGTATCTGGGTCCTATCCCAAATCTCTGTGCCAGCAATTCCTTCCCGAATGTTGCTCGTCGCAAGTTTTACCACCAGAACTTGTCTTCTTGCGGTTCACCCCTCTTGGCGTCTGGATCCGTGGGTTGGACCCAGCCCAATTATTCGTGCCAGCAATTCCACCCCGAATGATGATCTTCGTGAGTTCCACCGCCAGAACTTGTATTCTGCAGGACCCAGTTTCACTCCCACCCAAAACTGTCCCGCTTTCAATTCCACACGTGTATGGACCGACTCGTATAATCCTGACTTCACTAAGTTTTCCATGAATAGATCCGGAGGTCAAGAATCTATCCCTGCCGGACCTGTTCCCTCTCATACAAGGAAGATCCTTTCAGTAGTCTTAGTACTTAGTTCATCCCTATCCGATGTTTGTTAGTCCCGGGAATGCTTAGGGCCCTGGCTGCTAAGGCTAAGTGATTCATATCATCCTAAGAGGTATAATTATCAGAAGTTTGCACTAATCTGATTAAAATGGTTATTTGAAAATTTTGATCCGATGCTTAGGAAGAGGGTGGGGGGGGGTTCCCGAGAGCAAAAGAGTAAGAAAGAGGGACTGGTAGCCCTTAAACTACCTTCGGCCCTTCAAAAACCCCTTTTATTTCCAGTTGCAAGAACCCCTTCCTACGTTTTTACGACTATTGTTTATGTGCGAAGTTGCGGAGGAAAAAAGAATGGGAGACACATCGCTTTTTATTATGTATATGCGCTAGTTCTTCCTTGTAATTTATGCAATATATTTCACTATATGTCATCTTTTGAAAGTTGTTTTCTTTTAATCTATATCACTCAGCTCCAAGAAAAACTTCTTTTAATTCCTCTGAGGTCATTTTACTAGTGAAAAGAAAACATAACTTGCAAAATGGACAAAAGTTATTACTTCCCCAGAAAGCATAACAATAGTGTTCAAATATTTTTACTGTGTTGTTGTATGGTTTTTATTCTTGTACGTTCAGGAAGTGTATATCTACTTTGTCGAGATAAAAACGGACCAATCAAAACGCATAATACATTCTCTGTAAAATTGTATTTGATCAAAAAAAATCATTCAAGAAATTATTGGTACTATTACTACTTGGTAGTATTATCAGTAAAGACGGCGGGTGCCGTGAAGATGTTAAAAGTAGAATAGCCCAGGGCTCAGTATGTTTTTTCACAGTTGAAAAAAGTTTGGAAGAATAAGAAGATAAGCCTACGAACCAAGGTTAGAATATTGGAGGCTACAGTGATGACAGTGGTCAAATATGGTTCTGAAGCATGGGCGCTCCGAAAAACAGAAAAAGATTTGCTAGATATTTTTCAGAGAAATTGTCTATCGATTGTTTTGGGTACCCGACTAACTGACCGCATTTCAAACAGTAGGCTGTACAAAAAGTATGGTTCAATCCCGCTTTATAGGGCTATATTGAGAGAAAAGTTGAGATGGCTAGGGAACGTTCTGCAAATGAGGGGTGACGCATTGCCAAAAATTGTCCTTTTCGGCCAACCGCCGAGGGATAATGGAAAGCAGGTCGTCCACATTCGGGGTTGGAGAATGTCGTAAATAAAGATTAAGTGAAATGGGAACTCCTTGGGAGGGTGTAAAAAAGGAGGTTTTGAATAGATTGGGATGGAGACGGAGTGCGCGTATCTGTATTGACCTCAGGTAGCTTGGTGCTGCGGTGATCGCTGGTAGTAGTAGTAGTAGTACTCGAGAGAATAATGTATACGCAGACGGAAAAAGCACACCTAAGTAAAAAAAAAAATCTTTAGCCTAAACTTTAAAAAGAAATTATCAATTTCACAAAAAAGAGAGCGTAGATAATGAAAAGAGAGAGAGAGAGAGAGAAAGAGAAAGAGAGAGAGAGAGAGAGAGAGAGAGAGAGGAGAGAGAGAGAGAGAGAGAGAGAGAGAGAGAGAGAGAGAGAGAGAGAGAGAGAGAGAGAGAGAGAAACAGAAAAGAGGTAAGGTTGGGACTGTTGAGAAGGAAACATGTTGTGAAAACAATTCTTACTTCATAACATGCAGACTAATTTTATTTAACACATTTCGATTGCAGTTCCGCTATACTTTACCCCAAACTCTCCTAATGTACAAACGTATCCAAAATTATTTATGTCCCATGTGCATTCCGGTTCTTGATTTCGTCACAGTTGGTTCAATTTATGGGTACATGGGTTGAAACAGGGTGACACACGGCGCAAGAGTGACGCAAGGCGAAATGCATGGGAAATATTTAATTTGAGCTATATATTTGCATATTAGGGGGGGGGGGGTAAAGTAAAGTGAAGCTGCAGTTGAAATGTGTCAACTATAATTATTCTGCATGTTATGAAGTAAGAATTGTTTTCTTAACATTTTTCCTCCTCAATAGCCCCTGTTCTTCTCTTTTAAACAAAAAGGTAAGTACGTGTGTGTGTGCGTGTCTTTGTGTTTGTAGTTTTTTTATGCTAGAAAGCAAGCAAAACTAATCAATTCAAAAACCCGAGAATTGAGGCAGAATAATTCCGGAACTATGTTAATGGGCAAAACCAATTAACTGGATACCTGACGTTATCATAATAAGCGTGCAAGGGCCGAACGTCCGAGCTGCCAACTGCAGCGAAAACACGAAAACGAGATAGTTGGCGTTTGGCTTTATTTGCAAGGATTAAAGACCGAGCTGCGGGATTAAGCTCACTAGGACCGACGGAGCGAAAGAGCAATAAGGAGGCGGAAAAATTCAAAGAAGCTGGTACACAAACGTGTATCGACTACTGCTACTACTACTAACACCTCAATGCGGCACCAAGCTGCCTGAGGCAGACACAGATACACACGCTCCTTTTCCAACCCAATCTATTCAAAGCCTCCCTTTTTATACCCAGGAAGTTCTCGTTTCCTTTAAATCTTTCCTTATGGAATTTAACTACTGGTATCAATAGCGGATATTTCAAGTTCTCTCAACAGCCGCTTCGAGCGAATCAAAAGCTAGCTGCGAGCTGGGGAAGTTTCTCATATGAATACAAACTAAACGAAAGATTTAGGGAATAATTTAAAAGTGCAGACCTTAGGGTGCAGGATATAGGCCAAAGGCCTCTTTCTTTTCTTAATTCATGCGTAGTACGATCTTTTGGCCTCATTAAGAAAATAAAATTCTTTTTCACATAATTAACCAGTTTAGTTCATAGATTTCCTATCGGATCAAGTGACCAACTAGCGAAGAGAGAAAGAAAGGTTCAAGTCACAATTCTTTTACGAGGATTTTCTTCATATTACAGACAACATTTTCTATGGGTTCCACATTTGACATAATTAAGTACTGCAAGATGGAAAAAGACTTGTAACGTGTCTTTGAACACGTTACTTTGAAATGAAACTTGCGCTTGAAACTCGTTACTTTGAATGAAACACGTTACTCGAAAGCAAAACACTGCTTTCATTTAACCTTTTTCACTTGCCTCTTTCAGTGTTTTTACTAGGTCTTAAAGGTCGTTAACCATCGGAAGTTTTCCGTAGAAAATCCGTATATGGTATTTTTGGATTCAGTAAGATTTTTCGTAAGCTACTAGGTGCCACAAAAGTCTCATGGTCCAAGTGTAATATCACAAAACACCGGTAGCATTTTCCGGTCCTAATAGTTCATAGTTACAAGATCAGAATCTCATCCAGATTTGAAAATTTTTTTTCCTCTTTTGCTGGCTAGTAATATTCTCCAAACTTTTCTATTTTATAAGGGTTTTGTCCAAAACCTTATAACAAAAAGTACCAATGCCCAATGCCAAAAACGTAAAACATTGCAGACCAGATCGTACCAAAATTTGGGTATGACGACCCGTTGACATTATAATTTGAAAATTATAAATTTAGCAGAATTCTCTGGTGATTTTGGGTAAATATTATAAGAAAAGAATGAATATGATCATTTCAATAGGGCTCCAGTTTTTTCGTAGGTATTCCATAGATTCCGTAGCTGCGCTCTTTTGACTGTAGACAGATATCAAAATCCGTAAATCTACGGAAAAGTCTGTAGAAGTGGAAATACTGCCCTCTTTTCTTGTTGAGTTTTCACTATTACGGGTACCATCCCTGGTACCCGCTACTAACGCGTCGTGTACAGTTTAGAATTGTATATTTATTATATATAATGTTCTTATGATTTTGTTATTATCAATTGTTAATCTTAGCGCAGTGTATAAATATTTGATATTAAGTTTTTTTTCTTTTATTTTATTGTTTCTATTTTCCTCGTTGCTTGCAGTGTTACAGTATACGAAAGCTAGCTACGTATACATTTAGCGGGGTTTCCAACAATTAATAATAAATAAACCCTTGCCTGTGAAGGTTTCTCTGGAAACATGACAAATTTTGTGTTTTTGCATATAAATGCTTAGGACCTCTCTTTAACAGTTTTTGGACAAACCGAACTTCCTGATTTAATGTCCGCGAAGATAATCTTTTTAGGAGTGTTTTCCCCTTGCCAATAAATTTTGATAGATAGCTTTAACAATAATTTATTTTAAATTACTTGAATTCACCATCAAAAAGGAAATCCTTTTGATGCATGTCTTTTTAAAATTCATTTTTCGGAGTTTTGTTACGATCGCCACTTAAAACTCTTTACCTACTCATCCGTACCACCCACAGTTTGCAAAATATATATATATATATATATATATATATATATATATATATATATATATATATATATATATATATATATATATATATATATATATATATATATATATAATATATATATATATATATATATATATATATATATATATATATATATATATATATATATATATATAATATATATATATATATATGCTAGTTGCTCCTTTTCTTTTGTTATTAATTAAAAAAAACTTTTTCCACAAGTTTTTCAAAAAAATTAAAGAGCTCCTTTAAACTGAAAATGAACAAAAATAGAATCAAATAATCTACCAAGCATACAACTACCACAAATAAGTATCAATAAAGAAATAAAACCCAAAACAAACAGAAATTAAAATAAACAACAGAGTGAAACTCAAAACGAGCAGAAATTAATACAAGTAGGGTTCTAAACACCTATGCTATCTAAAAGAAAGAATGTAATTTGTACTTTACTGAAAAAAATTCAAATGAATTTACTTTAAAAAATGTGCATTGTCAGTTTAATATACATATGCTGATATTTATTCCTTAAAACCTTAATTAATTTTTGATTTCTTGAAATTACAAAAATTAAAACATTTAAAAGAATTTTTTCAATAAATTAAAAATTATATTCTGGCTTTTAGAATGCTTAGGGGTTAAGAACCCTACTCATATTAATTCCTGCTTGTTTTGAGTTTGACTCTGTTGTTTATTTTAATTTCTGTTTGTTTTGGGTTTTATTTATTTATTGATACTGATTTGTGGTAGTTGTATGCTTGGTAGATTATTTGATTATGTTTTTGTTCATTTTCGGCTTTATGGAGCTCTTTACTTTTTTTTTGAAAAACTTATTTTATGGGAAAAGGTTTTTTTAATTAATTTCTGTCCGTCTTATATTGATATAGTCTTTTTCAGGGAAAAAGACTGAGCCTCTGCTAAAGTAAAACTACCATCCCTTCCATAAAAACCTTAGATACGCCCTGGTCACAAATTACAACCCTTGCCCCTAATCTCTGGGTTTTTTTCAACCCCAAAAGCCTTGTTACATGATATTTATACTATTTTGAAAAGAATGGCTTTCACAAAATTTCTATTAGATGCATTTTGGAACAGTATGACACGTGTGTGTGGGGGGGGGGGGGTAGCTGCCCTCCGATCACTTTGATTCTTAAAAAGAGCCCTAGAGCGTCTGATTACCAATCCAATGAACCCCCTTCGAATTTTATATGACCATGATTTCTATAAAAACCTTATATACCCCCAGGTCAAAACTTCCAAACCTTTCCCTAAGGGATGAAGGGATTTGTTTTCCTCAAAGACATAATTTCCAGACCTTACAAATGCGTAGAATAAAATGGCTATCTCAAAATTTTAATTGGAAGTGTTTGGGAAAATGATGGGCGTGGGGAGGCATTTGCCCTCTGATCACTTTCCATAGATAAAAACGCATTAGTCCTCTCAATTTCCAATCGAATGAGCCCTTTTTGAAGCTTCTACGACAAAACTTTCTATAAAAACCTTATATGCCCCAAGGGCAGAACTTATGACCCTTGTTTTGGGGGCTAAGGGGGGAGGGTTATCATCCTCAAAGACATAATTTCTAGACTTTTCAACTACGCGGAACAAAATGGCCATTTCAAAATATTGGTAGGGATGTTTGGGGAAAGGATGAGCGTGGGGGGGAGGTCATTATCCCTCCGATTACTTTCAATTATTAAAAAAACACAATAGCCCTCTCAATTTCTAATCGAATGAGCCATTTTTGAAGTTTTTACTGCAACCCTTCCTATAAAAACCTTATATGCCCCCGGGTTATAAATTACAACCCTTGCCCTGAGGGTTTTGAGGGGGAGAGGGTTGTCATCCTCAAAGACATAATTTCTAGAATTTTAAACTGAGTTGGACAAAATCGTTATCTCAAAATTTTTATTGGATGTGTTTCGGGAAATACTGGGCGCGAGAGGGGGGGGGGGAGGTTAGTTGCCCTTCAATCACTTTCTACTATTAAAAAGGGCACTAGCCCTTTCAATTTCCAATTAAATGAGCCCTTTTTGAAGTTTCTACAACAGCAATTTTTATAAAACCTCATATTTCCCAGGGCACAACTTAAAACCCTTACCCTGAAGGCTGTGGCAGGGGCTGTAATCCTCAAAGACCTAATTTCCAAAACTTTCAACTACGTTGAAAAAATGGCTATCTCAAAATTTTGATTGGATGTGTTTGGGAAAATGGGGGGCGTGAGAAAGGGGTTAGTTGCCCTCCAATCACTTTCTACAATTAAAAAGGGCACTAGCCCTTTCAATTTTCAATCGAATGTGCCCTTTTTGACTTTTATGCGACAACACTATCTATAAAAACCTTAAATGCCCCCAAGGCATAACTTACAACCCTTGCCCTGAGGGGTGTGGGGGGTTTGTCATTCTCAAAGACATAATTTCCAGAACTTTCAACTACGTTGAGGAAAATGGCTATCTCAAAATTTTGATTGGATGTGTTTGGGAAAATGGGGGGCGTGAGAAAGGGGTTAGTTGCCCTCCAATCACTTTTGACTATTAAAAAAGGAACTAGCCCTTTAAATTTCCAATCGATTGAGCCCTTTTTGAAGTTTCTACGACGACACTTTTTTTAAAAACCTTATATGCCCCCAGGGCATAACTTACAACCCCTGCCCTGAGGGTTGCGAGGGGGTTGTCATCCTCAAAGATCTATTTGGCTGAACTTTCAACTACGTTTAACAAAATGAATATCTCAAAATTTTGATTGGATGTGTTTGGGGAAATGGTGGCCGTGAAGGGGGGTTTGTCGCTTTCCAATCGCTTTCGACTATTAAAAAGAGGACTATTCCTGTCAATTTCCAATCGAATGAGTCCTATTTGAAGTTTTTTACGACAAGACTTTCTATAAATCTTTAAATGCCCCAGGGTCTAACTTACAATCCCTGCCCTGAGGATTTCGAAGGGGCTGTCATCCTCAAAGACCTGTTTTGCAGATTTCTCAACTATGTTGAAAAAATGGCTATCTCAAAATTTTGATTGGATGTGTTTGGGGAAATGGTGGGCATGAGAGGGGGGTAAGTTGCCGTCCAATCACTTTCTACTATTAAAAAGGACACTAGACCTTTCAATTTCAGATCGAATGAACCCTTTTTGAAGTTTCTACGAAAACGCTTTCTATAAAAACAGTATATGTCCTTAGGTCATAACTTACAACCCTTTCCCTGAGGGATGGAGGGATTTTTTTTCTCAAAGACATAATTTCCAGACCCTACAAATACGTAGAACAAATTGGCTATCTCAAGATTTTGATTGGATGTGTTTGGGAAAATGGTAAACGTGAGAGGGAGGTTAGCTGCCCTCCAATCACTTTCTACTATTAAAAAGGACACTAGACCTTTTAATTTCAGATCGAATGAACCCTTTTTGAAGTTTCTACGACAACGCTTTCTGTAAAAACCTTATATGCCCTCAAGTCATAACTTACAACGCTTCCCCTGAGGGATGGAGGGATTTTTTTTTCCTCAAAGACATAATTTCCAGACCTTACAAATACGTAGAACAAATTGGCTATCTCAAAATTTTGATTGGAAGTGTTTTGGGAAATGATGGGCGTGGGGAGGCATTTGCCCTCCGATCACTTTTCACTAATAAAAAATACACTAGTCCTCTCCATTTCCAATCGAATAAGCCCTTTTTGAAGCTTCTACGACAACACTTTCTATAAAAACCTTATATGCCCCAAGGGCATAACTTATGACCCTTATCCTGAGGGCTATGGGGGAGGGTTGTCATCCTCAAAGACATAATTTCTAGACTTTTCAACTACGAGGAACAAAATGGCCATATCAAAATGTTGAGAGGAATTGTTTGGGGAAATAATGAGCGCGGGGAGGGGGGGGTGATTCTCCCTCCGATTACTTTCGATTATTAAAAAAGACACTAGCCCTCTCAATTTCCAATCGAATGAGCTTTTTTTAAAGTTTCTACTGCAACCCTTTCTATACAAACCTTATATGCCCCAGGGCATAAGTTACAACCGTTGCCCTGAAGGTTTTGAGAGGGAGTGGGTTGTCATCCTCAAAGACATAATTTCTAGAATTTTAAACTGAATAGAACAAAATGGTTATTTCAAAATTTTTGTTGGATGTGTTTCGGGAAAAGGTGGGCAGAAGAGAAGGGGTTAGTTGCCCTTCAATCACTTTCGACTATTAAAAAGGGCACTATTCCTTTCAATTTCCAATCAAATAAGCCCTTTTTGAACTTTCTACAACAACAATTTCTATAAAACTTTATATATCACCAGGGAACAACTTATAACCCTTACCCTGAAGGCTGTGGCAGGGGTTGTCATCCTCAAAGACCGAATTTCCAAAACTTTCAACTACGTTGAAAAAACGGCTATCTCAAAATTTTGATTGGACGTGTTTTGGGAAATGGTGGACGTGAGAGGGGTTTAGTTACCCTCCAATCACTTTCTACCATTAAACAGGGCACTCGCCCTTTCAATTTTCAATTGAATGTGCCTTTTTTAAATTTTATACGACAGCGCTATCTATAAAAACCTTATATGCCCCCAAGGCATAACTTACAACCCTTGCCCTGAGAGGTGTAGGGGGTTTGTCATCCTCAAAGACATAATTTTCAGAACCTTCAACTACGTTGAGGAAAATGACTATCTCAAAATTTTGATTGGATGTGTTTGGGGAACTGGTGGGCGTGAGAAGAGGGTTAGTTGCCCTCAAATCACTTTTGACTATTAAAAAGGGCAATAGCCCTTTCAATTTCCAATTGAATGAGCCCTTTTTGAAGTTTCTACGACAACGCTTTCTATAAAGACCTTATATGCCCCCAGGTCATAACTTACAACCCTTTCCCTGAGGGAGGGAGGGATTTGTTTTCCTCAAAGACATAATTTCCAGACCTTACAAATGCGTAGAACAAAATGGTTATCTTAAAATTTTGATTGGAAGTGTTTGGGGAAATGATGGGCGTGGGGAGGCATTTGCCCTCTGATCACTTTCCACTAATAAAAAATGTACTAGTCCTCTCCATTTCCGATCGAATGAGCCCTTTTTGAAGCTTCAAAGACATAGCTTTCTATAAAAACCTAATATGTCCCATGGGCATAACCTATGACCCTTCTCCTGAGGGCTATGGGGGAGAGTTATCATCCTCAAAGACATAATTTCCAGACTTTTTAACTAGGCTGAACAAAATGGCCATATCAAAATGTTGATAGGAAATGTTTGGGAAAATGATGAGCGTGGGGGGGGATTCTCTCTGTTTTCTTTCAATTATTAAAAAAGACAATAGCCCTCTCAATTTCCAATTGAATGAGCCCTTTTTGAAGTTTCTACTGCAACCCTTTATATAAAAACTTTATATGCCCCCTGGTGCATAAGTTACAACCCTAACCCTGAGGGTTCTGAGGGGGGAATGATGGGTGTGGGGAGGCATTCGCCCTCTGATCACTTTCCACTAATAAAACATGCACTAGTCCTTTCCATTTCCAATCGAATGAGCCCTGTTTGAAGCTTCTACAACAAAACTTTCTATAAAAACCTTATATGCCCCAAGGGCACAACTTATGACCCTTATCCGGAGGGCTATGGGGGAGAGTTATCATCCTCAAAGACATAATTTCCAGACTTTTTAACTAGGCTGAACAAAATGGCCATATCAAAATGTTGATAGGAAATGTTTGGGGAAATGATGAGCGTGGGGGGGGGGATTCTCCCTCCGATTACTTTCGATCACTGTATATAGATACTACACACTACGATTATTCCCTATCTCAACCATCATACAAACCCGGACCGAGACGCAAGTGATCCGGAGAGCATTTAAACAACAATAAACATAAGCGACATTCAATTTTTTCACGGGTAGACAAGTCAGATTTAACTTGAACGCGAAACTTGGCTTCAACCTTATACACTGACCCGCTAATTACGGATTAAATGGGAGGAGCTGATTTTACACGCCAAGGTTGTAGTGCCAAAAATCACTGACCCGTGATGTTAACCCTTCCTATGATGTTAACCCTTCCTATAAAAACCTTATCCCCCAGGGCATAAGTTAGAACCCTTGCCCTGAGGGTTTTGAGGAAGAGGGGGTTGTCATCCTCAAAGACATAATTTCTAGAATTTTAAACTGAGTTGAACGAAATGGTTATCTCAAAATTTTTGTTGGATGTGTTTCGGGAAATGGTGGGCGTGAGAGGAGGGGTTAGTTGCGCTTCAATCATTTTCGATTAATAAAAAGGGCACTAGCCCTTTCAATTTCCATTCAAATGAGCCCTTTTTGAACTTTCTAGAACAACAATTTCTATAAAACCTTATATGGCTCAAGGGCACAACATATAACCCTTACCCTGAAGGCTGCGGCAGGGGTTGTCATCCTCAAAGACCTAATTTCCAAAACTTTCTACTACGTTGAAAAAATGGCTATCTTAAAATTTGGATTGGATGTGTTTGGGAAATGGTGGACGTGAGAGGGGGTTAGTTGCCCTCCAATGACTTTCTAGCATTAAAAAAGACACTAGCCCTTTCAATTTTCAAACGAATGAGCTCTGTTTGAATTTTATACTATAAAAACCTTATATGCCCTCAGGGCATAACTTACAACCCTTGCCCTGAGGGGTGTGGGGGGTTTGTCATCCTCAAAGATATAATTTCCAGAACTTTCAACTACGTTGAGGAAAATGACTATCTCAAAATTTTAATTGGATGTGTTTGGGGAAATGGGGGGCGTGAGAAAGGGGTTAGTTGCCCTCCAATCACTTTCCACTATTAAAAAGGGTACTAGTCCTTTCAATTTCCAATCGAATAAGCTTTTTTGAATTTTATACGACAGTGTTATCTATGGAAACACTATATACCCCCAGGGCATAACTTACAACCCTTGCCCTGAGGGGTGTGGGGGGTTTGTCATCCTCAAAGATATAATTTCCAGAACTTTCAACTACGTTGAGGAAAATGGCTATTTCAAAATGTTCATTGGATGTGTTTGGGGAAATGGGGGGCGTGAGAAGGGGGGTAGTTGCCCTCCAATCACTTTTGACGATTAAAAAGGGCACTAGCCCTTTCATATTCCAATCGATTGAGCTCTTTTTGAAGTTTCTACGACAACACTTTCTATAAACTATTTTCTATAAACTATATAACCTATTTGACTATTAAAAAGGGTACTAGCCCTTTCAATTTCCAATCAAATGAGCCCTTTTTGAAGTTTCTGTGACAACACTTTCTATAAAAAACCTTATATGCCCCCAGGGCATAACCTAAAACCCCTGCCCTGAGGGTTTTGAGGGGGTTGTCATTGTCAAAGTCCTATTTAGCTGAACTTTCAACTACGTTGAACAAAATGGCTATCTCAAAATTTTGATTGGATGTGTTTGGGGAAATAGTTGCCGTGAGAGGGGGGTTAGTGGCTTTCCAATCGCTTTCGACTATTAAAAAGGGCACTATCCCTGTCAGTTTTCAATCGAATGAGCCGTATTTGAAGTTTTTACGGCAACACTTTTTATGAAAACTTTAAATGCCCCCAGGTCATAACTTACAACCCTTTCCCTGAGGGACGGAGGGATTTGTTTTCCTCAAAGACATAATTTCCAGACATTACAAATGCGTAAAACAAAATGGCTATCTTAAAATTTTGATTGGAAGTGTTTGGGGAAATGATGGGCGTGGGGAGGCATTTGCCCTCTGATCATTTTCCACTAATAAAAAATGCACTAGTCCTCTCCATTTCAAATCGAATGAGCCCTTTTTGAAGCTTCAAAGACAAAACGTTCTATAAAAACCTTATATGCCCCATGGTCATAACCTATGACTCTTGTCCTGAGGGCTATGGAGGAGGATTGTCATCCTCAAAGACATAATTTCCAGACTTTTCAACTATATGGAACAAAATGGCTATAGCAAAATGTTGGTAGGAAATGTTTGGGGAAATAATGAGCGTGGGAGGAGGGGTGATTCTCTCTCCGTTTACTTTCAATTATTAAAAAAAAGACAATAGCCCTCTCAATTTCCAATCGAATGAGCCCTTTTTGAAGTTCCTACTGCAACCCTTTCTATAAAAACCTTTTATGCCCCCAGTGCATAAGTTACAACCCTTGCCCTGAGGGTTCTGAGGGGGAGAGGGCTGTCATCCTCAAAGACTTAATTTCTAGAATTTTAAACTAAGTTGAACGGAATGGTTATCTCAAAATTTTTATTGGATGTGTTTCGGGAAATGGTGGGCGTTAGAGGGGGGTTAGTTGCCCTTCAATCACTTTTGACTATGAAAAAGGGCACTAGCCTTTTCAATTTCCAATCAAATGAGCCCTTTTGAAGCTTCTACAACAACAATTTCTATAAATCCTTATATGCCCCCAGGGCACAACTTATAACCCTTCCCTGAATGCTGTGGCAGGGGTTGTCATCCTCAAAGACTTTCACGTAGACAAAAACTTTCAACTACGTTGAAAAAATGGCTGTCTCAAAATTTTGATTGGATGTGTTTGGGTAAATGGGGACGTGAGACGGGGGTTAGTTGCCCTCCAATCACTTTCCACTATTAAAAAGGGTACTAGTCCCAATCGAATGAGCTCTTTTTAAATTTTATACGACAGTGTTATCTATGAAAACCTTATATGCTCCCAGGGCATAACTTACAACCCTTGCCTAGAAGGGTGTGGGGTTTGTCATCCTCAAAGACATAATTTCCAGAACTTTCAACTACGTTGAGGAATATGGCTCAAAATTTTGATTGGATGTGTTTGGGGAAATTGAGGGCGTGAGAAGGGGGCTAGGTGCCCTCCAATCGCTTTCGACTATTAAAAAGGGCACTATCCCTGTCAATTTCCACTCGAATGAGCCTTATTTGAAGTTTTTACGACAACATTTTCTATAAAAACTTATATGCCCCAGGGCATAACTTAAAACCCCTGCCCTGAGGGTTGTGAGGGGGTTGTCATCCTCAAAGACCTATTTTACAGAACTTTCAACTACGTTGAACAAAATGGCTATCTCAAAGTTTTGATTGGATGTGTTTGGGGAAATGGTGGCCGTGAGAGGGGGGTTAGTTGCTTTCCAATCGCTTTCGACTATTAAAAAGGGCACTATCCCTGTCAATTTCCACTCGAATGAGCCTTATTTGAAGTTTTTACGACAACATTTTCTATAAAAACTTATATGCCCCCAGGGCATAACTTAAAACCCCTGCCCTGAGGGTTGTGAGGGGGTTGTCATCCTCAAAGACCTGTTTTGCAGAACTTTCAACTACGTGGAACAAAATTACTATCTCAAAATTTTGATTGGATGTGTTTGGGGAAATGCTGGGTGTGAGAGGGGGGTTAGTTGCCCTCCAATCTCTTTCTACTATTAATAAGGACACTAGACCATTCAATTTCCGATCGAATGAACCCTTTTTGAAGTTTCTACGACAACGCCTTTATAAAAATCTTATATGCTCCCAGGCCATAACTTGCAACCCTTGCCCGGAGGGCTCTGAAGGGGTTATCCTGAAAGACCTAATTTCCAGAACTTTCAATTACGTTTAAAAAATGGCTATCTCAAAATTTTGAATGGATGTGTTTGTGGAAATGGTGGACGTGAGAGGGGGGTTAGTTGTCCACAAATTAATTTCTACTATTAAAAAAGACACTAGCCCTTTCAATTTCCAGTCGAATGAGCCCGTTTTGAAGTTTCTGCGACAACCGTTTTTATAAAAACCTTATATGCCCCCATGGCATAACTTAAAACCCTTGCCCTGAGGGGCATGGGGAGTTTGTCATCCTCAAAGACATAATTTCTAGAACTTTCAACTACGTTTAACAAAATGGCTATCTCAAAATTTTAATTGGATATATTTTGGGAAATTGTGGGCGTGAGAGGGGGTTAGTTCCTCTCCAATCATTTTCGGCTATTGAAAAGGGCACTAGACCTTTCAATTTCCAATCAAATGAGCCCTTTTTGAAGTTTCTACGACAATGCTTTCTATACAAACCTTATATGCCCCCAGGGCATAACTTGACAACCATTGCCCTGAGGGCTCTGAGAGGGTTACCATCCTCAAAGACCTAATTTCCAGAACTTTCAACTACTTAGACAAAATGGATATCTCAAAATTTTTAATGCATATTTTTGGGGAAATGGTTTGTGTGAGAGGGGGGTTAGTTACCCTCCAATCACTTTCAAATATTAAAAAGGGCACTAGTCCTTTCAATTTCCAGTTGAATGAGCCCTTTTTGAACTTTTTACGACAACGCTTTCTGTAAAAACCTTAGATGTCCCCAGAGCATTACTTACGACCCTTTTCCTGAGGGTTCTGGGGGGAGTGTCCTCCTCAAAGACATAATTTTCAGATCTTTCAATTACGTTAAACAAAAAGGCTGTCTCAAAATCTTGATTGGATGTGTTTGGGGAAATGGTGGGCGGGGAAGAGGTATTAGTTGCTTTCCAATTACTTTCGGCTATTAAAAAGGGCATAATCCATTCCAATTTCAAATCGCATGAGCCCTTTTGAAGTTTTACGACATCTCCTTCGATACGAAGTGCCCTGGTCTAAAACCAACCAAAAATACATTGTGCCAACATCTTTCTTTACTTAGGCAGCGCTATTGCTCTGCTTATGATATGCTCCCAGGGCGTGGGCCAAATTGTAAGTCAAACCGTTTTTTTTTTATTAAAGGATTAATTTTTCATAGAATCTTTCAAAAGATTGGGCTAGAAGAGGAGCTAATTCCCTTCCCCAAGGAAAGGACAATCTCGACGAAATTAAACCGTCAGTTTCAGAATTTCCGGAAACGCTTACCGTCTCAGAGGGTCCAAATATACAAAATTTTTCAAATTTTTTCGAAAAGGACATTCAGGTGTGCTTGCTTTATTAATTTGTTGCTATTTCATTTTTATGTTTTTTTGATTTTTTTTCTCACTAGTATCATGGTTGCAGGGATAGCTGCAACTAGTAAAGAAAGAACCACGGCCCATAGTAACCAAAAACTGAAACTGTGTAAAATAAAATGTTCAAAAAACTGCTTTTAAAAAAACCTGTATAGCGAGAAAAATTGCCAATTATAGCTTATTCAGGAATGGTACCGTAACTAATATCTTGATTAGTCTTAGTAGTAAAAGTTTGTTGTGAATACATATTAATGGGAGTTTCGAAAAATAGACTGAAATCCCTCCAAGATGGCGTCGGATCAAAGCAAAAATTAAATCATTTGAGTCAAATTTACCGAAAACCTATTCATGGCGCCCTGGCCTGAACATAAAGGAAAAAAAATTCCTGACGTGTCATCTTTTTTTCCTTCTTCACTCTTAGAAGAGCACTGGAACATCATGGAGACCTGTTTAAGGCCTCATTTGGAAGGGCATTGTTATATTTATTGCCTTTTACAATTAAGTAAACATAGTTTCATAAAAACATATACAATTCTTGACAAAAAAACTGCATTTTCGTGTACAAGATGATATAACTCGCGTATCTTTATATATAAGATGATGTAACACACTTTCTGTTGAAACCGTTGCTTTTCTGGGGTGTAGCGGCATATTCGAGTGATTCGCTGCATGACTCCCTGTTGTTTGCCAGATTTCAACTAAGAAAAAGCCGAAGACTTTTTCGTGTGTGTTTAACCTTATAGAGCATCAAACAGTTAAAAAGAAATTGAAGAAAAGTTGTCATCTTTGTAATGGGAAAAGTAAAATTTTTTACAGGAGCTATTGTATCGAACCTATAGTCCTATAAGGTCGGGAGAGTGCTCGTTTGAACAGATGAGGACATTCTTTACAGATATTATTTTACAATGGCTAAATGGTATAAATTATTAAAATTTATGAGAAAGTGCAAAAGAATTTGTTCAGTCGATCGTTCTGAATACCTGGAATAACACCTGGAATAGCAAGGAAAACTACTTGTTTGCGTGGGCGACACTGATGTGTCCTTTTTTCTTGCTTTTCTTTGTTTGTTATTTCTTTAGCGCTAGATTGGCACTAAAACATCATAGGGAGCAGTTTAAAGGCTCATTTGAAAGGATATTCTATATCTAGTGCAATTTTTGTAAAAACTGCATCTTCATATATCAGATTGTTTCTTTCAACAGCAGCGGGAAATGCTGACAATGAATTTAAAATAAGTATTATAGACTAGAGTTTTCCCCGTTTTATGACCCCAAGCCACCAATGAATTGCCTAGTGTGTCTTAGCCCATGCACTTTGTGCGGAAACATAGAGAGCAATTTAAGGGCTCATCCGAAAGGAAATTAAAATATATATTTACTTTTAAATAACGAAACATAATTTTTAAGACAACAAGCAATTTTTGATGAAGATCTGCCTGTGCAGGACGACGAATGACGCCATACATAATGGGTTGCAACCATGGATGACGTGATAATCATAACATAAATCATAATGTGTAAAAGCAATGTGACGGCATACGCAATGGCGTAACGTATGAATGTAATACGATGACAAGTCAAAGCGTCTCAATAGTTAGAGTTGACTATACTTTAAAGGACGGCTGAAGTAAAAGTAACGTCATGTTCTTTCTTTATGACGTTCGTTTTTTAATTCGTTCCTTACTAGTTCCTGCTAAGAAAAAACTGAAGGTTTTTTCCTGTGTGTGATGCATGCAATGATTTTGGAAAAATTATGTCCCCATTCTAATCAGCATTTGAGTAGGCTAATGAGTAGCTTTGATAGGCTTTTGAAGTTCTGCTTGAAAATCAACAATGTATCTTTTTTCATTATCTGCTATTTATTTTGTATTATCCCATCATAAGCACTTCAAGTTTTTTTTTCCTTCCGCTACTTTTTTGGTACTGTTTACTATTATTTTTCTATGTTCAATATTATTCCGAACATATCTCCAGGTCTATGCGTCCCCCCCCCGAAAACCCCTTCCCAACGAAGTTCTCCTGGGAATCTCACAGTGAAAATTCCCCCCGCGTAAATTCTTCCTGGAAATCCCCCCCCGCGAAGATCCTACCTGGAAAATCCTTTTCCACCACGAAAAATTCCCCCCCAGACAATTCCCCCGGTAAACTACCCCCCCCCAGTGGAAAATTTCCTCCGGAAAATCCTCCCCGGAAAATTCCTCTACGGAAAATTCCCCTCGGATAATCCCCCCCCCCCTATATTCCCCTTGGATAATTTTGGATGATCATTAGAATAAAAATTGAAAGTTATACTCACCTTCTTAAGTCAAGGACAAGGCTATAGTGTTGCCTATAGTAAAGAGCCATAAGGGTCCAATGTATTATCATGTATTTATTTTTTTCCCAGAGGCATTTCATATGAAAGAGGTGGTCCTATAAACTTCAGAAAGGAATCATTTGATTGCAAATTTAAAGTTCAGCAAGATATCACACACACCGTTTTTTCCCCAAACGCATCCGATCAAAATTTTGAGATAGCATTTTGTTCAAAATAGTCCAAAGGTCAAATAGCCATGCCTCCAGGCTTGTCAACCCCCTTCCAGCCCCCAGGGCAAAGGCCGTAAGCTATGCAGGTTGCATATTGTTAAGATATAAGGTTTTAGGGGAAGGGTGGTCTTCTAAACTTTGATGGGGGCTCATTCAATTGGAAATCGAAGGTTCCAGTGCTCTTTTTAAGATTCAAAAGTCATCGGAGGGTAACCACCCCCCTTCCACGCCCTTTTCATTCAAATGCACAAAAAAAATATGGAGATATCCATTTTATTCAAACTCGTCTAAAGAGTCAATAACTATGTATCCAGGGTTGCACCCCTCCCCCCCCCCTTCGTGCGACCCTGGCGCAAGGGATTTAAGTTATGCAAGCTGCTGATATTTAACATATAAGGTTAATCAAGAAAAGAGCGCATGTTTGATCCCAGATCTCCCAAAGAGGATAATAGTTTTAAGGTAGAACTTTAAGGAAATGTTCTGTTGCTGGTTGTGAAAAGGGAATATTAACAGTATCTAAGCAACGGCTGAAGGAATTAGCTTGAAACTCTCAATATATGCTGAGGGGGAGTTGAAGAGAGACTGAAGGGTCACAATTCCCCCACCTTGATTTTTTATGTTCCCCTTCTCCTTAACAAGTGTCAAAATTTTGTAATGCTTATTTTGTTCAAACTAGTCAGAAGGTCTAATAGTTAGGGTGGGGGCAAATGCTTGAAAGCGGGCATTTTAACGCCAAAATATCCTAAGTCTCATTGGGATTTCAGATAAATACAGAATTAGTTCTGAGGTTTGGATGTGTTTGGGCAAATGGGGGACGTGAGAGGGGGGTGAGTTGCCCTCCAATCACTTTCCACTATTAAACAGGGCGATAGCCCTTTCAATTTCCAATCGAATGAGCCCTTTTTGAAGTTTCTACTGCAACCCTTTCTATAAAAACCATATATGCCCCCCAGTGCACAAGTTACAACCCTTGCCCTGAGGGTTTTGAGATGGAGGGGGTTGTCATCCTCAAAGACATAATTTCTAGAATTTTGAACTGAGTTGAAAGAAATGGTTATTTCAAAATCTTTATTGGATGTGTTTCGGGAAATGGTGGGCGTGAGAGGGGGACTAGATGCCCTTCAATCAATTTCGACTATTAAAAAGGGCACTAGCTCTTTCAATTTCCAGTCAAATGAGCCCTTTTTGAATTTTATACGACAACGCTATCTATAAAAACCTTATATGCCCCAGGCCATAACTTACAACCCTTGCTCTGAGGGGTGTGGGGGGTTTGTCATCCTCAAAGACATACTTTCCAGAACTTTGAGGAAAATGGCTATCTCAAAATTTTGATTGGATGTGTTTGGGGAAATGGGGGGCGTGAGAAGGGGGGTAGTTGCCCTCCAATCACTTTTGACTATTAAAAATGGAAATAGCCCTTTCATATTTTAAACGATTGAGCCCCTTTTGAAGTTTCTACGACAACACTTTCTATAAGAACTTTATATGCCCCCAGGGCATAACTTACAACCCCTGCCCTGAGGGTTGTGAAGGGGTTGTCATTCTCAAAGACCTATTTGGCAGAACTTTCAACTACGTTTAACAAAATGGCTATCTCAAAATTTTTATTGGATGTGTTTGGGGAACTGGCGGGCGTGAGAGGGGGGTTAGTTGCCCTCCAATCACTTTCTACTATTAAAAAGGATACTACACCTTCCAATTTCCGATCGAATGAATCTTTTTTGAAGTTTCTACGACAACGCTTTCTATAAAAACCTTATATGCCCCCAGGTCATAACTTACAACCCTTTCCCTGAGCAATGGAGGGATTTTTTTCCTCAAAGACATAATTTCCAGACCTCACAAATACGTAGAACAAAATGGCTATCTCAAAATTACGATTGAAATTGTTTTGGGAAATGATGGCCGTGGGGAGGCATTCGCCCTCTGATCACTTTCAACTAATAAAAAATGCACTAGTCCTTTCCATTTCCAATCGAATGAGCCCTGTTTGAAGCTTCTACGACAAAACTTTCTATAAAAACGTTATATGCCCCAAGGGCATAACTTATGACCCTTATCCTGAACGCTATGGGGGAGGGTTATCATCCTCAAAGACATAATTTCCAGACTTTTTAACTACGCGGAACAAAATGGCCATATCAAAATGTTGATAGGAAATGTTTGGGGAAATGATGAGCGGGTGGGGGGGGGGATTCTCCCTCAAATTACTTTTGATCACTGTATATAGATACAACACAGTACGATTATTCCCTATCTCAACCATCATACAAACCCGGACCGAGATGCAATTGCTCCGGAGAGCATTTAAACAACAATAAACATAAGCAATATTCAATTTTTTCACGGGTAGACAAGTCAGATTTAACTTGAACGCGAAACTTGGCTTCAACCTTATACACTGACCTGCTAATTACGGATTAAATGGGAACAGCTGATTTTACACGCCAAGGTTGTAGTGCCAAAAATCACTGACACGTGATATTACTGTTATATTATTTATATACAGTTCTTTCGATTGTTATGAAAGACAATAGCCCTCTCAATTTCCAATCGAATGAGCCCTTTTTGAAGTTTCTACTTCAAACCTTCCTATAAAAACCTTATATGCCCCCAGGGCATAAGTTACAACCCTTGCCCTGAGGGTCTTGAGGAAGAGGGGGTTGTCATCCTTACAGAAAAAATTTCTAGAATTTTAAACTGAGTTGAACGAAATGGTTATCTCAAAATTTTTGTTGGTTGTGTTTCGGGAAATGGTGGGCGTGAGAGGAGGGGTTAGTTGCCCTTCAATCATTTTCGACTAATAAAAAGGGCACTAGCCCTTTCAATTTCCAATTAAATGAGCCCTTTTTGAGGTTTCTACAACAACACATTCTATAAAACCTTATATGCCCCAAGGGCACAACATATAATCCATACCAAGAAGGCTGTGGCAGGGGTTGTCATCCTCAAAGACCTAATTTCTAAACCTTTCAACTACGTTGAAAAAATGGCTATCTCAAAATTTGGATTGGATGTGTTTGGAGAAATGGGAACGTCAGAAGGGGGTTAGTTGCCCTCCAATCACTTTTTACTATTAAAAAGGGTACTAGCCCTTTCAATTTCGAATCGAATGAGCCCTTTTTGAAGTTTCTACGAAAACACTTTCTATAAGAACCTTATATGCCCCCAGGGCATAACCTACAACCCCTGCCCTGAGGGTTGTGAGGGGGTTGTCATTGTCAAAGTCCTATTTTGCTGAACTTTCAACTACGTTGAACAAAATGCCTATCTCAAAATTTTGATTGGATGTGTTTGGGGAAATAGTTACCTTGAAGGGGGGTTAGTAGCTTTCCAATCGCTTTCGACAATTAAAAAGGGCACTATCCCTGTCAGTTTTCAATCGAATGAGCCGTAATTGAAGTTTTTACGGCAAAACTTTCTATGAAAACTTTAAATGGCCCCAGGTCATAACTTACAACCCTTTCCCTGAGGAATGGAGGGATTTGTTTTCCTCAAAGACATAATTTCCAGACATTACAAATACGTAGAACAAAATGGCTTTCTTAAAATTTTGATTTGAAGTGTTTGGGGAAATGATGGGCGTGGGGAGGCATTTGCCCTCTGATCATTTTCCACTAATAAAAAATGCACTAGTCCTCTCCATTTCAAATCGAATGAACCCTTTTTGAAGCTTCAAAGACAAAACGTTCTATAAAAACCTTATATGCCCCATGGGCATAGCCTATGACCCTTGTCCTGAGGGCTATAGGGGAGGGTTGTCATCCTCAAAGACATAATTTCGAGACTTTTCAACTATACGGAACAAAATGACTATATCAAAATGTTGGTAGGAAATGTTTGGGGAAACGATAAGCGTGGGGGGAGGGGTGATTCTCTCTCCGTTTACTTTCTATTATTAAAAAAGACAATAGCCCTCTCAATTCCAATCGAATGAGCCCTTTTTGAAGTTTCTACTGCAACCCTTTCTATAAAAACCTTATATGCCCCCAGTGCATAAGTTACAACCCTTGCCCTGAGGGTTCTGAGGGGGGAGGGGCCTGTCATCCTCAAAGACATAATTTCTAGAATTTTAAACTAAGTTGAAGGAAATGGTTATCTCAAAATTTTTATTGGATGTGTTTCGGGAAATGGTGGGTGTGAGAGGGGGGTTAGTTGCCCTTCAATCACTTTTGACTATTAAAAAGGGCACTAGCCTTTTCAATTTCAAATCAAACGAGCCCTTTTTGAAGCTTCTACAACAACAATTTCTATAAAACTTTATATGCCCCCAGGGCACAACTTATAACCCTTACCCTGAAGCCTGTGGCAGGGGTTGTCATCCTCAAAGACCTAATTTCCAAAACTTTCAACTACTTTGAAAAAATGGCTATCTCAAAATTTTGATTGGATGTGTTTGGGGAAATGGGGACGTGAGAGGGGGGTTAGTTGCCCTCCAATCACTTTCCACTATTAAAAAAGGTACTAGTCCTTTCAATTTCCAATCGAATATTTTTGTTTCCTTTCATTCCCCCTCCCTTCTTTTTGCATTAGAAACTGCTTTGCGTACAAAAACAAAAAAGAGACAATGCGCATCATCACGGGAGGCGTTAAACTTCCAGCTAAGAGAAAGAACTTGGAAAGATAAACCGCTTTTTGAAAATGATGGTAGTTAATACTGTCTGTTCGATGGGTAAAGAAACATATAAAGTAACCTAATGCTGCTTTTCAAATTAAACTTGGATATAAATTTATTAGAGGATTAAATAAAAGGTAAAATGCATTGCATGTGAAGGATGTTTATGTTAAAAGCACAAGCAACGTAAGGAGTATAAGCGGCATGAGCATAAGGACCTTAGGCCATAGTCGAGAATTACGGTTCTTTTGAAGGAAATATCGATACTTACGTATTATAGCGACCACACTTTGTTCTTGATCAGTAATGAAACCGGTTTTCTGTAAACACTTGAAGATAATTAGCTTAGCCTGAACGAAATAAAGCACTATGCAGATTTATTCTAGTTAAATATATATTATATAGAGGTGGCTAGGTTAGGTGTTTAATATAATGCATTCTGGTCGGCCTGCTTTCCATAATTCTCTGTTGTAGTTTCCATTATTTTGTTACTAAAGTATTATATTTTCATCGTACTTTGGTAAATTTCATTAGGATTAACCTAATTTCATTTCTATGGTGTGGTCGCTATAACGCGTAAGTACCGAAATATCTTAATAAATCAAAAACAGTACCATTAGATTCTTTGTTTCATACTAATTTTCAAAATAATAGTCGTTACCCTGAATATGTAATCCCCTTACCTGATAGACCCATACATAGCCCTAATAATGTATGTCTTTGTTGTTTTTTCCATGTTTTGATCTGTTGCATAATGGATATCCATGGGCGTCCATATGGGGGGGGGGGGCTCCGGCCCTCCCTGGGTGAATGATGCTGCCTTATTTTTATATTTTTGTTCTGAGATTTCTATTATATAGCATTAAAAGTACCAATTAGACGAGGTTTGCCCCCCCCCCTGGAATTCATATATATATATATATATATATATATAAATATATATATATATATATATACATATATATATATATATATATATATATATATATATATATATATAATATATATATATATATATATATATATATATATATATATATATATTATATATATATATATATATATATATATATATATATATATATATATACATATATTTATATATATATATATATATATATGAATATATATATATATATATATATATATATATATATATATATAATATATATATATATATATATATATATATAATATATATATATATATATATATATATATATATATATATATATATATATATATATATATATATATATATGAATATATATATATATATATATATATATATATATATATATATTATATATATATATATATATATATATATATATATATATATATATATATATATATATATATATATATATATATATATATATTATATATATATATATATATATATATATATATATATATATAATATATATATATATATAATATATATATATATATATATATATATATTATATATATATATATATATATATATATATATATATTATATATATATATATATATATATATATATATATAATATATATATATATATATATATATATATATATATATATATATATATATATACATATATATATATATATATATATATATATTATATATATATATATATATATATATATATATATATATATATATATAATATATATATATATATATATATATATATATATATATATATATATATATATATATATATATATATATATATAATATATATATATATATATATATATATATATATATATATATATATATATATATCCTATAACTATATATAGGGATATCAGGAGAGGGGGGTACCATGATAATAGTACTTCTACTTTTTTTTATAATGTTTCCTTCAGAAGGGTGGTAATTCTGAACTGTTACCAGAGGTATCCCCAACTATTCATTTCTTCAGTGGGCTACTTGAGGAGAAACAGGCTTTTTTTTTAATATTTCCTTCATAAGGGTGGTAACTCTGAACTGTTGCCAGAGGTGGTCCAACCTGTTCACTTCTTTGGTACTTGAGGAGAAAAATATAGAATAGATATTCAAAAAAGTTTTTTTCCTTAACTTGGCGTAACGAAAAGCTCAACCTACATGTTCTTATGAGCTGCATTTTAACCATAATTGGCCGTCTCTGACCGAAACTTAAATATTCAGCCGCAATATTCTGTCAACCATAATTTCGTGCGATATTTTTTTTAATAGCGTTTCTAATTGAAATTTAGTGATCGATACGGAAAGGGATTTTAAATCATATGGATAAAAAATATGCACGTGTGCGAAATTCAATGGGGCTAAAGCCACGCTGACCACCGTCTTGTTGACACCATCGAATATAGATGTAACTTCATTTTATCAAAAGAATCTTTTTTTAATTTTTTCTGCTTTAAATATTAATATGTTTAAATAATTGCATGTCTAGGTTATTTAATGGAAAGAGTTTGGTTCAGCCTGTGACTTGAATTAAATAACAAAAACAAGTTTTTTTTAAACTAAAAGTAAGGAGCGACATTAAAACTTAAAACGAACAGAAATTATTCCGTACATGAAAGGGACTGTCCCCTCCTCAACGCCTCGCTCTTTACGCTAAAGTTTTTTATTGTTTTTTTATTGTTTTTAGAAAACAGAGTTATGAGAAAGAGTCTAACTTTAGCGTAAAGAGCGAGGAGTTGAGGAGGGGACAGTCCCTTTCATATACGGAATAACTTCTGTTCGTTTTAAGTTTTAATGTCGCTGCTTACTTTCGGTTAAAAAAACTTGTTTTTCTATTTAATTTCTGAACGTTTTTGAGTCAATGCAGGTTTTGATTTTGGCTCGCCAAATATGAATATTTAAAACGAAATTTGCATATTAGTTTTACTTTTTTTTGGTTAAATGGCTTTCTCGAAAGTTGTTAAATTTTATTTATGAATATTTTTATTAGTAATAGATATGCGTAACTTACGAATTAACTTACGTAACAAACTTCTATATTCATATATTTTTAATACGTACATTAGGGGGTTCGCCCCCTAGTCAATACATCGCTCTTTACGCTAAAGTTCAAATTTTGTTCCAATTCCTTAAAAATGACCCCATAATCACAAATGCCGTTAATTAGAATAAATAGCTCTTATGAAAGTACTAAAAATTCTTTAGCGTAACGAGCGAAGTATTGACTAGGGGGCGAACCCAATCATATACGTAATAATTTCTATCCGTTTTAAGTTTTGATGTTGCTTCTTACTTTCAGTTGAAAGACTTGTTTTTTTTCTATTTAATTTCGGATCGTTTTTTAAAATAATACTAGGAAATCCGGCGATGTCCCTTCCCCCACGAAAACTTCCTCCATGGAAAGATCCCCCCACGTAACCCCCGACCCCCTCCCACTACCAGAAAAAATATCCCTTGAAAACGTCTGTATACTTCCCAATAACCAATACTATGTGTAAACACTGGGTAAAGTTCATAACTTGCAGCCATTCCCAAGGAGACTCTAGGGGATTGAGTCATCCTCAAAGACATAGTTATTATATTTTCGACCATGCTGAACAAAATGGCTATCTCAAAATTTTGATCGGGAGACTTTGGGAAAAAAGTGACAAATGAAACTCAGAGAGGAAAGAAAATAGCAAAATGAAAAATAAAACCAAAAAAGGCAAAAAAACGAGGATTTTGTCAGCCAGTGGCGAACCATGAAGAAGAAAAAATAAGCAAATATTTTAACAAGGACCTCCGCCGAGTCGTCCTCAGTGCTAAAAGAAAAAGAAAGAAAAGAAAAAGAAAACCACCGAAATCGAACCTTTCGAAGTTTACTCAACAACGACAGAACAAAAACTAAATAAGAACCAGGTTGGAATCAATGAAAAAGAAATCTACCAAGATGACTGAGCAATAATCCTTTGTTTTGCTATAGCCTTAGCTGGTCTACAAATTCGTTCATCATTTGATGTGCAAATAGGTTCTCTCAAGTTATACCGGGCGAAAATATTGATTGAGTCCTTCAAAATTAAACTGTCATAAGTTGGACTTAATGAAATGTCTCCAGAGTCTCTATTTATTGCTAAATTATAGTTTATGTATTTTTATTATCTCAATTACCTCTTTAAAAGTTTGTGGTAGGCCATTTACAGCAGATATTAAGGTTGCCTTGTCAAAAAGAACCAGATGTGTCGGATTTTCGAAAATATGCAGGGCCAATGTCGAATCAAAGTTGTCATTGTTATTTTCAATCTCAGGACTTATCTATTGAAATTTTGTGTTCATACAAACGTTCACCTAGTTGTTGATGGGTCCTACAAATGTAAAATTTCCCACACGAACACGGGATTCTGTAGACACCACTACCCAGTACAGGTTCAGTTTTATCCTCTCCTGAGTTAAAAAATTTTCAACTTTTTGTTCAGTTTTGAAAGAAACAGAGAGATTATCTTCTTTTTAATCTTTTCCAAGTTTGTCGCCAAGTTTCGGGATGTATGGTAGTTTTGGGAATGTATTTAGGAAAAAAGTGAGCATGGGAGGGGGCCTAGTTGCCCTCCATTTTTTTTGGTCATTTAAAAAGGGCACTAGAACTTTTAATTTTCATTCAAATGAGCCCTCCCGCAATATTCTAGGACCACTGGGTCGATACGATCACCCCTGGAAAAAAAATGAATGAATAAACACTCATCCGTGATCTTTCTTCCGGCAAAAATACAAAATTCCACATTTTTGCAGATAGGAGCTTGAAACCTCTACAGTAGGGTTCTCTGATACGCTGAATCTGATGGTGTGACTTTCACTAAGATTCTATGACTTTAGGGGGTGTTTTCTCTTTTTCAAAAATCAGGCAAATCTTCTCAGGCGCATAACGTTTGATTAGTAGGACTAATTTTGATGAAACTTATATATTTGAAATCAGCATAAAAATCTGATTCTTTCGATTTATCTATTGGTGTCAAAATTCCATTTTTTTTAGAGTTTCGGTTACTATTGACCCGGATCGCTCCTTACTTACAGTTCATTACCACGAACTGTTTGACTTGACTCGTTTTACGCAATCATTAAAAATCATTGCATTTTCCTGGTTCAAACAAGATGCAAACAATTATTTTCTCCTAAACAGTTTTTCGTTGTGGGGGTGATGAGGTAGTTTCAATAAACTGTAAGCCCAATTTGTACCGCATATCTTCCATATTTAAATTCCTTGCAAGATTCTGGTTTTTACAATGTACTACTTGCTCACACTTTTAAAAATAATTCATTTGTGAAACATGGGTCAGAAGCAAAAATTAGGACCTTGACCTTCCGATTCCATAGATTATGATTCTGAATGCTTATTATGTGGACATATCAATCATTCTAAACGAAAGACATATTCCAAAAATTTGATCTGAAACCATGATGGCCTTTGCGGATGCCAGGGAGCAAAAAGGGGCACACAAGGGGGACTTGTCACTTTCTGACCTGAAAAGGGGGGCCGAAACTTCCATTTTCTCTCCGAACAAACACTCTCCCAAGTTTCTAAGACTATTCTTTCTATACGATGAGGCCAAAAAAAATAGTAATAGTAAATAGGAGAAATTTATATTTACTGTAGATATGAAATAATGGACTTCCAGTTTAATCGGCACTAAAGTCTCGATCTATGGGGGGGGGGGCATGCGCTCTTTACTTACATAATGTCACTTCATCGACTGTAACTTTAAAATTTTAGTTTTATCATCAGTAGTATCATTTTAAGGCCTTTTTGAATAAAAATTTTAACTCTGGTTATCTTTAAGAACAGAAGTCCATTTTCTGAAACTCGTGAAATTGTTATTGGTTCACTAAAAAAATCCTTTTTTGCATGCTCAAATGATCGTATTTTAATCATTTTGATGTCAAAATTGAGCATTCAAACATGTGTTACGAATTCCAAGACATTGAGCTTATTTGCTTTTCTCACTTATAAAAATGGTCTTCAAAAATACTATTTCATGCGTCCAAATTGTATTTAAAGTTGTTAATTTTCAAAAAGTCCTTAGAAACACTTATCAGGATATGGCAACTGGGCAAAACATCAAATTACTATGATCTAATGTACTAATACTTAATTGGAACATTAAGCAACTAATTTGGAAATAATCCATTTGCAACTTGTATACTCCTCTTGCATTGATTTTCGTGCTTGGAAAGATTTACATGTATCCTCTGGGATATGGCTACTCTACTATAGTAATTTAAAAGGCATTACAAGGCAGTTTTATGATATCTAAACTCTGTTTTAAATCTAGTCTCTGGTGTTGAGTTATTGTGTAAATATACTTTTTATTATCTCCTTAGTTTTCAACGATGCTTGGATATTTTTTTCCAAACTTGTAGAAATATTGTAGAAAAACTTCGTAACCAATGCTGTTCTTATCCTTTTAACTCTAAAACCTTTCCTTGTTTAAACAACTGGCCATCTGAAACAGTTTTTCTTTTTTTTTTCAAAAATTTGTCTTGTTATTTAGTTCGTTTAGAATATCCTTACTCGTATATCAAGAAAGGCGACACTTCAATTTTAATTTTAGTCCTAAAAAAGCTCGTTTGATGCACTCTATATTTCCTGGTGTGTTTGAACAATTCTTTCAAGTACTGCTGATTGGTTCAAAGTTTAAGATTAGTATGCATTGATACAAAAGATCTTTAGAAATATATTCAATCTAAATTTTGACCTAATAGTTTCGTTTTGGTAGGGTATTTTAATTTCTGTTGAAACAATCTTTAGACAATAGAGTTTGACTTTATATTTATATACCATTCTGATTCAAAACATGATAATTAGCAATCCTTAATACCCACTATGAATAAAAGAGCAACACACGTACAATTATATCTGCTGCCATAGCCAAATTCTAAGTATATGTGTCAGAGCTTTAAAATCCATTTTGAATTGTGAATATCACTGTAAAAAATTATCTGAGATTCAAATAAATATTGGTAATATTCATCAACAAAAGTTATAATTTCAACAATTGAAAATCGTTGGAGGTCCAATAAAATGAAAATTTGAGGACCTGACTAGAATTTTTCCATCGTTGTTTAATTTTCAATTTCTTGAGAATAAAACTGTTAGGTTTCCGTCCTCTTTCTGAATTTTGAACTTACTGAAAGATAAACTAGTTGTTTCTTTTGATAATATTGAACTTCCAGTTTGTTGAAGAAAAAATATGTTGCATTGTCAAACCTTTATTGGATTCCCAGTATGTTGAATTTTCCATTTGTTGAATTTCTGAGTTTCATGTTGAATGTTTGGAACTTTTCTCATTTGGTTTCTTCACCAAAATATTATCACCTCAAAATGATTTTATCACTGCTCAGCTAAAAATGTAACCAGCTCCCCAGTTGACTTCTGATACCCATTTACATTCTGGCTAACCCTTCGAAGAAGTTCGGTTTGTCATCAAAATAGACTTTATACCTTGACCTTGTGATTCCATAGATTATGGTCCTGAATGCTTATTCTGTGGACATATCAGTCATTCTAAATGAAAGACATATTTGAAAAATTTGATCTGAATCCATGATTGGCTTTGGGGATGCCAATGAGCAAAAAGGGGACCACAAGGGAGACTGGTCGCTTTCTGAACTGAAAAGGAGGACCAGAACTTCCAATTTCTCTTCGAACAAACACTCTCCCAAGTTTCTAAGGCTATTCTTTCAATATGATGAGGCCAGAAAAAATAGTAATAATAAATTGGAGAAATATATATTAACTGTAGGTGTGAAATACCGAACTTCCAATTTAATCGGTACTAAACTCTCTATCAATTGGGGGGGGGCATGCACTCTTTACTTACTTAATATAACTTCGTCGATTGTAACTTTATAGTTTTAGTTTTATCATCAGTAGGATCCTTTAAAAGCTTTTCTGAATAAAATTTCTAACTCTGGTTATCTTTCTGAAATCTGTGAAAATGTTATTGAATCACTAATGAAAATCCTTTTTGCGTGCTCACATGTTCGGATTCAATCATTTTGATGTCAAAATTTAGCATTCAAACATTTTTTTTTGGGGGGGGGGGGATTCCCCCATATATTTTTTGCTGCCCTCCCCCATCCTATATTTTAAAAAATAATTGTTTTTGGGGTATTTTCATTTAAAAATAAATTGTATTTATAGCTTTCATAGGAAAAATAACAAATTTGCCTCCCCCAATAGATTTTGACAAATCCATTCCCCCCCCCCCACTAAAAACTCTTTCCTGAATTGACACCATTGCTATTCATCATACTGAGTATTTATGCATAAGACACATTTTGTGTTACCAACAGATGGACTCTTATCCTAAATAAGAAAAAAAAAAATCAAATTTATTGAAGGGAACTAGGGGAAACGTGGCTCTTTTCTATTATCACCTTTAAGTATGATTAAAAATTTAGCCCTTTGTTATTATTGAAACAAGTGAATGGAATGCCATCTAGTGAATTCCTCTTCGTAATAAGATATTAACCTACATAACTCTTCTACTTCAACAGCAATGCAGGGGATCTGACAGCTTATGCACTCTTGTTGATGGTATTTACACAACTTATTGGGAAATGTGCTGCGTTTTTGTGTCGCTTCAGCCATTTCGACGCAAGTGCATTTGTGAAGGGAAATAGGATGATTAAAAACGAGAATAATGAGGATACAATGCCCAAAAAGCCAGCTCTACGCAGGGGCGTAGCTCCAGTATTTTTATTGGGGGGGGGGGGCAAAAGAGGTGGTACTTAAGTATTATTCGAGAAACACCCGAGAAGTGAAGTTTGGTGAATGCTAATGAAACAAAACAAAATATGATAAAATTATAATACTTTATTTGCAAAATTGTGAAAACTACAACTTAGAACTAAGCGCCCAGAACGCAGAAATGTCCTTAAGAATCGCGTTGAATTAAGTTCTGCCTTTTGTCTTTACTGCCGCCTGCCACATGTACTATGCTAAGTATGATTTTAAATGATGGCGGGATGTACCTCGGTGCCGTTTATTCCTCCATTTTGCAAAACCCCACATTCTCTCTACTTTTTGGGTAGTTGAATTCAAATCAAGTAGGCTAGGTTATATTTTTATTTTAATGCCTGTTCTTCGGTCCTTGGCAAATCCTAAATCTTGATTTGAACTTCCATGGTGAGACACTATATTCTATCATTATGCATGGGAAACTAACCGGTTATTGTCCTATCTGATCTTCGCGACCCAAATTCTCGAGTGTTTATCTGATCTTCGCGATCCAAATTCTCGAGTGTTTCTCATATAATACATAAGTACCAGAGGGGTCCAGATCCGGGAGTCTATGGGCTGGCGCTATATAATATTTTTTCTCCAAATTATTGGAGAGGCCATTGCTCTTCTTGCCCCCCCCCCCCCCCCCCCCCAAAAAAAAATGACGTCACTGGCTCCACTTTCTCTGTTGACCGTTCTGGGTCCTCCATAGCCGCTTTATCGGATTATTGTAACTTAGTCAAGAATAGTGGTCATGTTAGCTTTCGACTTGACGAAACAACTTGCGAGATTTTTTTTGGCAAGTAAAGATAGATGTCTAAGCAGAAAAAAATTCATATTGTTTTGTAAGTTAAAATAATTCTATAAGATGGGGTATTGCCTTTAGGAAGGCTGAAAAACAAAACGGCCATTTTTTTCTGCTTAGTCTGATTCTAAATATTCCCACGTGTACTAAAGAAGTTTGATAGACGATTGCTGTTGTAGACTATATAAGGTAATCACAGCTATTCAAGTTTTCCATTATTATCAAGTTACAAAGTAACGAATTATCAAATTAATAAGTAATTAGCAAGGAATTGCTATGATTTGCGTGGCTATTCACAAAAAGAACTCCCAGAACGAGCTTTTTGACTTTTTTTTTTGCTTTTGTTTTAAGTCAGGGAAAAGATCGCTGACAAAGTTTTGAAGTCATGATTTTATTTTGTGATGGCAGATATGCATCTGATGCTCCGTGTTGTGATTAGCTTGCTGTCATAATCCATTCTATCAGCTTGGAAAAAGACGGCTAGATCACATTACTAGATATTAGTGAGGCTAATAAGAAAACCGGTAGGATTAGGATATGACCAAAAGTAAAATAGGAGCACAGTCGAGGAGAGATTTTCCCGAGGGTATACTAGCTTATCAGTTTTTGATTAAAAAGTATAGTGTCTTGATATTAAAGTATTTAGGTACATCCATCTATCAGTATTAAGGGTCAACATTATTAAATGAGATATAAATAAGAGTTTACGCTAGGATAACAAATAATATAAGCTACGTTAGTGTGCCATTCCAGCAAATGGTAAATTTGGAGTTTTTTTTTTTCATTTTCTAGCTAGATAGAAGGTAAACCCACCACCAGATGTGTCTTTTTATTTCTTTCCAAATATACTAATCCCTTCTCTCACAAATTTTATGTTGAACCCTTAAAGGGACCTTTAAAGCAAACTAACGGTTATCAGAAATTTTAAAAATTACCTCACAACAAATACAAATACTTACTTATCTCAATCCTAATAATAAATTGGGTACTTGAATATTATAGCGACAACACCAAAGAAGTGAAGTTAGGTTAATCCTAATGAAATATACCAAAATACGATGAAAATATAATACTTTAGTAACAAAATTAGGTACTTTTGCATTATCCGGGTCTCTCTAAAAAGTCAAGTTTGGTCAATGCTAATGAAATAAAATAGGATGACTATATAATAGTTTAGAAATAAATTTGGGCTATATATTTGCACATTAGGGGGAGTGGGGGGCAAAGCATAGCATATATTTAATACGTAACCTAACCTAGTTACCTTTTTCACCCGCAAAACCGCAAAGAACAACACTTTAAATATCTTAAAACCAAGCTATACAATGTATTTCTCTACTGCGGTGTATTGAATCAAACAGTTCGTGGTAAAGAACTGTAAGTAAGGAGCGACCCGGCTCAATGGTAACCGAAACTCTAAAAAACAGAATTTTGATACCAATAGATATATAAGTTTCATCAAGTTTAATCTTACCTATCAAAAGTTACGCGCCTGAGAAAATTTGGCTGATTTTCGAAAAAAGGGAGAAAGACCCCCTAAAAGTTATAGAACCTTAATGAAAATGACACCATCATATTCAGCGTATCAGAGAACCCTACTGTAGAGGTTTCAAGCTCCTATCTGCAAAAATGTGGAATTTTGTATTTTTGCCAGAAGAAAGATCACGGATGAGTGTTTATTTATTCATTTTTTTCCAGGGGTGATCGTATCGACCCAGTGGTCCTAGAATATTGCGGGAGGGCTCATTTGAATGAAAATTAAAAGTTCTAGTGCCCTTTTTAAATGACCAAAAAAATGAAGGGCAACTAGGCCCCCTCCCACGCTCATTTTTTCCCAAAGTCACCCGATCAAAATTTTGAGATAGCCATTTTGTTCAGCATGGTCGGAAATATTATAACTATGTCTTTTAGGATGACTTAATCCCTCAGCGATATTTTAATCCTTAAAATATCGCTTAATCCTTAATATTCAGCGTATCAGAGAACCCTACTGTAGAGGTTTCAAGCTCCTATCAGCAAAAATGTGGAATTTTCCATTTTTTGCCAGCAGAAAGATCACGGATGCGTGTTTATTTGTTTTTTTTTTTTGTTTTGTTTTTTTTCTTTTCCCCAGGGGTGATCCTATCGACCCGGTGGTCCTAGAATATCGTGGGAGGGCTCATTGGAACGGAAATTAAAATTTCTAGTGCCCTTCTTAAGTGACCAAAAAAATGGAGGGCAACTAGGCCCCCTCCCACGCTCATTTTTTTCCCGAAGTCACCCGATCAAAATTTTGAGATAGCCATTTTGTTCAGCATGGTCGAAAATATTATAACTTTGTCTTTTAGGATGACTTAATCCCTCGAAGCCCCAGGCGGAGGGCTGAAATTTATGAACTTTACCCAATGTTAACATATAGTATTGGTTATTGAGAAGTATACAGACGTTTTCAGGGGGAATTTTTTCTGGTAGTGGGGGGGGTGGGTTGGGTCGGGGGTTATATGGGAGGATCTTTTCATGAAGGAAGTTTTCACGGGGGAAGGGACATTGCTATGAAGGGGGCACCGGATTTCCCATCATTATTTAAAAAAAATCAGAAATTAAATATAAAAAACAAGTTTTTTAACTGAAAGTAAGGAGCAACATAAAAACTTGAAACGAACAAAAAAAATATTAGCTATATGATTGGGTCCACCTTCTAGTCAATGCCTCGCTCTTTAAGCCAAAGATTTTTTAGTACTTTCATAAGAACTATTTATTCTAATTAACGGCCTTTGTGATTAAGGGGTCATTTTTAAAGAATTGGAACAAAATTCGAACTTTAGCTTAAAGAGCAAGGTATTGACTAGGGGGCAAACCCCCTAATTTACGTATTAAAAATATATGAATATAGAAGTTCATTACGTAAGTTAATTCGTAAGTTACGTATATTTATTACTAATAAAAACGTTCGTAAATAAAATTCAACAAGTTTCGAGAAAGCCATTTAACCAAATAAAAGTAAAATTAATATGCAAATTTCGTTTTAATTATTCATGCACGGTGAACCAAAATCAAAACCTGCATTAATTAAAAAACGTTCACAAATGAAATAAAAAAAAAAACAAGTTTTTTTTTAACTGAAAGTAAGGAACGACGTTAAAACTTTAAACGAACAGAAATTATTCCGTATATGAAAGGGGCTGTCCCCTCCTCAACGCCTCGCTCTTTACGCTAAAGTTTGACTTTCTCACAACTAAATTTTTTTTTAAACAATAAAATTTTGTTTTAATTTCAATTTTTTTTAATTAACTTTAACGAAATTCACACCATCAGATTCAGCTTATCAACGAACATTATTAAAGAAGCTTCAAACTCCTATCTGCAAAAATGTGAATTTTGCATTTTTAATTAACTTTAACGAAAATTACACCATCACATTCAGCTTATCAGAGAACCCTATTAAAGAAGTTTCACGCTCCTATCTGTAAAAAGGTGGAAATTTACATTTTTTGCTCGAAGAAAGATCACGATGCGTGCCCTCCAAAAAATGGAGGGCAACTAGGCCCCCTCCCACGCTCATTTTTTCTCAAAGTCACCCAATTAAAATTTTGAGATAGCCATTTTGTTCAGCATAGTCGAAAATCTAATAAATATGTCTTTTAGGATGACTTAATCCCCCACAGTTCCCAGGGGAAGGGCTGCAAGATATAAACTTTGGGAAGTATACAGATATTTTCAGGAAGGATTGTTTTCTGGTGGGGGGGGGCTGGAGGAGGGGGTTACTCGGGAGAATCTTTCCGTGGAGGATGTTTATTTGGGGTAAGGGACATTTCTATGAAGGGGGCGCCGGATTTCCAAGCATTATTTAAAAAACGATCAGAAAATTTACCTGATTTTTTAAAGAGGGAGGAAACATCCCTACAAGTGAAAGAATTTTAATGAAAATCCCACCGTCAGATTCAGCGCATCAGAAAACCCTATTACAAAGGTTTCAAGCTCATATCTGAAAAAATCTGTAACTTTGTATTTTTTTCCAGAAGAAAAATATACGAATATAGAAGTTCGTTACGTAAGTTGATTTGTAAATTACGTCAGAACCAAATTTAGAGACAGCCATTTAGCAAAAGAAGAGTAAAATTTTTATGCAAATTTTGTTTACTTATTCAATGACGGTGAGCCAAAATAAAAGCTGCATTAACTAAAAAACGATCAGAAATGAAATAAAAAAAAAACAAGTTTTTTAAACTGAAAGTAAGGAGCGACATTAAAACTGAAAACAAACAGAAATTATTCCGTATATGAAAGGGGCTGTCCCCTCTTCAACCCCTCGCTCTTTACGCTAAAGTTTAACTCTGTCTCACAACTTTGTTTTTTAAAACAATAAAGAACTTTAGCATAAAGAGCGAGGCGTCGAGGAGGGGACAGCTCCTTTCATATAAGGAATAATTTCTGTTCGTTTTAAGTTTTAATGTCGCTTCTTACTTTCAGTTAAAAAAACTTGTTTTTTTCTATTTAATCATCTTGTAAAAACGGGTTTTACATTGTGTCTTTCCCGTTTGACTGTAGCATCTCTTGTTGGACTTCTTTAGAGAGGCCCAGATAATGCGAAAGTACCCAAAATTATGTAAAATACAATGAGAATTAGTGAAAGCAGGCCGCCCAAAACGCATTATAATAAATACCAACCTAACTTAACCTAACCACCTCCATATATTAAATATCTAATTAAAATATACCTGCATAGTATGTTATCTCGCCGAGGCTAAGCTGATTATCTCCGAGTGGACACAGAAAACTGGTTTCATTACAGATCAAGAACAAAGTCTGGTCATTATAACACGTAAGTACCGTGAATTGCTACACTTGACCCGCCCTACTCCCTGATGGATAATTTTACATTCCACTCAATATATTCAAGCTATATTTTTAATTGACCCGGTCTTTTCAATCAGGGTTACCACCACTGGGGATTTATCACCAGATCCTGTGACTTTTCCTCCTCCTGGTGATTTTCTTGAATCCGGTGATTTTTCGTGATTTTCTTTTTTAGTTTGGTGATTTTTGGTGATTTTTATTTAATTTGGTGATTTTCTACAAAAGTTGTTGACATTCCATGCATAAATGGTTTCCACTGTCTTACTGAGGTGAAATAATCAGGCACTTTCATGTTTTGTGTCTTGTTTTATTCATTATTTCTAAGGAATTGCGTTATTTTGAGCTTCTCTGTATCCTTTTAGCTTGAAAATTGGCCTCCCCGTAGTTACAAATTTTAATTTATAAATATGTGTGTGTCCAATGAGGGTCATATATGCTATAAACGGATTGAGGCTCAGAAAGGAAAAAAAAAATTATCAGGTAAAGAAGGCATAGTCCCACATGAACACAGATTCAGCAGCCAAGGATATGTTTTTTCAAGGGACTTAACAGTCTCAGGGAAAGGGAAGAAAAGATACTAGGTTTTGAAGGCAACATATATTTTGTTTTTAGCGTCTTGAACACACTAACCAGAGAAATTGTCATAATGGTTTTTGGTTCTTTAGGCTTTTGTCAAACCTACTGTTTATCAAACAGTTCGTGGTAACGAACTGTAAGTAAGGAGCGACCCGGCTCAATGGTAACCGAAACTCTAAAAAACGGAATTTTTGTTCCAATAAATACATCAAAAGAATCAAATTTTAATTCTGATTTCAAATATATAAGTTTCATCAAGTTTAATCTTACCCATCAAAAGTTACGTGCCTGAGAATATTTGGCTGATTTTTGAAAAAAGGGGGAAAGACCCCCTAAAAGTCATAGAACCTTAATGAAATTCACACCATCATATTCAGCGTATCAGAGAACCCTACTGTAGAGGTTTCATGCTCCTATCTACAAAAATGTGGAATTTTGCATTTTTCGCCAAAAGAAAGATCACGGGTGCGTGTTTATTTGTTTGTTTTTTTTCCCCAGGGGTAATCGTATTGACCCAGTGGTCCTAGAATATTGTAAGAGGGCTCATTGGAACGGAAATTAAAAGTTCTAGTGCCCTTTTTAAGTGACCAAAAAAATGGAGGGCAACTAGACCCCCTCCCACGCTCATTTTTTCTCAAAGTCACCCAATTAAAATTTTGAGATAGCCATTTTGTTCAGCATAGTCGAAAATCTAATAAATATGTCTTTTACGATGACTTAATGCCTCACAGTTCCCAAGGGAAGGGATGCAAGTTATGAACTTTGCCCATTGCTTACATATTGTATTGGTAATTGGGAGGTATACAGACATTTTCAGGAAGAATTTTTTTCTGGTGGAGGGGGGTGGCTGGAGGAGGGGGTTACTCGGGAGAATCTTTCCGTGGAGAATGTTTTTTTTTGGGTAGGGGACATTTCTATGAAGGGGGCGCCGGATTTCCAAGCATTATTTAAAAAACGATCAGAAATTAAATTTAAAAAAACAAGTTTTTTCAACTGAAAGTAAGAAGCAACATTAGAACTTAAAATGAACAGAAATTATTACGTACATGAGGAGGTTCTCCCCAAGTCAATACCTCACTCTTTACGCTATAGTTTGTTTTTAGTGCTTTCAAAAGAGCTATCTATTCTAATTAAACGGCCTTTGTGATTCAGGGGTTTGTGAATTAATTTTTTTTTTAACTTTTAACGTAAAGAGCGTGGTATTGACTAAGGGGAGAACCCCATCATATACGTAATAACATATACGTAATAAAAAAAAACAATAAAAAAAACAAGCGATACGGCTCAATAGTAATCGAAACTTTTAAAAACGGAACTTTGATGTCAATAAATGTATCAAAAGAATGGGCTTATAATGCTGATTCTAAATATATGAATTTTATTAAGTTTAGTATTTCTCATCAAAGGCTACGAGCCTGAGAAAATTTACCTGATTTTTTAAAGAGGGGGGAAACATCCCTTACAAGTGAAAGAACTACAAGTAAAAGTGAAAACAATTTAATGAAAATCACACCGTCAGATTCATCGTATCAGAAAACCCTATAACATAGGTTTCAAGCTCATATCTGCAAAAATCTTCAACTGTGTATTTTTTGCCAGAAGAAAAATATACGAATATAGAAGTTCGTTACGTAAGATAATTTGTAAATTACGTCAGAACCAAATTTAGAGACAGCCATTTAGCAAAAGAAAAGTAAAATTTTTATACAAATTTTGTTTACTTATTCAATGACGGCGAGCCAAAATAAAAGCTGCATTAACTAAAAACGATCAGAAATTAAATAAAAAAACAAGTTTTTTAAACTGAAAGTAAGGAGCGACATTAAAACTTAAAACGAACAGAAATTATTCCTTATATGAAAGGGGCTGTCCCCTCCTCAACGCCTCGCTCTTTACGCTAAAGTTTGACTCTGTCTCACAACATTATTTTTTAAAACAATAAAAAACTTTAGCGTAAAGAACGAGGCATTGAGGAGGGGACAGCCCGTTTCATACACGGAATAATTTCTGTTCATTTTAAATTTTAATGTCGCTCCTTACTTTCAGTTTAAAAAACTTGTTTTTTTTTATTTAATGACACATAAAGAAACGTGCATAGTTCACTCTTACCAGGACTGATATTACGCTTAGCCTAACTAAATTTCTGATGGGAGTTTCAGAAATTAATCTTTAGCATCATAGGCAGCGCAATAGCGCTGCCTAAGTAAAGAACGATGTTGGCACAATGTATTTTTTTTTTTTTTTTTTTTGGTTTGTTTTAGACCAGGGCACTTCGTATCAAAGGAATTGTCGTAGAAACTTCGAAAAGGGCTAATTCGATTGGAAATTGGAAGGGACTGTGCCCTTTTTAATAGCCAATAGTGACTGGAAGGCAACTAACACCCCTTCCACGCCCAAGGCCGTACCCAGGATTTTTTTCAGAGGGGGTTTTACTAAAAAAATATTTCGGGGGGGGGGAGGTACACAAAATACGAAATTTGTTTATATCCATTTTTTTACGTTTCTACGAGTCAGGCAAACATTTTAGGGGGGGGGTTCAAACCCCCCTAACCCCTCTCTAGGTACGGCCTTGTCCACGCCCATCATTTCCCCAAACACATCTAATCAAAATTTTGAGACGGCTATTTTGTTCAATGTAGTTGAAAGACCTGACAATTATATCTTTAAGGAGGACATTCCCCTCACAGCCCTCAAGGCAAGGGTTGTAAGTTATGCTCTGGGGGTATATAAGGGTTTTATAGAAAGCGTTGTCGTAAAAAACTTCAAAAAGGACTCATTCAATGGCAAATTCAAAGGGCTAATGCCCTTTTCAATATTTGAAAGTGATTTAAGGGCAACCAACTCCCCTCTCACGCCCACGATTTCCCAAAACACATCCAATTAAAATTTTGAGATAGGCATTTTGTTCAAAGTAGTCGAAAGTTTTGCAAATTAGGTCTTTGAGGATAAACTCTCCCCCCCCCAGCCCTTCAGGGCAAGGGTTGTAAGTTATGTCCTGAGAGAGTCATACTAACTCCCGCCGTTTACTCGTGCCATTTAAATATTTTTGCCGCTCAATTACTCGGCCTAACTGTCTTGGCTTTTTTCTACAATAAGCCATGTCTTGATTCTTAGCCTACTACAAAATACTTAATTTTGAATTGAAAATCAAGTATTTTGCAGTAGGCATAAAAACATGGCTAATTGTGGAAAAAAAACAAGACAGATAGTCCGAGTAATTGAGAAGCAAAAATGTTTAAATGGCACGGGTAAATGGCGGAATTAAGTGTGACTCTCTTATTAGACAAATACTTGTGTCTTAGTTTTTGGAAAGGCACGCCTGCCTAAAGTCTCAGTCAGGTTGACCAAGAATTTAAAATTGACATAGGACCGTTAGATTGCCTGGAATGAGAGGCAAACAAGGCACGCCCGGTATAAGGTTTTTATAGAAAGCGATGTCGTAAAAACTTCGAAAAGGGCTCATTCGATTGGAAATTGAAAGGGCTAGCACCCTTTTCAATAGTTGAAAGTGATTAGAGGGCAACTAATCCCCTCTCATGCCCACCATTTCCCCAAAGACATACAATCAAAATTTTGAGATATCCATTTTGTTCAACGTAGTGGAAAGTTCTATAAATTATGTTTTTGAGGATGATAATCCCCCTCAGAGCCCTCTGGGCAAAAGTTGTAAGTTTTGCCCTTGGGGCATATCATGTTTTTATAGAAAGTGTTTTCATAGAAACTTCTAAAAGGGCTCATTCGATTGGGCTCAAAAGTGCTCGTAGCTATTTTTTCAACGTAGTTGACAGTTCTGGAAATTGTATCTTTGGGGATGACAAACCCCCCACACCCCTCAGGGCAAGGGTTGTAATTTATACCATGGGACCTTATAAGGTTCTTAAAGATAGCGTTGCCGTAGAAACTTCAAAAAGGGTTCATTCGATTGGAAATTGAAAGGACTAGTGCCCTTTTTGACAGTCGAAAATGATTGGAGGCCAACTAACTCCCCTCTCATGCCCACCATTTCCCCAAACACATCCAATCCAGATTTTGAGAGAGCCATTTTTCACCGTAGTTGACAGTTCTGGGAATTATATGTTTGAGGATGAAACTCATTCCCCCCCCCCAGCCGTCAGGGTTTTTATAAGAGCCCTCAGGGCATATACGATTTTTATAGAAAGGGTTAACGTAGAAATTTCAACAAGGGCTCATTCGATTGGAAATTGAAAGGGCTAGTGCGTGAAAGGGCCCGTGATGATGCGCATTGTCTCTTTTTTGTTTTTATACGCAAAGCAGTTTCTAATGCAAAAAGAAGGGAGGGGGAATGAAAGGAAACAAAAATATTCGATTGGAAATTGAAAGGACTAGTACCCTTTTTAATAATGGAAAGTGATTGGAGGGCAACTAACCCCCGTCTCACGTCCCCATTTCCCCAAACACATCCAATCAAAATTTTGAGATAGCCATTTTTTCAAAGTAGTTGAAAGTTTTGGAAATTAGGTCTTTGAGGATGAAAACCCCTGCCACAGCCTTCAGGGTAAGGGTTATATGTTGTGCCCTTGGGGCATATAAGGTTTTTATAGAAATTTTTGTTGTAGAAACCTGAAAAAGGGCTCATTTGATTGGAAATTGAAAGGGATAGTGCCCTTTTTAATAGTCGAAAGCAATTAGAAAGCAACTAACCCCCCTTCACGGCCACCATTTCCCAAAACACATCCAATAAAAATTTTGAGATAACCATTTCGTTCAACTTAGTTTAAAATTCTAGAAATTATGTCTTTGAGGATGACAGCCCCCTCCCCCCTCAGAACCCTCAGGGCAAGGGTTGTAACTTATGCACAGGGGGCATATAAGGTTTTTATACAAAGGGTTGCAGTACAAACTTCAAAAAGGGCTCATTCGATTGGAAATTGAGAGGGCTATTGTCTTTTTTAATAATCGAAAGTAAACAGAGAGAGAATCAACCCTCCCCCCACGCTCATCATTTCCCCAAACATTCCCTACCAACATTTTGATATAGCCATTTTGTTCCGTATAGTTGAAAAGTCTGGAAATTATGTCTTTGAGGATGACAACCCTCCCCTATGCCCATGGGGCATATAAGGTTTTTATAGAAAGTGTTGTCGTAGAAACTTCAAAAAGGGCTCATTCGATTTGAAATGGAGAGGACTAGTGCATTTTTTATTAGTGGAAAGTGATCAGAGGGCAAATGCCTCCCCACGCCCATCATTTCCCCAAACACTTCCAATCAAAATTTTGAGATAGCCATTTTTTCAACGAAGTTGAAAGTTTTAGAAATTAGGTCTCTTAGGATGACAACCCCTGCCACAGCCTTCAGGGTAAGGGTTATATGTTGTGCCCTTGGGGTATATAAGGTTTTTATAGAAATTTTTGTTGTAGAAACCTGAAAAAGGGCTCATTTGATTGGAAATTGAAAGGGATAGTGCCCTTTTTAATAGTCGAAAGCAATTAGAAAGCAACTAACCCCCCTTCACGGCCACCATTTCCCCAAACACATCCAATAAAAATTTTGAGATAACCATTTCGTTCAACTTAGTTTAAAATTCTAGAAATTATGTCTTTGAGGATGACAGCCCCCTCCCTCTCAGAACCCTCAGGACAAGGATTGTAACTTATGCACAGGGGGCATATAAGGTTTTTATACAAAGGGTTGCAGTACAAACTTCAAAAAGGGCTCATTCGATTGGAAATTGAGAGGGCTATTGTGTTTTTTAACAATCGAAAGTAAACGGAGAGAGAATCACCCCTCCGCCCACGCTCATCATTTCCCCAAACATTCCCTACCAACATTTTGATATAGCCATTTTGTTCCGTATAGTTGAAAAGTCTGGAAATTATGTCTTTGAGGATGACAACCCTCCCCTATGCCCATGGGGCAAGTAGAATGTAAGGTACTATTTCTATGGAAGCTATAGCAAATACCATGTTATTCTATGGAAGCTATAGCAATTTGAAATATCATATGGAATTCTATGGAAGCTCTACACCTTTTCAAAGAGAGTCAGTACTCCCTTATCATATGGAATTTGGGTGAAGCTATATACTTTGCTTACGCCCCCGTACCAAACAGGTTTTTCTGGTAGGTAAACAGGTCATTACACTCGGTCATTACACTCTTTGTCAAGAGGATTTACGCAATTTCAAAGTTCAGTGTCTTTTTTTAGTGGTAAACCAAAAAACCGATGTTCCCTTTTTACTCGCCAATTATTTTTTTGTATATATTCAGGTTTCATATTTGATTCTCCATCAGTTTTGAATAGTTTATATTCGAGATAGCATTACAGGCATTATTTGTAAAAAGCATTTACATAGAAAAAATGGATAATTCTAAGCAATTTCTGGTGAGTAAAAATATTCTCATTATTATATTAAAAAGAATCGATCGGTAATTTGGGGCTAGAATAAAATGTTGATTTTTTTTTAATGTATTAATTGTTACAAAAGCTTCCTTTTTTTGAGTTTCGGTTTTTTCCTTACTTATAGCTCGTTATCATGTACTGCTGGAAAATGTATTTCAGTGATATTTTAGATCATAGTAGGCTAATGATGCTTTTCGTCTTTAGAAGAAGAATCAAAAAAACAATTTAGAATCTATGCTGCTTACGGGGATTGACTGAGCCATGTTAATTAACTTTTCCACTTCCTAAATTTCTATTTATGTCTACATTTGATTGAAATCTGATAGTTTAGTGTGATTGATTTTTTTGGACAATTGCCTTTAGTCAAGACTAGTTTGTTAAGAAAACCCCGTGTGGATGAGTTGAAATAAAAATTTTTAACAAGAAATGGTTGAAAAGTGTTTTGGGGGAGATGGGTTGATTGGCAGAAGAATGTATTAGCGAATTTAAAGTGGAGGGCGAGTTGCTAGCAAAAAAAATCTAAGCTAATAGGGGTTTTTGACCGTAAACTCTAGTTTTTTGTAAGACAATTATGGAAAATACAATTCGTTGGTTCATAGGTGAAACTTAAGTCCAGGTATGAATCGAAAAATAAACTATTTCTGTAGAATCTGAGCTAATAAGGGTTTTTGACCATAAACTCTAGTTTCCTGTAAGAAAATTATGCAAAATACAATTCTCTCGTTCAAATGTGAAACTTAGGTCCATTCTCTGGTTCAAATGTGGAAAAACCCGTGTGAATGAGTTAAAATAGAAATTTTTTAACAAGAAATGACTGAAAAGTGTTTTGGAGGAGATGGGTTAATTGGCAGAAGGACGTATTAGCGTAGTTATAGTGGAGGCCGAGTTGCTAGCGAAAAACCCGTGTGGATGAGTTGAAATAAAAAATTTTAACAAGAAATGTCTGAAAAGTGTTTTGGGGGAGATGGGTTAATTGGCAGAAGGATGTATTAGCGAATTTAAAGTGGAGGGCGAGTTGCTAGCGAAAAAAATCTAAGCTAATAGGGGTTTTTGACCGTAAACTCTAGTTTTTTGTAAGACAATTATGGAAAATACAATTCGTTGGTTCATAGGTGAAACTTAAGTCCAGGTATGGATCGAAAAATAAACTATTTCTGTAGAATCTGAGCTAATAGGGGTTTTTGACCGTAAACTCTAGTTTTTTGTAAGACAGTTATGGAAAATACAATTCGTTGGTTCATAGGTGAAACTTAAGTCCAGGTATGGATCGAAAAATAAACTATTTCTGTAGAATCTGAGCTAATAAGGGTTTTTGACCATAAACTCTAGTTTCCTGTAAGAAAATTATGCGAAATACAATTCTCTCGTTCAAATGTGAAACTTAGGTCCATTCTCTGGTTCAAATGTGGAAAAACCCGTGTGAATGAGTTAAAATAGAAATTTTTTAACAAGAAATGACTGAAAAGTGTTTTGGAGGAGATGGGTTAATTGGCAGAAGGATGTATTAGCGTAGTTATAGTGGAGGCCGAGTTGCTAGCGAAAAACCCGTGTGGATGAGTTGAAATAAAAAATTTTAACAAGAAATGTCTGAAAAGTGTTTTGGGGGAGATGGGTTGATTGGCAGAAGGATGTATTAGCGAATTTAAAGTGGAGGGCGAGTTGCTAGCGAAAAAAATCTAAGCTAATAGGGGTTTTTGACCGTAAACTCTAGTTTTTTGTAAGACAATTATGGAAAATACAATTCGTTGGTTCATAGGTGAAACTTAAGTCCAGGTATGGATCGAAAAATAAACTATTTCTGTAGAATCTGAGCTAATAGGGGTTTTTGACCGTAAACTCTAGTTTTTTGTAAGACAATTATGGAAAATACAATTCGTTGGTTCATAGGTGAAACTTAAGTCCAGGTATGGATCGAAAAATAAACTATTTCTGTAGAATCTGAGCTAATAAGGGTTTTTGACCATAAACTCTAGTTTCCTGTAAGAAAATTATGCAAAATACAATTCTCTCGTTCAAATGTGAAACTTAGGTCCATTCTCTGGTTCAAATGTGGAAAAACCCGTGTGAATGAGTTAAAATAGAAATTTTTTAACAAGAAATGACTGAAAAGTGTTTTGGAGGAGATGGGTTAATTGGCAGAAGGATGTATTAGCGTAGTTATAGTGGAGGCCGAGTTGCTAGCGAAAAACCCGTGTGGATGAGTTGAAATAAAAAATTTTAACAAGAAATGTCTGAAAAGTGTTTTGGGGGAGATGGGTTGATTGGCAGAAGGATGTATTAGCGAAGTTATAGTGGAGAGCAAGTTGCTAGTGAAAAATCTAAGCTAATAAGGGTTTTTGACCGTAAACTCTAGTTTTTTGTAAGAAAATTATGGAAAATACTATTTGTTGGTTCATAGGTGAAACTTAAGTCCAGGTATGGATTGAAAAATAAACTATTTCTGTAGAATCTGAGCTAATAAGGGTTTTTGACCATAAACTCTAGTTTCCTGTAAGAAAATTATGGAAAATACAATTCTCTCGTTCAAATGTGAAACTTAGGTCAATTCTCTGGTTCAAATGTGAAACTTAAGTCCAGTTTCGGATACTCATAATAATGAGGACTGATGGTTCTAATTCAATATTTTTTTTTTCATAAAAACAAACTATTTTTTTTAAACTTCGAAATTATTCAACTTTTTTTTTTTTGTACATATCTTAAAATGACAAAATATGCTTACGGCTCTAACAATTGTACTCTGTGATTGGTCAGAGACACAATGTGGCTTTGCCACTGGCATTCTATGTCCGGATATCGACACTACCTAGTCTATTGCATGTATTAAATCAGTATTTTTTACGCAGTAGTACGATAAACACATAAGTCATATCTTTTAAAAAAGTGAAGATGGACCATTTTAATAAAGTGTGTTCACATGTCAATGTTATTGTAGCATTGAATGCTGACAAGGAGAAGTATTTAAACTATGAAACAAGTAAAAATGGTAGCACTATTGGAAATGTATGTGTGCATTGTCATGACAGTAAGGAATTTAATTTCTTTGGAGTACCAAAAAAATTCAACTCTTTTTATGGTGGATATGCAAGAGTGAGATATCCAGAGATGATAGCACTCAAAGAAAATGCCAACATAAAAATAATAGTTGATGAAGAGGGACATCTTCTTGCCAGTGCTTGTGGTAACATGCTACCTATTGTTACACCCCATCGTCAACTTTCGGGTATTAGCATTCAACGGAAGATCAAAAGAAGACATGCATACTCTTCTACTAATATCATAAACCATATATTGTCGACGTGCCGAAACTGTTACCTTTGTAAAAAAAATGTTGTAATAGACAGTGAAATTGCCGGAAAAATAAAAAGGGCATTGGCAGAAAATATCACTAAGGAATATAAAGATGAATCGATGAAAAACAAAGTGCCAGCAAACTTCACTACCATTAATCAAACAATTAATGAACCAAATAATAGCAAAGATGAAGTGCATATTGAACATGTGGATGACCCCCCATTAGAAATGTGTTCACATGCTAGTGTTTTTGTAGCATTGAATGCTGACAAGGAGAAGTATTTAAACTATGAAACAAGTAAAAATGGTAGCACTATTGGAAACGTATGCGTGCGTTGTCATGACACTAAGGAATTAAATTTCTTTGGAGTACCAAAAAAATTCAATTATACAAATGGTGGATATGGGAAAGTATCATTTCCAGAGATGTTAGTACTCAAAGAGAATGCCAACATAAAAATAATAGTTGATGAAGAGGGGTATCTTCATGCTAGTGCTATAGGTAACACGCTACCTATTGATAGAACCTTTCGTCGGCTTTTAGGTATTAGCATTCAAATGAAAGCAAAGAGGAAAAGAAAGGCCTACTCTGCTACTAATATCATAAACCATATCTTGTCTACGTGCCTAAACTGTTACCTGTGTAAAAATAATGTGATAATAGACAGTGAAATTGCCAGAAAAATAAAAAGGGTATTGTCAGAAAATATCACTATGGAATATAAAGATGAAACGATGAAAAACAAAGCACTAGCAAACGTTACTGGCTTTGATCAAACAGTCAATGAATCAAATAATACCAAAGACGAAAAGCATATTCAGCCTGTTCATGAGACACCAGTAAAAATTGTGTATGATTCAAAATGGAATAATGATTATTCTACTGATTACGAACTAAGAGAAGACAATAACTACAATATCAAGAGAGAACATGGTGAACCATTTTATTGGAACAAATTCAAAATGTCCAAAGTTAATCATTGATATTAATAATGTATCATAATATATTTTTGTATTAATATTCTACATAACACTATTTCATTAAAAACATTACATTGTTATGTGTTCATTATTTTTTAGAGTAAGCTAGCACATCAAGCGTTTAGAATGTCTATTAAAAACATCGACGATGTAAGAAAAGGAATTTGCGTACATCTATTGTCAAACACATGGGATAACATTGTCAAAATCTAGGTATCAGAATGAAAAATTGTAGGTAAGTAAGTAAGCAAGTAAGTAAACAAAAAAAAAGTCATTTCATTCAAGAAATTATGAAAAAATTCTAAATAAGTAACAAATCCTTTCTTGAAATTACCTCATGGATACACAACGCAGAAATTTCATTTAAGAAATTATCAAAAATTGTAAGTAAGTAGCAAATTCTTTCTTGAATTCACCTCCTGGATAAAGAAAAAAGACATTTCATTCAAGAAATTATGACAAAATTCTAAGTAAGTAACAAACTGTTTCTTGAATCCTCCTCCTGAATGCACAATACAGATATTTCATTTAAGAAATTACGAAAAAGTTGTTAACAAGTAACAAACTCATTCTTGAATACACCTCGTGGATACACGATGCAGAAATTTCATTTAAGAAATTATCAAAAATTGTAAGTAAGTAGCAAATTCTTTCTCGAATTCACCTCCTGGATCAATAAAAAAGACATTTCATTTAAGAAATTATGAAAAAATTGTAAGCAAGTAACAAACTCTTTCCTGAAGTCACCTCGTGGATACACAATGCAGAAATTTCATTAAGGAAATTATGAAAAAATTGTAAGTAAGTAGCAAATTCTTTCTTGAATTCACCTGCTGGATAAACAAAAAGACATTTCGTTCAAGAAATTATGACAAAATTCCAAGTAAGTAACAAACTCATTATTGTTTTCACGACTTAGATACACGATGTAGAAATTTAATTCAAGAAATTATGAAAAATTCTAAGTAAGTAACAATTTCTTTCTTAAAGTCAACTCTTGGATACACAATACGGAAATTTCATTCAATAAATTATGAAAAAATTGTAAGCAAGTAACAAACTCTTTCCTGAAGTCACCTCATTCTACAGAAATAGTTTATTTTTCGATCCATACCTGGACTTAAGTTTCACCTATGAACCAACGAATTGTATTTTCCATAATTGTCTTACAAAAAACTAGAGTTTACGGTCAAAAACCCCTATTAGCTTAGATTCTACAGAAATAGTTTATTTTTCGATCCATACCTGGACTTAAGTTTCACCTATGAACCAACGAATTGTATTTTCCATAATTGTCTTACAAAAAACTAGAGTTTACGGTCAAAAACCCCTATTAGCTTAGATGTTTTTCGCTAGCAACTCGCCCTCCACTTTAAATTCGCTAATACATCCTTTTGCCAATCAACCCATCTCCCCCAAAACACTTTTCAACCATTTCTTGTCAAGAAATTATGACAAAATTCTAAGTAAGTAAAAAACTCATTCTTGAATTCGCCGTTTACATGCACAATACAGAAATTTCATACTATGGGACCTCTACACGTGATTAAACACGTTTTGAAACTACATGCTATTTTCTTGCCTTTCCTTGGCACCTTTCCAAACGAGCGGGGATCCCCCACTGGTTCCTACACATTGCAAAAAAGTGACGTCTCTGTGTCATCTCTGTGATGACACACACATAGAGACGAGACACGCACAGACATGACACACAAACAGAGTCATAGTGAGAGAGATATCCGAAAAGTTGGGTTGATCTAGGTTCACCTAGAGTGGCGCACCACTCTAAGTGAACCTAGATCAACCCAACTTTTCGGATATCTCTCTCACTATGACTCTGTTTGTGTGTCATGTCTGTGCGTGTCTCGTCTCTATGTGTGTGTCATCACAGAGATGACACAGAGACGTCACTTTTTTGCAATGTGTAGGAACCAGTGGGGGATCCCCGCTCGTTTGGAAAGGTGCCAAGGAAAGGCAAGCAAATGGCATGTAGTTTCAAAACGTGTTTAATCACGTGTAGAGGTCCCATAGTATGAAATTTCTGTATTGTGCATGTAAACGGCGAATTCAAGAATGAGTTTTTTACTTACTTAGAATTTTGTCATAATTTCTTGACAAGAAATGGTTGAAAAGTGTTTTGGGGGAGATGGGTTGATTGGCAGAAGGATGTATTAGCGAATTTAAAGTGGAGGGCGAGTTGCTAGCGAAAAACATCTAAGCTAATAGGGGTTTTTGACCGTAAACTCTAGTTTTTTGTAAGACAATTATGGAAAATACAATTCGTTGGTTCATAGGTGAAACTTAAGTCCAGGTATGGATCGAAAAATAAACTATTTCTGTAGAATCTAAGCTAATAGGGGTTTTTGACCGTAAACTCTAGTTTTTTGTAAGACAATTATGGAAAATACAATTCGTTGGTTCATAGGTGAAACTTAAGTCCAGGTATGGATCGAAAAATAAACTATTTCTGTAGAATGAGGTGACTTCAGGAAAGAGTTTGTTACTTGCTTACAATTTTTTCATAATTTATTGAATGAAATTTACGTATTGTGTATCCAAGAGTTGACTTTAAGAAAGAAATTGTTACTTACTTAGAATTTTTTCATAATTTCTTGAATTAAATTTCTACATCGTGTATCTAAATCGTGAAAACAATAATGAGTTTGTTACTTACTTGGAATTTTGTCATAATTTCTTGAACGAAATGTCTTTTTGTTTATCCAGCAGGTGAATTCAAGAAAGAATTTGCTACTTACTTACAATTTTTTCATAATTTCCTTAATGAAATTTCTGCATTGTGTATCCACGAGGTGACTTCAGGAAAGAGTTTGTTACTTGCTTACAATTTTTTCATAATTTCTTAAATGAAATGTCTTTTTTATTGATCCAGGAGGTGAATTCGAGAAAGAATTTGCTACTTACTTACAATTTTTGATAATTTCTTAAATGAAATTTCTGCATTGTGTATCCACGAGGTGTATTCAAGAATGAGTTTGTTACTTGTTTACAATTTTTTCGTAATTTCTTAAATGAAATATCTGTATTGTGCATTCAGGAGGAGGATTCAAGAAACAGTTTGTTACTTACTTAGAATTTTGTCATAATTTCTTGAATGAAATGTCTTTTTTCTTTATCCAGGAGGTGAATTCAAGAAAGAATTTGCTACTTACTTACAATTTTTGATAATTTCTTAAATGAAATTTCTGCGTTGTGTATCCATGAGATAATTTGAAGAAAGGATTTGTTACTTATTTAGAATTTTTTCATAATTTCTTGAATGAAATGACTTTTTTTTTTGTTTACTTACTTGCTTACTTACTTACCTACAATTTTTCATTCTGATACCTAGATTTTGACAATGTTATCCCATGTGTTTGACAATAGATGTACGCAAATTCCTTTTCTTACATCGTCGATGTTTTTAATAGACATTCCAAACGCTTGATGTGCTAGCTTACTCTAAAAAATAATGAACACATAACAATGTAATGTTTTTAATGAAATAGTGTTATGTAGAATATTAATACAAAAATATATTATGATACATTATTAATATCAATGATTAACTTTGGACATTTTGAATTTGTTCCAATAAAATGGTTCACCATGTTCTCTCTTGATATTGTAGTTATTGTCTTCTCTTAGTTCGTAATCAGTAGAATAATCATTATTCCATTTTGAGTCATACACAATTTTTACTGGTGTCTCATGAACAGGCTCAATATGCTTTTCGTCTTTGGTATTATTTGATTCATTGACTGTTTGATCAAAGCCAGTAACGTTTGCTAGTGCTTTGTTTTTCATCGTTTCATCTTTATATTCCATAGTGATATTTTCTGACAATACCCTTTTTATTTTTCTGGCAATTTCACTGTCTATTATCACATTATTTTTACACAGGTAACAGTTTAGGCACGTAGACAAGATATGGTTTATGATACTAGTAGCAGAGTAGGCCTTTCTTTTCCTCTTTGCTTTCATTTGAATGCTAATACCTAAAAGCCGACGAAAGGTTCTATCAATAGGTAGCGTGTTACCTATAGCACTAGCATGAAGATACCCCTCTTCATCAACTATTATTTTTATGTTGGCATTCTCTTTGAGTACTAACATCTCTGGAAATGATACTTTCCCATATCCACCATTTGTATAATTGAATTTTTTTGGTACTCCAAAGAAATTTAATTCCATAGTGTCATGACAACGCACGCATACGTTTCCGATAGTGGTACCACTTGTACTTGTTTCATAGTTCAAATACTTCTCCTTGTCAGCATTCAATGCTACAATAACACTAGCATGTGAACACATTTCTAATGGGGGGTCATCCACATGTTCAATATGCACTTCATCTTTGCTATTATTTGGTTCATTAATTGTTTGATTAATGGTAGTGAAGTTTGCTGGCACTTTGTTTTTCATCGATTCATCTTTATATTCCTTAGTGATATTTTCTGCCAATGCCCTTTTTATTTTTCCGGCAATTTCACTGTCTATTACAACATTATTTTTACAAAGGTAAAAGTTTCGGCACGTCGACAAGATATGGTTTATGATATTAGTAGAAGAGTATGCATGTCTTCTTTTGATCTTCCGTTGAATGCTAATACCCGAAAGTTGACGATGGGGTGTAACAATAGGTAGCATGTTACCACAAGCAATGGCAAGAAGATGTCCCTCTTCATCAACTATTATTTTTATGTTGGCATTTTCTTTGAGTGCTATCATCTCTGGATATCTCACTCTTGCATATCCACCATAAAAAGAGTTGAATTTTTTTGGTACTCCAAAGAAATTAAATTCCTTACTGTCATGACAATGCACACATACATTTCCAATAGTGCTACCATTTTTACTTGTTTCATAGTTTAAATACTTCTCCTTGTCAGCATTCAATGCTACAATAACATTGACATGTGAACACACTTTATTAAAATGGTCCATCTTCACTTTTTTAAAAGATATGACTTATGTGTTTATCGTACTACTGCGTAAAAAATACTGATTTAATACATGCAATAGACTAGGTAGTGTCGATATCCGGACATAGAATGCCAGTGGCAAAGCCACATTGTGTCTCTGACCAATCACAGAGTACAATTGTTAGAGCCGTAAGCATATTTTGTCATTTTAAGATATGTACAAAAAAAAAAAAAAGTTGAATAATTTCGAAGTTTAAAAAAAAATAGTTTGTTTTTATGAAAAAAAAATATTGAATTAGAACCATCAGTCCTCATTATTATGAGTATCCGAAACTGGACTTAAGTTTCACATTTGAACCAGAGAATTGACCTAAGTTTCACATTTGAACGAGAGAATTGTATTTTCCATAATTTTCTTACAGGAAACTAGAGTTTATGGTCAAAAACCCTTATTAGCTCAGATTCTACAGAAATAGTTTATTTTTCAATCCATACCTGGACTTAAGTTTCACCTATGAACCAACAAATAGTATTTTCCATAATTTTCTTACAAAAAACTAGAGTTTACGGTCAAAAACCCTTATTAGCTTAGATTTTTCACTAGCAACTTGCTCTCCACTATAACTTCGCTAATACATCCTTCTGCCAATCAACCCATCTCCCCCAAAACACTTTTCAGACATTTCTTGTTAAAATTTTTTATTTCAACTCATCCACACGGGTTTTTCGCTAGCAACTCGGCCTCCACTATAACTACGCTCATATGTCCTTCTGCCAATTAACCCATCTCCTCCAAAACACTTTTCAGTCATTTCTTGTTAAAAAATTTCTATTTTAAGTCATTCACACGGGTTTTTCCACATTTGAACCAGAGAATGGACCTAAGTTTCACATTTGAACGAGAGAATTGTATTTTGCATAATTTTCTTACAGGAAACTAGAGTTTATGGTCAAAAACCCTTATTAGCTCAGATTCTACAGAAATAGTTTATTTTTCGATTCATACCTGGACTTAAGTTTCACCTATGAACCAACGAATTGTATTTTCCATAATTGTCTTACAAAAAACTAGAGTTTACGGTCAAAAACTCCTATTAGCTTAGATTTTTTTCGCTAGCAACTCGCCCTCCACTTTAAATTCGCTAATACATTCTTCTGCCAATCAACCCATCTCCCCCAAAACACTTTTCAACCATTTCTTGTTAAAAATTTTTATTTCAACTCATCCACACGGGGTTTTCTTAACAAACTAGTCTTGACTAAAGGCAATTGTCCAAAAAAATCAATTACACTAAACTATCAGATTTCAATCAAATGTAGACATAAATAGAAATTTAAGAAGTGGAAAAGTTAATTAACATGGCTCAGTCAATCCCCGTAAGCAGCATAGATTCTAAATTGTTTTTTTGATTCTTCTTCTAAAGACGAAAAGCATCATTAGCCTACTATGATCTAAAATATCACTGAAATACATTTTCCAGCAGTACATGATAACGAGCTATAAGTAAGGAAAAAACCGAAACTCAAAAAAAAGGAAGCTTTTGTAACAATTAATACATTAAAAAAAAATCAACATTTTATTCTAGCCCCAAATTACCGATCGATTCTTTTTAATATAATAATGAGAATATTTTTACTCACCAGAAATTGCTTAGAATTATCCATTTTTTCTATGTAAATGCTTTTTACAAATAATGCCTGTAATGCTATCTCGAATATAAACTATTCAAAACTGATGGAGAATCAAATATGAAACCTGAATATATACAAAAAATAATTGGCGAGTAAAAAGGGAACATCGGTTTTTGGTTTACCACTAAAAAAAAGACACTGAACTTTGAAATTGCGTAAATCCTCTTGACAAAGAGTGTAATGACCGAGTGTAATGACCTGTTTACCTACCAGAAAAACCTGTTTGGTACGGGGGCGTAAGCAAAGTATATAGCTTCACCCAAATTCCATATGATAAGGGAGTACTGACTCTCTTTGAAAAGGTGTAGAGCTTCCATAGAATTCCATATGATATTTCAAATTGCTATAGCTTCCATAGAATAACATGGTATTTGCTATAGCTTCCATAGAAATAGTACCTTACATTCTACTGGGGCATATAAGGTTTTTATAGAAAGTGTTGTCGTAGAAACTTCAAAAAGGGCTCATTCGATTTGAAATGGAGAGGACTAGTGCATTTTTTATTAGTGGAAAATGATCAGAGGGCAAATGCCTCCCCACGCCCATCATTTCCCCAAACACTTCAAATCAAAATTTTGAGATAGCCATTTTTTCAACGTAGTTGAAAGTTTTGGAAATTAGGTCTTTGAGGATGACAACCACTGCCACAGCCTTCAGGGTAAGGGTTATATGTTGTGCCCTTGGGGCATATAAGGTTCTTATAGAAATTGTTGTTGTAGAAGCCTCAAAAAGGGCTCATTTGATTGGAAATTGAAAGGGCTAGTGCCCTTTTTATTAGTCGAAAATGATTGAAGGGCAACTAACCCCTCCTCTCACGCCCACCATTTCCCGAAACACAACCAACAAAAATTTTGAGATAACCATTTCGTTCAACTCAGTTTAAAATTCTAGAAATTTTTATCTTTAAGGATGACAACCCCCTCTTCCTCAAAACCCTCAGGGCAAGGGTTGTAACTTATGCCCTGGGGGGCATATAAGGTTTTTATAGGAAGGGTTGAAGTAGAAACTTCAAAAAGGGCTCATTCGATTGGAAATTGAGAGGGCTATTGTCTTTTATGACAATCGAAAGCACTATATATAAATAATATAACAGTAATATCACGGGTCAGTGATTTTTGGCGCTGCAACCTTGGCGTGTAAAATCAGCTCCTCCCATTTAATCCGTAATTAGCGGGTCAGTGTATAAGGTTGAAGCCAAGTTTCACATTCAAGTTAAATCTGACTTGTCTACCCGTGAAAAAACTGAATGTCGCTTATGTTTATTGTTGTTTAAATGCTCTCCGGAGCACTTGTATCTCGGTCCGGGTTTGTATGATGGTTGAGATAGGGAATAATCGTACTGTGTTGGATCTATATACAGTGATTGAAAGTAATCGGTGGGAGAATCCCCCCCCCCCCCACGCTCATCATTTCCCCAAACATTTCCTATCAACATTTTGATATGGCCATTTTGTTCCGCGTAGTTAAAAAGTCTGGAAATTATGTCTTTGAGGATGATAACCCTCCCCCATAGCCCTCAGGATAAGGGTCATAAGTTATGCCCTTGGGGCATATAAGGTTTTTATAGAAAGTTTTGTCGTAGAAGCTTCAAACAGGGCTCATTCGATTGGAAATGGTAAGGACTAGTTCATTTTTTATTAGTCGAAAGTGATCAGAGGGCGAATGCCTCCCCACGCCCATCATTTCCCAAAACAATTCCAATCAGAATTTTAAGATAGCCATTTTGTTCTACGTATTTGTGAGGTCTGGAAATTATGTCTTTGAGGAAAAAAATCCCTCCATCGCTCAGGGAAAGGGTTGTAAGTTATGACCTGGGGGAATATAAGGTTTTTATAGAAAGTGTTGTCGTAGAAACTTCAAAAAGGATTCATTCGATCGGAAATTGGAAGGTGTAGTGTCCTTTTTAATAGTAGAAAGTGATTGGAGGGCAACTAACCCCCCTCTCACGCCCACCAGCTCCCCAAACACATCCAATCAAAATTCTGAGATAGCCATTTTCCTCAACGTAGTTGAAAGTTCTGGAAATTATGTCTTTGAGGATGACAAACCCCACACCCCTCAGAGCAAGGGTTTGAGTTATGTCCTGGGGGCGTTTAAAGTTTTTATAGAAAGTGTTGTCGTAAAAACTTCAAATAGGGCTCATGCGATTGGAAATTGACAGGGTTAGTGCCCTTTTTAATAGTCGAAAGCGATTGGAAAGCAACTAACCCCCCTTCACGGCCACCATTTCCCCAAACACATCCAATCAAAATTTTGAGATAGCCATTTTGTTAAACGTAGTTGAAAGTTCTGCCAAATAGGTCTTTGAGAATGACAACCCCTTCACAATCCTCAGGGCAGGGGTTGTAAGTTATGCCCTGGGGGCATATAAGGTTTTTATAGAAAGTGTTGTCGTAGAAACTTCAAAAAGGGCTCAATCGATTGGAATATGAAAGGGCTAGTTCCCTTTTTAATAGTCAAAAGTGATTGGAGGGTAACTACCCCCCTTCTCACACCCCCCATTTCCCCAAACACATCTAATCAGAATTCTGAGATAGCCATTTTCCTCAACGTAGTTGAAAGTTCTGGAAATTATGTCTTTGAGGATGACAAACCCCCCACACCCCTCAGAGCAAGGGTTGTAAGTTATGGCCTGGGGGCATATAAGGTTTTTATAGATAGCGTTGTCGTATAAAATTCAAAAAGGGCTCATTTGATTGGAAATTGAAAGAGCTAGTGCCCTTTTTAATAGTCAAAAGTGATTGAAGGGCAACTAGTCCCCCTCTCACGCCCACCATTTCCCGAAACACATCCAATAAAGATTTTGAAATAACCATCTCTTTTAACTCAGTTTAAAATTCTAGAAAATATGTCTTTGAGGATGACAACCCCCTCCCCCTCAAAACACTCAGGGCAAGGGTTGTAACTTGTGCACTGGGGGGAATATAAGGTTTTTATAGAAAGGGTTGCAGTAGAAACTTCAAAAAGGGCTCATTCGATTTGAAATTAAAAGGGCTATCGCCCTGTTTAATAGTGGAAAGTGATTGGAGGGTAACTAACCCCCCTCTCACGTCCCCCATTTGCCCAAACACATCCAAACATTAGAACTAATTCTGTATTTATCTGAAATCCCAATGAGAGTTAGAATATTTTGGCGTTAAAATGCCCGCTTTGAAGCATTTGCCCCCACTCTAACTATTAGACCTTTTGACTAGTTCGAACAAAATAAGCATTACAAAATTTTGACAATTGTTAAGGAGAAGGGGAACATAAAAAAGCAACGTGGGGGAATTTTGGACCTTCAGTCTCTCTTCAACTCCCCCTCAGCATATATTGAGAGTTTCAAGCTAATTCCTTCAGCCGTTGCTTAGATACTGTTAATATTCCCTTTTCACAACCAGCAACAGAACATTTCCTTAAAGTTTTACCTTAAGACTATTAGCCTCTTTGGGAGATCCGGGATCAAACATGCGCTCTTTTCTTGATTAAAAATCCTTATATGTTAAATATCAGCAGCTTGCATAACTTAAATTCCTTGTGCCAGGGTTGCACGAAGGGGGGGGGGGGGGAGGGGTGCAACCCTGGATACATAGTTATTGACTCTTTAGACGAGTTTGAATAAAATGGATATCTCCACATTTTTTTTGTGCATTTGAATGAAAAGGGCGTGGAAGGGGGTTGGTTACCCTCCGATGACTTTTGAATCTTAAAGGAGAGCACTGGAACCTTCGATTTCCAATTGAATGAGCCCCCTTCAAAGTTTAAAAGACCACCCTTCCCCTAAAACCTTATATCTTAAGAATATGCAACCTGCATAGCTTAAAGCCTTTGCCCTGGGGGCTGGAAGGGGGTTGACAAACCTGGAGGCATGGCTATTTGACCTTTGGACTATTTTGAACAAAATGCTATCTCAAAATTTTGATCGGATGCGTTTGGGGAAAAACGGTGTGTGTGATATCTTGCTGAACTTTAAATTTGCAATCAAATGATTCCTTTCTGAAGTTTATACGATCACCTCTTTCATATGAAATGCCTCTTGGAAAAAGATAAATACATGATAATACATTGGACCCTTATGGCTCCTTACTATAGGCAACACTATAGCCTTGTCCTTGACTTAAGAAGGTGAGTATAACTTTCAATTTTTCTTCTAATGATCATCCAAAATTATCCAAGGGGAATATGGGGGGGGGGGAGAATTATCCGAGGGGAATTTTCCGTAGAGGAATTTTCCAGGGAGGATTTCCCGGAGGAAATTTGCCATGGGGGGGTAGTTTACCGGGGTAATTGTCTTTGGGGGGAATTTTTCGTGATGGGAAAGGAGGATTTTCGCGGGGGGGGATTTCCAGGAAGAATTTACGTGGGGGGTATTTTCACTGTGAGATTCCCAGGAGAACTTTGTTGGGAGGGGGTTTTCAGGGGGGGGGGGAACGCATAGACCTGGAGATATGTTCGGAATAATATTGAACATAGAAAAAAATAGTAAACAGTACCAAAAAAGTAGCGGAAGGAAAAAAACTTGAAGTGCTTATGATGGGATAATACAAAATAAATAGCAGATAATGAAAAAAGATACATTGTTGATTTTCAAGCAGAACTTCAAAAGATTATCAGAGCTACTCATTAGCCTACTCATATTGGCTAATGCTGATTAGAAGGGAACATAATTTTTCCAAAATCATTGCATGTATCACACACAGGAAAAAACCTTCAGTTGTTTCTTAGCAGGAACTAGTAAAGAACGAATTAAAACACGAACGTCATAAAGAAAGAACATGACGTTACTTTTACTTCAGCCGTCCTTTAAAGTATAGTCAACTTTAACTATTGAGACGCTTTGACTTGTCATCGTTTTACATTCATACGTTACGCCATTGCGTATGCCGTCACATTGCTTTTACACATTATGATTTATGTTATGATTTTCACGTCATCCATGGTTGCAACCCATTATGTATGGCGTCATTCGTCGTCCTGCACAGGCAGATCTTCATCAAAAATTGCTTGTTGTCTTAAAAATTATGTTGCGTTATTTAAAAGTAAATATATATTTTAATTTCCTTTCGGATGAGCCCTTAAATTGCTCTCTATGATTCCGCACAAAGTGCAAGGGCTAAGACACACTAGACAATCCATTGGTGGCTTGGGGTCATAAAACGGGGAAAACTCTAGTCTTAAATACTTATTTCAAATTCATAGTCAGCATTTCCCGCTGCCGTTGAAAGAAACAATTGCCAAAAAATACAATCAGCTTATCTGAAAAAAAAATCAGCATCATATGGAAGATTCATAGTTATATCATTATTAAGGAGATATAATAAGAATAATAATTTATTAATGATCAACTAAGGAATAAGGAGAAGTAGAATAGCACAAAGAAAAGAACTACAAAGAAAATAGCAAATAGATAAAAATAGTAAAGAACAGATCTTAGGGAATCCAAATCACTATAATTTAACATCAAATCCCTGAAAAGCAAATTTTCAACAGATGCGGGTGTTTTATTTTCCTTATGATGTCTCCACATCATTTTATAGTATGGTATAATACCCATTATCAAAATATACATGTGTTACATAATCTGATATATGAAGATGCAGTTTTTACAAAAATTGCACTAGATATAGAATATCCTTTCAAATGAGCCTTTAAACTGCTCCCTATGATGTTCTAGTGCCAATCTAGCGCTAAAGAAATAACAAACAAAGAAAAGCAAGAAAAAAGGACACATCAGTGTCGCCCACGCAAAAAAGTAGTTTTCCTTGCTATTCCAGGTGTTATTCCAGGTATTCAGAACGATCGACTGAAAAAATTCTTTTGCACTTTCTCATAAATTATCCTAATTTATCCCATTTAGCCATTGTAAAATAATCTCTGTAAAGAATGTCCTCATCTGTTCTAACGAGCACTCTCGCCGACCTTATAGGTCTATAGGTTCGATACAATAGTTCCTGTAAAAAAAATTTTACTTTTCCCATTACAAAGGTGACAACTTTTCTTCTATTTCTTTTTAGCGGTTTGATGCTCTATAAGGTTAAACACACACGAAAAAGCCTTCGGCTTTTTCTTAGTTGAAATCTGGCAAACAACAGGGAGTCATGCAGCGAATCACTCGAATATGACGCTACACCCCAGAAAGCAACGGTTCAACAGAAACGTGTGTTATATCATCTTATATATAAAGATACGCGTGTTATATCATCTTGTACACGAAAATGCAGTTTTTTGTCAAGAATTGTATATGTTTTTATGAAACTATGTTTACTTAATTGTTAAAGGCAATAAATATAACAATGCCCTTCCAAATGAGGCCTTAAACAGGTCTCCATGATGTTCCAGTGCTCTTCTAAGAGTGAAGAAGGAAAAAAAGATGACAAGTCAGGAATTTTTTTTCCTTTATGTTCAGGCCAGGGCGCCATGAATAGGTTTTCGGTAAATTTGACTCAAATGATTTACTTTTTGCTTTGATCCGACACCATCTTGGAGGGATTTCAGTCTATTTTTCGAAATTCCCATTAATATGTATTCACAACAAACTTTTACTACTAAAAGTAATCAAGATATTAGTTACGGTACCATTCCTGAATAAGCTATAATTGGCAATTTTTCTTGCTATACAGGTTTTTTTAAAAGCAGTTTTTTGAACATTTTATTTTACACAGTTTCAGTTTTTGGTTACTATGGGCCGTGGTTCTTTCCTTACTAGTTGCAGCTATCCCTGCAACCATGATACTAGTGAGAAAAAAAAACAAAAAAAACATAAAAACGAAATAGCAACAAATTAATAAAGCAAGCACACCTGAATGTCCTTTTCGAAAAAATTTGAAAAATTTTGTATATTTGGACCCTCTGAGACGGTAAGCGTTTCCGGACATTCTGAAACTGACGGTTTAATTTCGTCGAGATTGTCCTTTCCTTGGGAAAGGGAATTACCTCCTCTTCTAGCCCAATCTTTTGAAAGATTCTATGAAAAATAAATCCTTCAATAATAATAAAAAAAAGACGGTTTGACTTACAATTTGGCCCACGCGCTGGGAGCATATCATAGGGAGCGCAATAGCGCTGCCTAAGTAAAGAAAGATGTTGGCACAATGTATTTTTGGTTGGTTTTAGACCAGGGCACTTCGTATCGAAGGAGATGTCGTTAAACTTCAAAAAGGGCTCATTCGATTTGAAATTGGAATGGCTTATGCCCTTTTTAATAGCCGAAAGTGATTGGAAGGCAACTAATACCCCTTCCCCGCCCACCCTTTCCCCAAACACATCCAATCAAGATTTTGAGATATTCTTTTTGTTTAACGTAATTGAAAGATCTGAAAATTATGTCTTTGAGGAGGACACTCCCCCCAGAACCCTCAGGAAAAGGGTCGTAAGTAATGCTCTGGGGACATCTAAGGTTTTTACAGAAAGCGTTGTCGTAAAAACTTCAAAAAAGGCTCATTCAACTGGAAATTGAAAGGACTAGTGCCGTTTTTAATATTTGAAAGTGATTGGAGGGCAACTAACCCCCCTCTCACACAAACCATTTGCCCAAAAATATGCATTAAAAATTTTGAGATATCCATTTTGTTTAAGTAGTTGAAAGTTCTGGAAATTAGGTCTTTGAGGATGGTAACCCTCTCAGAGCCCTCAGGGCAAGGGTTGTCAAGTTATGCCCTGGGGGCATATAAGGTTTGTATAGAGAGCATTGTCGTAGAAACTTCAAAAAGGGCTCATTTGATTGGAAATTGAAAGGGCTAGCACCCTTTTCAATAGTTGAAAGTGATTAGAGGGCAACTAATCCCCTCTCATGTCCACCATTTCCCCAAAGACACAATCAAAATTTTGAGATATTCATTTTGTTCAACGTAGTGGAAAGTTCTAGAAATTATGTTTTTGAGGATGATAAACCCCCTCAGAGCCCTCTGGGCAATAGTTGTAAGTTTTGCCCTTGGGGCATATCATGTTTTTATAGAAAGTGTTGTCATAGAAACTTCTAAAAGGGCTTATTCGATTGGGCTCAAAAGGGCTCATAGCTATTTTTTCAACGTAGTTGACAGTTCTGGAAATTGTATCTTTGGGGATGACAAACCCCCACACTCCTCAGGGCAAGGGTTGTAATTTGTACCATGGGACCCTATAAGGTTTTTAAAGATAGCGTTGCCGTAGAAACTTCGAAAAGGGTTCATTCGATTGGAAATTGAAAGGGCTAGTGCCCTTTTTGACAGTCGAAAATGATTGGAGGGTAACTAACCCCCCTGTCACGCCCACCATTTCCCCAAACACATCCAATCCAGATTTTGAAATAGCCATTTTTCACCGTAGTTGACAGTTCTGGGAATTATATGTTTGAGGATGACACTCCCTACCCCGCCAGCCGTCAGGGTTTTTATAAGAGCCCTCAGGGCATATAAGATTTTTATAGAAAGGGTTGTCGTAGAAATTTCAACAAGGGCTCATTCGATTGGAAATTGAAAGGGCTAGTGCCTTTTGCAATAGTAGAAAGTGATTGGAGGGCAACTACCCCCCCCCCCTCTTACGCCCACCATTTCTCCAAACTCATCCAATCAAAATTTTGAGATAGCCATTTTTTTCAACCTAGTTGAACATTATGGAAATTAGGTCTTTGAGGATAACAACTCCACCAGAGCCCTCAGGGTAAAGGCTGTAAGTTATGCCTTTTGGGGTATATAAGGTTTTTTTATAGAAAGGGTTGTTGTGGAAACTTCAAAAAGGGCTCAATTTATTGGAAATTGAAAGGGCTAGTGCCCTTTTTAATAGTCGAAAGTGATTGCAGGGTAACTAACCCCCCTGTCACGCCCACCATTTCCCCAAACACATCCAATTAGAATTTTGACATAGCCATTTTGTCCAACGCCGTTTAAAGTTCTGGAAATTAGGTCTTTGAGGATAATCCCCACCCCGCACAACTCTCAGGGCAAGGGTTGTATGTTATGCCCTGGGGGTATAAGGTTTTTATAGAAAGTATTGTGATAGAAACTTCAAAAAAGGCTAATTCAACTGGAAATTGAAATGGCTAGTGCCCTTTTTAATAGTCAAAACTGATTGGAGGGCAACTAACCCTCCTTTCACGCCCACCATTTCCCCGAACACATTCGATCTAAACTATGAGATAGTTTAGATCGAATGTCGAATGACGTGAGGGCTCCCAACAGCCCTCACGGCTAAGGCTATAAGTTATGCCCTGGGGGCATATTAGGTTGTTAAAGAAAGCGTTGTTGTAGAAACTTCAAAAAGGGCTTATTCGGTTGGAAATCGAGAGGGCTATTGCCCTTTTTAATTGTCGAAAGTAATCAGAGGGAGAATCCCCCTCCCTCCTGCCACGCCCATAATTTCCCCAAACATTTCCGATCAAGATTTTGATAAGGCCTTTTTGTTAAACATAGTTGAAAGGTCTGAAAATTATGCCTTTGAGGATGACGAACCTCCCCTCATAGCCCTCCGGACAAGGGTCGTAAGTTATGCTCTTGGGGCATATAAGGTTTTTATAAAAAGTTTTTCGTAGAAGCTTCAAAAAGGGCTCATTCGATTTGAAGTTGAGAGGACTAGTGCGTTTCTTATTAGTCGATCAGAGGGCAAATGCACCCCCCATGCCCATCATTTCCCCAAACACTTCCAATCAAAATTTTGTTATAGTCATTTGGTCAACGTATTTGAAAGGTCTGGAAATTATGTCTTTGAGGATAACAAATCCCCTCTGCCGTCAGGGCAAGGGTTGTAAGTTATGCCCTAGGGCATATGAGGTTTTTATAGAAAGCAGGGTCATATAAACTTCGGAGGGTGCTCATTGGATTTGTAGTCAGACGCTCTAGTGCTCTTTTTAAGAGTAAAAGTGATCGGAGGGCAGCTACCCCCCTCCACATACACACACGTCTTATTGTCCCGAATTGTATCTAGTAGAAATTATGAGATAATCATTTTATTCGAAATAGTCTAAATATCATATAACAAGGCTTTTGGGATTGAAACAAACCCCAGAGATTAGGGACAAGGGTTGTAAGTTATGCCCAGGGGGTATTTAAGGTTTTAATGGAAGGGAAGGTTGTTTAACTTTAGAAGAGGCTCAGTCTTTTTCCCTGAAAAAGACTATGTCAATATAAAACGAACAGAAATTAATTAAAAAACTTTTTCCCCAAAATAAGTTTTTCAATAAAAAGTAAAGAACTCCATTAAACCAAAAATGTACAAAAATAGAATCAAATAATCTACCAGGCATACAACTACCAAAAATCAGTATCAATAAAGAAATGAAACCCAAAACAAACAGATACAAAAATAAATAACACAGTCAAATTCAGTTATGTTCTGGCTTTTAGAAACCATACGGTTTTAGAATCCTACTGATGTTAATTTCTGCTCGTTTTGAGTTTGACTCTGTTATTTATTTTAATTTCTGTTTGTCTGAATGTAAGAATGGAGAAGGCCATTTTCATTTCCTATGTTTCCAAAATTCATGGGTATCCTAATGGCCCTGCCACACTCAAGCGCTGTAGCAGAGTGCTGCAGCAGAGACATGATTTGATTTGAATTACAAATTTTGATTTGATATTAATTGAACATTGACAGATTTGGTTTCCTTATGTATAAGTTTTACAACCATTTAGGACTAGTACATGATCAAAAAAAGGTTTTCGCTAAATTGTAGTAGAAAGGACGGTTAATTAAAGAACATATATTTCTGCCTAATATGGAACTAATGAATAATAGTAAATGTTGCTCTGTGCTTCAAATAGTTTGTCATCAACATGCTTTTTGGACTCGTTGTTTCAACGTGCTTTTTGGACCTGAAATGCCATCTGTGAATTCTTCAGAAAGTTTCTGCGACTTTTAGTTGGGTTTTTACAAACTAGAAAAGGCTAAAATAAGGAGATGAAAACAAGCAAAGGTAAGAAAAAAGAAAAAAAAGAAAGTGGTGAGAACGAGTTGTGAGAAAAATCAGGCGTACTCTCTTGATTGTAGACATTGCTTAGATAGTTTTAAAAGCAGTTAGTTTGATAAGTGCCATATTTTGGAACTTGGAAAACCTCCATGTCCACGTCTGTGGACAGGTGGTTCCAATCGAGTAAAAAGCTAGGGTTGATTTTTCGTAGTTCAAATCTCGATTCTAATAGAAATAGCAGAGGCCAGTGATTTTTTTATTTACTAAATTGGCAACAACCTATTAGTTTCAAGCTTACTAAACCTGTTCCTTCATTGTAGTTTCTCTTGATGACGCCCTTGGAATAATCGATGAGAGCGATCTGGATCTCTTTGATTTAGATGATGATGAGGAATGGATCAAAAACCACTCTTTGTCATCTTCAGACTCTGATGGTGAACCATCTGTTGCAGCCATTCCGTCATCAAGCAGTTATGCTGTTCTTCCAGATGTTGAAAGTGAAGAATCTGATGATGACGTACTCTTAGCAACCCATGCCAAACGCTTGAAGGCTGACAAAGTAGCAGTAACCTTGTCCTGAAGGAAGTCTCGACGGTTCGGTCATCATCGTGGCCCGGACGTGGGCCCCGCTGGTTTCCATGACCACGACGACTGGAGTACAGAACAATTCTTTTTGCAAAATTACCCGGAGAGTTTCTTCGAACGTACAGCTCTTTGCATGAACTACAACTATCAGTTGGCCCACCTTAAAAGCTTGAATGTAACTCCTGACGAGCTGAAAATTTTTGTTGGCATTGTCATCCTGATGGGAACATTAAGTTTCCTCGGATCCGCATGTACTGGTCTAGGAAGTTTAGGGTGGAAGCCATATCGCAAAAGATGAGTCGAGACAGATTCTTCACAATCCGATCGAACCTGAAGTTTGTCGTTGATTCAAAAATCTCAGACGAAGAAAAAACCAAAAATAGACTTTGGAAGGTGTAGCCTATCCTTGACAACTTCAGAAATATCTGTCTCTAGTTGCCACGTGACAGGAACTGTTCAATTGACAAACAAACGATACCCTTCCAGGGTATGTCGACTCTCAAGCAATATGTCCCTAACAAGCCCAATCCGGTTGGCTTACAGAATTTTGTCCTTGCCAGCTTCTCAGGGCTGATACTTGACTTCCAAATCTTCCAGGGAGCCACCACCCTGAGAGAATAGCTGGTAGCACATGGCTTGTCAGCTGGGATCGTACTGCGCTTGTCTGAGACCCTACCAGAAGATACATACCTCTATTTTGACCAATCCATCTCGTCTGTTAAGCTCCTCAACATGCTGGCTGAAAGAAAAATAAATTCGACCGGAACTATCATGCAGAACCGTTTGGGTGCCAACGGTGAAACGCTTTTTACCGAAACAGAATTCAAAAGAAAGGGCAGAGGAACTTCTATCATGTCTGTGCGCTCAGATAGAAAAGTAGCCGTGACCCAGTGGTAAGATAACAAAGTGGTTCTCTTTTCTTCAAACTGCAAAGGTATAGAAGAGAAGACAGAGGTCAAACGGTATTACAAGCGCCAGGGGTCTTACGTGCAGGTCAAATATCCACGAGTAGTCCCCAACTACAACACCTTCGTGGATGGGGTCGACCTTGTGGACCGCATGGTTAGCTATTACCAGTTTGAGACGCGTACTAAAAAATGGACTGTGTGACTGTTTCATCATTTTGTGGATGCTGTACTATCCAATGTATTTCATGAGCTGAAGTGCCATGGCCCAGAAGTTTCTGGTAACCTCAAACAGCTCATTGACCTTCGTTTCAGCGTGGCCGAGTGTTTGCTCAATTCTGGAAGCTCGGAGTCACGAGGTCAAGAAAATAGCGACGAAGAACTCTTGGGTGATACTCACCACCGTGTTTTGAGGGTGAAAAAGAGGCCAATCCCTCCATCACATGCCAGAGCTGCACTACATCTACGAGAATTTTGTGACTTGGCGAATGCAGCCAGGTGCAGAAGGACTGGATGCTGCAAAAGTTGAAGATGGATGTGCTCACAGTGTAAAATCATTCTCTGCTTGACACGATACAACAACTGCTTCAAGAAATTTCATGAAGAGTAATGTTTTGTTTTCAACGTTTTGACAAATCTCTTTTAATATACGAAACAAATGTTTACTATAGTTTTAGTTTGACAGGGACCTAATGTCCACACCCGTGGACACCCTCCAGAGGGAGAGATGGGGGATCAACTTTTTTTTGTTGATCAATGGTCAAAATCATTTTTTTAAAGTCAATTACAAAGAAATGAACATAATCAGAAAAGTATTTCAATGGTCAGGTCTCATGAGGTTAAAGAAACTAATTTTAAATTAATTTATTCCAATACATATATGAGAATCGGTAATTAGTATTGCAATGTTATTATTAGATGTTTTTAGGAATTACAAGTAGGTTTGGAAGTCTCGAGTTGGTTTCAAAGGCTTTTTGAGAAAGTTTCTGCCAAAATACGTGTTCCAGGGTAATTGGACCGCTAATGGCAGATCAAATGAGATGAGCTGTTTGTACGCGCCTTTCAAACTGTCATACACACCGAAACTAGCTCTTATCTCGGCTCTCCGCCAAAACAGGTATTTAGCCTTTTTCAAGTCACACACGAACTACAATCTGAGAAAATAAATATCATGACGTGAAAAAAAATGATAAACCATCACATCTATTCCACCCGTTATTAGAAGAAAAACAAAGATCCTCTATCAAATTCCAAATGACATTTCTATGCCCCAAAAAAATAGAATAAACGAGGAAAAATTAAATGAAAATTAAAGAAAATTAAAAGGAAAATAAAATAAATGGAAATTAAAGGTAACATTTTTTCTTACCAAAAAAAAAAAAAAAATAATATGAAAAAGTTTTGATGTTCCATGGCACAATATTACTATTTAAAACCACCGACTATTGTGAAACCTAATAGATAATATTTGCTAAAGCTGTTTGGTTGCCCCTTTGTGGTAAACAATTTTTTGGCAAATTTCAAATACTCCTGCCACTTCGTGGATCCGTCTCCACTATGAAATTTCGGCTATTTCCCTTTTGCAGTATTGATTAAAAGTTAACACTAGAAATTTCCTTATTTTCACAAATTTCATCAACCCCCCCGCCCTCTTTTTAGAAATCTTACATAGACCAATCAGTGAAGACCACTATATATATAAATAATAGATTAAGTCATAATTTATATATAAATTAAGTCATACCTGTGAGATGGGACAGTCACAAACCACTTCGCCGGCTCACCAAGTTTCTTTCTGCTTCCGCAATTACGAATAACACAATTTCGAACTTCAATAAAAATCAAACCATCGGATTCAGCGTATCAGAGAACCCTACTATAGAAGTTTCAAGCTCCTATCTGCAAAAATGTGGAATTTTGTATTTTTTGTCAGAAGAAAGATCACGGATGCGTGTTTATTTGTTTTTGTTTTTTTTTGTTTTTTTTTTATTTCCCCAGGGAGAATCTTTTCGTGGAGGATGTTTCCTTGGGGTAAGGGATATTTCTATGAAGGGGGCGCCGGATTTCCCAGCATTATTTAAAAAACGATCAGAAATTAAATTAAAAAGAAAAAACAAGTTTTTTCAACTGAAAGTAAGAAGCAACATTAGAACTTAAAACGAACAGAAATTATTACGTATATGAGGAAGTTCACCCCCAAGTCAATACCTCGCTCTTTACGCTACAGTTTTTTTAGTGCTTTCAAAAGAGCTATCTATTCTAATTAAACGGCCTTTGTGATTCAGGGGTTTGTGATTTAAACAAAATTTTAACTTTAGCGTAAAGAGCGTGGGATTGACTAAGGGGAGAACCCCCTCATATACGTAATAACATATAGGTAATAAAAAACAATAAAAAAAACAAGCGATACGGCTCAATAGTAATCGAAACTTTTAAAAACGGAAGTTTGATGTCAATAAATATATCAAAAGAATAGGCTTATAATGCTGATTCTAAATATATAAATTTTATGAAGTTTAGTATTACTCATCAAAGGCTACGAGCCTGAGAAAATTTACCTGATTTTTGAAAGAGCGGGGAAACATCTCCTGCAAATGAAAGAATTTTAATGAAATTCACACCGTCGGATTCAGCGTATCAGAAAACCCTTTTACATAGGTTTCAAGCTCATATCTGCAAAAATCTGCAACTTTGTATTTTTTGCCAGAAGAAAGATCACAGATGCGTGTTTATTTTTTTGTTTCAGGGGTAATCGTACCTACCCAGTGGTCCTAGAACATCAAGAGAGAACTCATTTGAACGGAAATTAAAAGTTATAGTGCCCTTTTCAGTGACCGAAAATGCTGGAGGGCAACTTGGCCCACGCCCCTTTTTTCCCAATTTCGTCTGATCAAAATTTTGAGATAGCCATTCTGTTCAGCATAGTTTTGTATTGTTTAAAAAAATAAAGTTGTGAGAAAGTCAAACTTTAGCGTAAAGAGCGAGGCGTTGAGGAGAGGACAGCCCCTTTCATATACGGAATAATTTCTGTTCGTTTTAAGTTTTAATGTCGCTCCTTACTTTCAGTTAAAAAACTTGTTTTTTTTTTTAGTTAATAACTAGAAAGAGACCAAATCGTATCGTAGGTTAATCTTAAATTAATATAAATTACTTTGAATAAATTAATGAAACCCAAAACTAACGGAAATGAAATGAATTGTCAAGTCAAACCTTAAACGAAAATATTATCAAAAATGAGAATGTGGCAACGGTCCTTCTCATACCCTGTGGGCTAAAGTGTGTTTGCGGTTTACTGAAAACAAAATATACGAATTTCATGTAACTTTGGTCAAAAAACTTTAAAAATAAGAGATCATTGAAATATTAAATGTAAAATAAATATTAAATTGGAGACACGTCACTCGCTACTTCATCAATCTTACTGGGTTGACTATGAAATCTGTTTGTTACATCAGACTATATAATAAATTGTAGGTCTTTGCAAATGTACGCTTGAGAAACAATTTCCTTATTTTGATTTTCTTTTACTCACACCTCCATTATGATTCTGTCTATGGGTGTTAAAAAAAAAGAAAAGAAAACAAAAATCAAAATAGTAATTAAGCTTGGGTTATCATTCAAAAGTTTTCCGGGTAAATTTGTTATAAAAAGACAGGGAACAAAGAGGTCTGTTATAATGAACGTGGCAGAGTTGACTGAATAAAGATAGTTATGTGTTCCACACATAATTAAAATTATTTGCTTTCTCAGGTCTCACTATATTGAACGGATGTCCGTAGAGAGCTGGGAGATAGCTTTTTCGGTCAATATTCTGAGTTGTGTTGCCTCTATTAAGGGTCACAAATATATCGACGGTAAACATCCGCCCTTTCAACCCTGTTTTTGCTGCTGTGGACCCCCACAGGTCTATATTACATCGGATCGAAATTGTTACATAATCATGTGATTTAAACAGCCCATTTAAAGCAGAGGTTTCGCAGTAGCCCATTTGCAGTGGGAAAATGGACTGATTCCACCTCGTGGATGTGTGATTGTGCAATGGTTTTGGCATACACAATCGGAGGGTCTTGGGACCCTATATTTTCCTCATATCCACCTCTCATCTTCAAATTATAGAAAGCATCTCTTTTGATCCTTGGTCACTCAGAAATTTCTTAGGGAATGTGACTAGACTACAAGACGTAGGGCCCTGGGCTCAAGTACTCTCCCGCTTCCAACTTCATAAATAAGATAGACGTGTTAGACCTTGATAATCCAGCCATTTTATAAGTCTAGCCATGTTTCACTTCTTTCAAAGCGTGATCGTTCAGGAATCAGTACAATTAGAGAAATTTTTTTTAGCTTTAAGTTCCTCCCCATGCTCGGAAGTACGAACATTGTCATTCCCCCCCCCCCACTCTGTCTGTCTATTTGTCTGTCTTTCTCTCTTTCTATTTCTCTTTCTCTCTTTATCTCTGTCTCTCTCCCTCTCTCTCTCTCGTTCTCTCACCCTCTTTCCCTGTCTTTCTCTTTCATAAAAAAAGCCTCATTTGTTCGTTATATTCTAAATTGAATGATACTCTTATTATTATTTCGAGGTTTATATTATTCCAGTTATCATACAATACTTTCCAGGTGTGTCATTAAAATATATCAGCGTCTTCATTCTATGAAAGGATACTAGAGATTATGCTTCCCACCTGGGATGAAACCATAAGCCTAATTGCAATCTCCAGCCGTGGAAAATGTCATGTAGAAAAAGATAGAAGGGAAAAGAGAAGAAAAAGCTGGTATGAAAACCGTTCCCTGTAGGCAGAGGAGAATGTGGCTCGTTCAGAAGCGAAACTGAGTAAGTGAAAAGAAAACCATAAAAAAACGTTAATCCAAAAATAGCATATATTCTAATACATAAATCATTTGTTGGAAGAAACCCAGAGTTTTTTTTGTGTTTGTTTATGTGTTTAAATATTGAATTGTCTTGAATTGACATTGAATTGACATTGTTAAATTGTCTATTAGGCAATTGTTTATTATTCAATGTGAAAAATATTTTTGCCATTTCTTAGCATTTCTTTTTTTGTTTTTTTTAGTTTTTTTTTAGCGAGAAAGACATTTATTAAAACGAAAACAAAAAGATAATCAGAGAAAAAATACATAGCAAATACAGCAAATTTCAATAAACAAATCGGTCCCTTGAGTGGACCTGGTTTTCTCGCTAACACATAATATTAAAGCAAGGTCCTAAATCACTGTTCGAAATCTGATATATTAGCTTTACTTTACTGTAAAACGAATAAACCAGACACTGGTATAACTCTAACCTTTTCACACTTTTTATTGACTGAAATACGGCTGTGGACACGACTTAAAATTCGCATTGCTGAATTCTGGAGCACACTAAGAAGACGAAGGTGAAGAAAAAAAGTGTTTGACCAAACAGAACAAAAAAAGGATACAGATGTACAAGGGAAGAATAGATTTAATTCTATTTTTTAAAGATGCTCTAATCAAAGCATAAAGAGAAAAATTAACTCAGAACACAGAGTAAAAATACAGTTTTATCAATTTGGCTTTTGAACAGCCAGTATGTCAGCGAACCAGATCACATATTAGGAATCAACACTTTTACGACCACAACAGTGTAGTAGCTGGTGTTTTTAATATTTATAAAAATCTGATTTTAAAGCGTAATACATTTTTGCATAGTTTTTTTCTAATTCTTTTGCTCTTTTACGTGCTGTAAATCAAAGCAAGAATTAAGAGTTACGCTGCTGACTTACAGAAAACAACTTTGTAGCAGTAAAAAATACTTAAAAAATATCGGTTTCATGGTTTGGCCAATTTCATGCTTGTATATCAGCTATTAAAATAAAATAAGAATATAGATGAAATTACAAGTACCTCCAAGTCAATAAGAGCCTTTACTAATGTGTGTGATGTTTAGTTACCACAAACCTTTTCTTTTTACTAAAATGGGTTAGCGTTTGGCAGTATAAATTTAGCACAAAATCTCTTAGACATTTTAATGCTAACAGCTGGTATCAAGCAAATGTTTAAATGTTTATCCCTCCGAATATACCAAAAGAAACAATACTTTTTCTGGTATTTGTCTGATATACGCCCTACCTAGTGTTCTTCTAATATGTTTCTCTGAAGCTCAATCCTAATGAAATATACCACAGTAAGATAAAAATATTATGCTTTAGGAAAAAATTTGGGCTATATATTTGCAAATTAGGGTGGGGCTGGGCGTACAGTATAGCGGGTCTGCATGCCTAATGTTTTAAGTGCAATTATAATTATAATTTACCTCCCCTACATCCCAAAAATCACTATAAATCTTAAAACAGTTTGCACAAAAAATAATCTGTATGTAGTGTTTACCAATAATTTCAAAATCATAAATTTCCTAAATTCTGTTAAAGATAAAACCCCAGTTTCTCGCCAAAGAGGGGTCTATCGAATGGTGGACGGCGTTTAGCCCCCCGGAGAATGCCCCCCCCCCGGAAAATACTCCCACGGAAAATACCCCCCGTGGGAAATACCCTCCGGAAAATACCCCCCCCCCCCCGTAAAATACCCCCGCAGAAAATACCCCCCCCCGGAAAATACCCCTGGAAAATACCAACCCCGCAGAAAATCCCCCCCCCCCGCGGAAAATAACCCCCCGGAACCCCCCCCCCCCCCCCCGTAGGGGGAAGGAATTTTGGTACTTCTGTATTATGCGCCACTCACTCAAGTTTACGCTGTGTAAAATTCGAGAACACACCGTTTTTTTTGTTAGTTTCTTCCTTACTTTAGAAATAAATTTGCGCTATAGATTTGCACATTAGGGGGGGGGGTAAACATAGCGGGTTTGCATGCAAAATGTGTTTGGTAAAATTATTCTGCATATTAGATAGATAGATAAATAAGTGTATTTTAGAGCCAAATATACGGCTATGAACGCAGTAAAATAACATAAAAGAATATAGTGAATGGGGGGGGTGTTTAACCCCCCGAAAAATGTCCCCCCTGAAAAATATCCCCCACGGAAAGTATAATCTGCGGAAAATACCCCCTCCTTGGAAAATACCCTCCCCCCCTGTGGAAAATAAGGTTTCTGAATTTGTAACTTTTATTTGAGTTTTTTTTAGTTTCGTTGAAAGTGCTAAGGAACGGGAAAAAGAGGAATTTACATACCAGAAATGTCTAAAAACTTAGAAAAGAAAAACACAAATCCATTTGTGTTGAAAAGTCTTCCATATGAACTTCTGCAATTTTTGGCAAAAAAATTTAGGCAAACAATCATCAAAATTAAGCTAAAACAAAGGGCACCAAAAAAGCTTAAGAAGGTTTGGCTATCCTTTGAAAGGCTCATTGGCTTTGGGAACCAAAACATTCTAAATTGCTTAAGTTTTTACGGACAAAAACGTTGTCAAATTCTACGAGTTTGTTTATCTTATCTTCCAAGTGTAAAACTACCACAAATCACCATTAACAAATAATTGAAACCCAAAACTAACAGAATTAATAATAGATAGCCTAGTCAAACTCAAAACAAGCAAAAAGTAAAAGGAGTATGGCTGACAACACCCATGTCTTCTACAGACCAGAAAATAATTTGCACTTTACTTAAAAAAAAAAACAATAACCGTGTATTGTCAGTTTGATATACATATTCTGGTATCTATTCCTTATAGTCTTAATACTTCTTTAGTAGTTGAAGTAAAAAAAGTCAAAACATTTAAAATGTATTTTGTTTTCAGTAAAGTGCAAATTAATTTCTGGTCTTGAGCAGGTGGGGGGGGGGGGTTGTCAGCCCTACTCATGCTAATTGTTGCTATTTTGAGTTTGAATAGGTTATTTATTGTTATTTCTGTTCACTTTGGGTTCAATTCATTTATTTATGGTTATTCATTTTGGGTTTAATTCATTTATTTATTGTGATTTAGGGTAGTTTTACGGTTGGAAAATTATTTGAATTTATTTCTACTCATTTTTGGCTTAACGAGGCCATGGGCACCGGCAAGACGGGGCGGGGCATGGCCCCCACATGGAAATTTGGGACTATATAGTATTTATAAAGAAATCAAAGGGGAAAATGCAGAATTGGGGAAAACCATGGAAAAAATGTTTGTTGCCCCATTGTTGGCTGCCTGCCAATAGATTTTGACCCATAATAAGGGGAAATATAAGTTCTAATTTATGACTGAGTGATTCCTAACAAGTTTTCCACAAAAAAATTTTCTATATGATTTGGTTGGAGCAAAAAAAAAAAAAAAAACAAACTAAAAACAAACAACGCATCCATGATCTTTCTTTTGGCAAAAAAAAATCCACATTTTTGCTGATAGGAGCTTGAAACATCCACAGTTGGGTTTTCTGTTGCGCTTAATCTTGTGGTTTGATTTTCATTAAGATTATATCACTTTCAAGAGGTGTTTCCCCCCTTTTTCAAAAACAAGGCAAATTTTTTCAGGCTCGTAACATTTGATGGGTAAGACCAAACTTGATGAAACTCATATAAATGAAATCAGCATAAAGATCCAATTCATTTGATGTATCTACTTGTATCAACATTCTGTTTTTTGGAATTTCGGCTACTATTGAGCCGGGTCGCTCCTTACTTACAGTTTACCACGAACTCTTTGATCGCTGATCATAGTTTATGTTAATTATGCCTTTCATTTATGTTATTTTAACTGGGTTCATGGCCATATATTTGGCTTTAAAATGCACTTACTTGTCTATCTATCTAATATGCAGAATAATTGTATCAAACACATTTTGCTTGCAGACCCGCTATGATTACCCCCCATGTAGACCCCCGCCCTAGTGTGCAAATCTATAGCGGAAATTTATTTTTAAAGTAACGAAGAAACTAACAAAAAAATCGGTGTGTTCTAGAATTTTACATATCGTAAACTTGAGTGAGTGGCACATAATACACAAGTACCAAAATTCCTTCCCCCTATGGAAATTAAAAAAATGAAACTGAAATAAAATTCTCAAATTTGGAAAGCTTTATTTTCCACGGGGGTATTTTTCAGGGGGGAGGGTATTTTCCAGGGTATATTTTCTAGGGGGCATTTTCCATAGGGGGGGGGATTTTCTGCGGGGGGTATTTTCCGCGGGGAGGTATTTTTCGTGGGGGTATTTTCCAGGGGGATATTTTCCGTGGAGGGGGGGGGGGTATTTTCCGTTGGGGAGGGGTTATTTTCCGTAGGGGGGTATATTTCAGGGGGGGGGGGGTATTTTCCGCAGGGGGTATTTCCGGTGGGTATTTGCCTAGAATCCTATCAAATACCCTGCGATTGTGGCAAATACTATGTAGGTAGAACTCACCAAAATTTAGAGAAACGTATACGACAGCATAAAGATGATATTGTCAAAGGTCTAAATTCTAATATTGCTGCTGTTTTATTTGATTCTGCTTTAGGCAGCCATGTGTTTGAAAATCCTAGCCAAAATATACTTTTGGATGAATCTGCCCTTGTTAGCAATGACCTAGGCATAAAACAGGTAGTCCGAGAAGCAATTTCAATCAGACTTAAGATTAATAACAATATTTCCTTAAATAGGGACTCGGGGAAATATACACTAAACGCTCTTTATACAAACTTAATTAAAAATGATCTTACAAAATATTTTAAAAAACCAATAGACATTAACACAAAACCGGTCACAAAAAGGCCTTTGAGGTTAGCTGCCAAAAAGGCTGGATTAGCAATATGAACCTGTTTTTAAATTATTTTTCTTTCCTCTCATTGAATCGCCTTGTTTAACCTCACTTTTTTATCAGTCTTGGTTGAACTTCGCTGAAGTAAGAACTGCTTTGAAAAATTTTGCTTTTAGTTTAATTGGTCGCATATTGTTGCGAGTCTGTAGTCTTTTATATATTATTGTCTTGCTGAGGACGGCCCTTGGACATAGGGCCGAAATATTCATTCAAATTATCTTTACTGTCTTACAAAAGAATTCCCTATTGTTCTTCGTGTTTTTGTTGTTTGTGATGGAAAGGCAGTGTGGTCTTCGTCGCTATTTATATTATAGAGTTTTTCACATTGTCAAAATACTTTAGCCCCCCCCCCGAATGTGCAAATATATAGCCCAAATTATATATTTTCCACCTAGTCCGTCAGTTCTCTTTGTCTTGTCTCACGCTAAGCTAAAAGAAAGTAACAAACAAAAAACGGTTCTATGATGCGTCAATGAATGGATAACTTGAACAGTAGGGCGTCCATTATACAAGTACCCTTTTTCTCTTTATTGTTGAAATTTGTTTATTTGAATTTCTTTTCTGTTTAAGAGGTTGATTATAGTTTAGTCATGCACAAGAACTTTCATTAATAATTGTCTCTTTCATTTGAGTTCCCTTTGCTATGTCTATGATGGAAGTATATCATTTCCTATTAGTAGAGTGTTACATTATACTTTGCTTGATGCCCTAGGAATCAAAGTGCTATTTGCTTGATGCTCTACACCTTTTCAAAGAGAGTGAGCATCCCCTCGCAATGTCGTATGGATTTACCTAGATTATGTTCCTTACCGTGCTATTTGCTTGATGCTCTACACCTTTTCAAACAGAGTGAGTATCCCCTCGCAATGTCGTATGGATTTGCCTAGAGGATGAACGACCTTTATCTAGGTCATTCTCTATTATACTTCTATAGCAGCACTAGGAACCACTGAAGTGTATCAAGTGGAATGAGCTTTATCTAGGTCATCCCCTAGGGCCCTCTACACCTTTTAAAGAGAGTGAGTATCCCCTCCCAATGTCAAATGGATTCTGTAGAAGCACTGAAGCGTATCAAGTTGAATGAACTTTATCAAATCCTTACAAATCAAGTAGTGAGGTGTATATGAGTACGAACCGTCAAGGATCATAAGCACCAATGAACCTAACCAGCAGGGACCTCAACCCCAAAAGGTCCCCTATCCCCAAACTCCAAGGGGGCCCCCTCCCTCCAACTTTTTGGCCCCCTCCCCCCATTTTTTTGAATTTTTTTGAATTTTTTTTAAACTTTTTTTTATTTATTTTCTTAACATGATATATTTGATGAGGACTGATGGTTCTCATTCAATATTTTTTCAAGAAAAACTAACTATTTTTTTTTAGCTAAATTTTTTTTGGGAATTTGAAATTATTCAACTTTTTTTTAACATGGTATTTTTTTTCAACTTTTTTTTTACATCTCTAAATCATATCAGAAAAATAGAATGACACTTTTGATTTACATTTTAAAACATATTCTTTTACAAACCCATATTCCTATTTATGAGGACTGATGGTTCTCATTCAATATTTTTTCATGAAAAACAAACTATTTTTTTTAACTAAATTTTTTTGGACTTCGAAATTATTCAACGTTTTTTTTAACATGGTATTTTTTCAACTTTTTTTTACATCTCTAAATAATATCAGAAAAATAGAATGACACTTTTGATTTAAATTTTAAAACATATTCTTGTGCATACCCATACTCCTATTGATGAGGACTGATGGTTCTCATTCAATATTTTTTCATGAAAAACAAACTATTTTTTTAACTAAATTTTTTTGGACTTCGAAATTATTCAACTTTTTTTTACATCTCTAAATCATATCAGAAAAATAGAATGACACTTTTGATTTAAATTTTAAAACATATTCTTGTGCATACCCATACTCCTATTGATGAGGACTGATGGTTCTCATTCAATATTTTGTCATGAAAAACAAACTATTTTTTTTAGCTAAATTTATTTTTGGACTTCAAAATTATTCAACTTTTTTTTTATTTTTTTACATGGTATTTTTTTCAACTTTTTTTTACATCTCTTAGAATGACAAGAAACATACTTATAACATAAAAAATTCACATTTAATTGGAATAAGCAAAGACCCGCCCAGACACACAGGCAAAAAGAGTGAGAGAGACAAAAACACATACAAATACGTAGATTCAGACACACAAACCGAGAAGGACATGCATTTGGAATAAGCAAACACCCGCCCAGACACACAGGCAGAAAGAGTAAGAGAGAAAAAAACACATACAAATATGTAGATTCAGATACACAAACCGAGAAAGACATGCATTTGGAATAAGCAAACACCCGACCAGACACACAGGCAAAAAAGTGAGAGAGACAAAAACACATAAAAATGTGTATATTCAGACACACAAACCGAGAAAGACATGCATTTGGAATAAGCAAACACCCACCCAGACACACAGGCAGAAAGAGTGAGAGAGACAAAAACACTTACAAATACGTAGATTCAGACACACAAACCGAGTAAGACATTTAATTGGAATAAGCAAACACCCGCCCACACACAGGCACAAAGAGTGAGAGAGACAAAAATACATACAAATACGTAGATTCAGACACACAAATCGAAAACGACATGCATTTGGAATATGCAAACACCCACCCAGACACACAGGCAAAAAGAGTGAGAGAGACGAAAACACATACAAATACGTAGATTATTACATTTTACAAATACGTACAAATACGTGCGCGCACGTATTTTTAATTTAGTTCAATCTAGTCTAAATTAACCTTAAAATGAAATAAAGCTATGTTGACTTTGCATGTCTCTTCCATTATGTATGCGCCGTCACGGGGTACACTCATTTTGTCTGTGTCTTTTTCGGTTTTTATGTCTGAAACTACGTATTTGTATGTGTTTTTGTCTCTTTCACTCTTTTTGCCTGTGTGTCTGGGCGGGTGTTTGCTTATTCCAAATGCATGTATTTCTCGGTTTGTGTGTCTGAATCTACGTATTTGTATGTGTTTTTGTCTCTCTCGCTTTTTCTGCCTGTGTGTCTGGGGAGGGGGGGTGGTTGCTTATTCCAAATGCATGTATTTCTTAGTTTGTGTGTCTGAATCTATGTATTTGTAAGTGTTTTTGTCTCTCTCACTCTTTCTGCCTGTGTGTCTGGACGGGTGGTTGCTTATTCCAATGCATGTCTTTTTCGGTTTGTGTGTCTGAATCTACGTATTTGTATATGTTTTTGTCCCTCTCACTCTTTTTTTTGCCTGTTTGTCAGGGCGGGTGTTTGCTTATTCCAATGCAAGTCTTTCTCGGAATGTGTGTCTGAATCTACGTGTTTGTATGTGTTTTTGTCTCTCTCACTCTTTTTGCCTGTGTGTCTGGGCGGGTGTTTGCTTATTCCAAATGCATGTCTTTCTCGGTTTGTGTGTCTGAATCTACGTATTTGTCTGTGTTTTTGTCTCTCTTGCTCTTTCTGCCTGTGTGTCTGGGGGGGGGGGGTGTTTGCTTATTCCAAATGCATGTATTTCTCGGTTTGTGTGTCTGAATCTACGTATTTGTAAGTGTTTTTGTCTCTCTCACTCTTTCTGCCTGTGTGTCTGAACGGATGGTTGCTTATTCTAATGCATGTCTTTTTCGGTTTGTGTGTCTGAATCTACGTATTTGTATATTTTTTTGTCCCTCTCACTCTTTTTTTGCCTGTGTGTCAGGGCGGGTGTTTGCTTATTCCAATGCAAGTCTTTCTCGGAATGTGTGTCTGAATCTACGTGTTTGTATGTGTTTTTGTCTCTCTCACTCTTTTTGCCTGCGTGTCTGGGCTGGTGTTTGCTTATTGCAATTGCCTGTCTTTCTCGGTTTGTGTGTCTGAATCTACGTATGTCTTTCTCGGTTTGTGTTTCTGAATCTGAGTAATTTGTATTTGTTTTTGTCTCTCTCACTCTTTTTGCCTGCGTGTCTGGGCGGGTGTTTGCTTATTCCAATACATGTCTTTTTCGGTTTGTGTGTCTGAATCTACGTATTTGTATGTGTTTTCGTCTCTCTCACTCTTTTTGCCTGTGTGTCTGGGTGGGTGTTTGCATATTTTAAATGCATGTCTCTCTCGATTTGTGTGTCTGAATCTACGTATTTGTATGTGTTTTTGTCTCTCTCACTCTTTTTGCCTGTGTGTCTGGGCGGGTGTTTGGTTATTCCAATGCATGTCTTTCTCGGTTTGTGTGTCTGAATCTACGTATTTGTATGCGTTTTGTCTCTCTCACTCTTTTTGCCTGTGTGTCTGGGCGGGTGTTTGCTTATTCCAATGCATGTCTTTCTCGGTTTGTGTGTCTGAATCTACGTATTTGTATGTGTTTTTGTCTCTCTCACTCTTTTTTGCCTGTGTGTCTGAGCGGTTGTTTGCTTATTCCAATTAAATGTCTTTCTCAGTATGTGTGTCTGAATCTACGTATTTGTAAGTGTTTTTGTCTCTCTCTCACTCTTTTTGCCTATGTGTCTGGGTGGGTGTTTGCTCATTCCAATGCATGTCTTTCTCGGTTTGTGTGTCTGAATCTACGTGTTTGTATATGTTTTTATTTCTCTCACTCTTTTTTGCCTGTTTGTCTTGGCGGGTGTTTGCTTATTCCAATGCATGTCTTTCTCGGTTTATGTGGCTGAATCTACGTATTTGTATGCGTTTTTGTCTCTGTCAATCTTTTTGCCTTTGTGTCTGGGTGGGTGTTTGCTTATTCCAAATGCATGTCTTACTTGGTTTGTGTGTCTGAATCTACGTTTTTGTATGTGTTTTTTTGTCTCTCTCACTCTTTTTTCCTGTGTGTCTTGGCGAGTGTATGCATATTCCAAATGCATTTCTTTCTCGGTTTGTGTGTCTGAATCTACGTATTTGTATGTGTTTTTGTCTCTCTCACTCTTTTTGCCTGCGTGTCTGGGCGGGTTTTTGCTTATTCCAATACATGTCTTTCTCGGTTTGTATGTCTGAATCTACGTATTTGTATGTGTTTTCGTCTCTCTCACTCTTTTTTCCCGTGTGTATGGTCGGGTATTTGCTTATTCCAATTAATTGTCTTGCTCGGTTTGTGTGTCTGAATCTACGTATTTATATGCGTTTTTGTCTCTCTCACTCTTTTTGCCTGTGTGTCTGGGCGGGTGTTTGCTTATTCCAAATGCATATCTTTCTCGGTTTGTGTGTCTGAATGTACGTATTTGTATGTGTTTTGTCTCTCTCACTCTTTTTGCCTGTGTGTCTGGGCGGGTCTTTGCTTATTCCAATTAGATGTCTTTCTCGTTTTGTGTGTCTGAATCTACGTATTTTTATGTGTTTTTGTCTCTCTCGCTCTTTCTGCCTGCGTGTCTGGGCGGGTGTTTGCTTGTTCCAAATGCGTGTCTTTCTCGGTTTGTGTGTCTGAATATACGTGTTTTTATGTGTTTTTGTCTCTCTCACTCTTTTTGCCTGTGTGTCTTGGCGGTTGTTTGCATATTCCAAATGCATGTCTTTCTCGGTTTGTGTGTCTGAATCTACGTATTTGTATGTGTTTTTGTCTCTCTCACTCTTTTTGCCTGTGTGTCTGGGGGGGGTGTTTGGTTATTCCAATGCAAGTCTTTCTCGGTTTGTGTGTCTGAATCTACGTATTTGTATGTGTTTTTGTCTCTCTCACTCTTTTTTTGCCTGTGTGTCTGAGCGGGTGTTTGCTTATTCCAATGCATGTCTTTCTCGGTTTGTGTGTCTGAATCTACGTATTTGTATATGTTTTTATTTCTCTCACTCTTTTTTGCCTGTGTGTCTGGGTGGGTGTTTGCTTATTCCAATTAAATGTTTTTCTCAGTATGTGTGTCTGAATCTATGTATTTGTATGTGTTTTTGTCTCTCTCTCACTCTTTTTGCCTCTGTGTCTGGGCGGGTGTTTGCTTATTCTAATGTAAGTCTTTCTCGGTTTATGTGGCTGAATCTACGTATTTGTATGCGTTTTTGTCTCTCTTAATCTTTTTGCCTGTGTGCCTGGGTGGGTGTATGCATATTCCAAATGCATGTCTTTATCGGTTTGTGTGTCTGAATCTACGTATTTGTATGTGTTTTTGTCTCTCTCACTCTTTTGTCTGCGTGTCTGGGCGGGTGTTTGCTTATTCCAGTACATGTCTTTCTTGGTTTGTGTGTCTGAATCTACGTATTTGTATGTGTTTTCGTCTCTCTCACTCTTTTTTTCTGTGTGTCTGGGCGGGTATTTGCTTATTCCAATTAAATGTCTTTCTCGGTTTGTGTGTCTGAATCTACGTATTTGTATGTGTTTTTGTCTCTCTCACTCTTTTTGCCTGTGTGTCTGGCCGGGTGTTTGCTTATTCCAAATGCATGTCTTTCTCGGTTTGTGGGTCTGAATATACGTATTTTTATGTGTTTTTGTCTCTCTCACTCTTTTGGCCTGTGTGTCTCGGCGGGTCTTTGCTTATTCCAATTAGATGTCTTTCTCGGTTTGTTTGTCTGAATCTTCGTATTTGTATGTGTTTTTGTCTCTCTCACTCTTTTTGCCTGTTTTTCTTGGCGGGTGTTTGCTTATTCCAAATTCACGTCTTTCTCGGTTTGTGTGTCTGAATCTACGTATTTGTATGTGTTTTTGTCTCTCTCACTCTTTCTGACTGTTTGCCTGGGCGGGTGTTTGCATATTCCAAATGCATGTCTTTCTCGGTTTGTGTGTCTGAATCTACGTATTTGTCTTTGTTTTTGTCTCTCTCACTCTTTTTCCCTGTGTGGGTGGGCGGGTGTTTGCTTAGTCCAATTAAATGTGATTTTTTATGTTTTAAGTATATTTCATGCCATTCTAAGAGATGTAAAAAAAAGTTGAAAAAAATACCATGTTAAAAAAAAGTTGAATAATTTTCAAGTCCAAAAAAATTTAGTTAAAAAAATAGTTTGTTGTTCATGAAAAAATATTGAATGAGAACCATCAGTCCTGATCAATAGGAGAATGGGTATGCACAAGAATATGTTTTAAAATTTAAATCAAAAGTTACATTCTAATTTTCTCATATGATTTAGAGATGCCAAAAAAATTGAAAAAAATACCATGTTAAAAAAAATGTTGAATTATTTCGAAGTAAAAAAAAAATTAGTTAAAAAATAGTTTGTTTTTCATGAAAAAATATTAAATTAGAACCATCAGTCCTCATCAATAGGAGTATGGGTATTTACAAGAATACGTTTTAAAATTTAAATCAAAAGTGTCATTCTATTTTTGTGATATGATTTAGAGATGTAAAAATTGAAAAAAAAATACCATGTTAAAAAACAAAAAAAGTTGAATAATTTCGAAGTCCAAAAAAAAATTTAGTTCAAAAAAATAGTTTGTTTTTCATGAAAAAATATTGAATGAGAACCACCAGTCCTCATCAATAGGAATATGGGTATGCACAGGAATATGTTTTAAAATTTAAATCAAAAGTGTCATTCTATTTTTCTGATATGATTTAGAGATGTAAAAAAAAGTTGAATAATTTCGAAGTCCAAAAAAAAATTTAGTTAAAAAAATAGTTTGTTTTTCATGAAAAAATATTGCATGAGAACCACCAGTCCTCATCAATAGGAGTATGGGTATGTACAGGAATATGTTTTAAAATTTAAATCAAAAGTGTCATTCTATTTTTCTGATATGATTTAGAGATGTAAAAAAAAGTTGAAAAAAATACCATGTTAAAAAATAAAAAAAAATTTGAATAATTTCGAAGTCCAAAAAAAAATTTAGTTCGAAAAAATAGTTTGTTTTTCATGAAAAAATATTGAATGAGAACCACCAGTCCTCATCAATAGGAATATGGGTATGCACAAGAATATGTTTTAAAATTTTAATCAAGTGTCATTCTATTTTTCTGATATGATTTAGAGATGTAAAAAAAAGTTGAAAAAATATATCATGTTAAAAAAATAAATAAAAAAAGTTAAAAAACTTCAAAAAAATGGGGGGATGGGGCCAAAAAGTTGGAGGGGAGGGGGCCCCCTTGGAGTTTGGAGATATGAGACCTTTGGGGGTTGAGTACCCTGGTGGTAAGGGTCATTGCTGCTTATGATCCTTGACGGTTCGTACTCATATACACCTCACTACTTGATTTGTAAGGATTTGATAAAGTTCATTCAACTTGATACGCTTCAGTGATTCCTAGTGCTTCTATAGAATCCATGTGACATTGGGAGGGGATACTCACTTTCTTTAAAAGGTGTAGAGGGCCCTAGGGGATGACCTAGATAAAGTTGATTCAACTTGATACGCTTCAGTGGTTCCTAGTGCTGCTATAGAAGTATAATAGAGAATGACCTAGATAAAGGTCGTTCAACCTCTAGGCAAATCCATACGACATTTCGAGGGAATACTCACTCTCTTTGAAAAGCTGTAGAGCATCAAGCAAATAGCATGGTAAGGAACATAATCTAGGTAAATCCATACGACATTGCGAGGGGATACTCACTCTCTTTGAAAAGGTGTAGAGCATCAAGCAAATAGCACTGTGATTCCTAGGGCATCAAGCAAAGTATAATGTAACACTCTACTCCTAACTTGACTATCCAATAAACCATTTCTGCCAGAGTGTCAGAAAACAAATTCCAGACCGTCATTTTTGCAAATCATCTAATGCAAATAAGTCAAAGGTTTTTTTGTGTCTTTTCAAGTGCATGATGTTACGCAACGACTACTATAAAAACAAAACCCCCTCTCTCCACCCCAAAGATAAAATACTTAATATTATTTTTGAAAACTTGGTTTAAAAATGCCTTTCTGAGTCTAGGCCTGCGAAGTTCCCCCCTTTCCTCTTGTAAAGTATTATCTATCTTTTTTTTAAATGAGGTTATTATCATTGGAGAGTAAATTTATTCAAATTAGTATTTTAACTAAACATTATTTTTAATCATCAAACGTACTCCCCCCGTTCTCTTTTGTAAAGTATTGTCGATGCTTTTTTTTCATTTAAATTATTAACGCTGGAGAGTAAATTTATTCAGATCAGTTTTTAATCAGCAAACGTACTTGGCCGTTTCTGTTGCTTAAGTGTAACTATAGAATTTGAATGGGGAGAAAGTGAGGCTGATCTTTTAAAGCTTGAACATGTCATTTATGTGGTAAATATAAATCTTTTCTAGATTTCTTTATTGCCTTGAAGAATTTTATATTGATGACGAGGTAATTAATTCTGAAGATGCTTTTGTAGCTTCCACACTTAAAGGATATGCGTTAAAAAAAATCAGGAATTATGATTTATAGTTTAAACATTGTTTTCGTCTACATATCCCATTCTAAATAGCCACCATTCGATATTTGAACTAATGTCAGTGCTTTCTCCAGTCCCTAAAGCACTTATGTAGCTCGATCTTCGGAACACCTTATAGTCCTTTAAAAACATAGATTTGACATCAATATATGTTCAAAAAAATATGCATAATAGCATATCCAAAGTTGGCCAAAACCAGCCCTTCAAAAATACCACTTTTTTAGGAAAAAGAGGGAAATAGGGGAAACTTTGAGTTCTGCAATACTTTCTTGATTAAAAGGTTATTTCCTATTAATTCAATTCTGAGGAGACCGAAAATAACATTAGAATTGAAAAAGAAAACACTTAGCACCCCACTACCACTCTAGGCGAGGTCAGAGGTTGAGGGGGGTAAAAATACCCTTTGTGGTATCATAATAATATAACACACAATTAAACAAAATTTATAATTGTCTATAAACTCAAGTGCGGGGAAACTAAAACTGACATCAGAATTAAAAAAAATACATTATTTAGTACTTTTTTTCCACCATAAGCGAGGTCAGACAGTGGTGAAAGCACCCTTTTTCGCTATTGGGCTACTTTTGGTTTTAACGGTGCTTCATTGCAATTTCACGCCGGTGAACTCAAATATGAACTAGTATTGGGTCTCCTTCCTAGTATCAACCTGACTTCAGAGGTGTGGAGGGGGTAATTTTGCTTAGGCTACGCCAATATTTTTTTGCTGGAAGTTTTTTTTTCAGGGCTAAAGAGTGGAAATCTGAACAGAAGATTTTCTTTAAATTCTCTCTAAGGTCGGTCTTGACTCTTCCACTCTTATTTTCACGCCCACCCTCGCCCTTTAGCACTGAGGAGTGCGATAAGAACATCAGCAGATTGCATCATTGCAGTTTTTGACTTCAATCCTGAATTTTAAAAATTCAGTTATTGTTGAAAAAAACATACAAAGTAAAACTGAAGCCAAAAAGAGCAAACAGGAACACTTCAATCACAACTTCGTTTTCGATTACTATGACTCTGAAAGAGTCACAATTCCGTATTGATTAAAAAGTTATTGAATAAAACACAGAATTGACTGAATTACGTTGGTTATCGAGATCATGATGCTCCAAAGAAACGTTGAGGCAGCTTGTTCCATGGCATAGGCTACAAGCAATAAAAGTAAAAGTAAAGAAAAGTAAAAAATTCAAATGAAGTTACTGAAAAAAAGTGCATTGTCAGTTTATTATACATAATGCTGATATTTATTCCTTAAAATCTTATTTAGTTTTAGATTTCTTAAAGTTATAAAAGTGAAAATACTTAAAAGAATTTTTTCAGTAAAGTACAAATTATATTCTGGCTTTTAGAAAGCATAGGGTTTAGAACCCTTCTCAGATTAATTTCTGCTCGTTTTGAGTTTGACTTATTTTAATTTCTGTTTGTTTTGGGTTTTATTTATTTCTTAATATTGATTTGTGGTAGCTGTATGCTTGATAGATTATTTGATTCTATTTTTTTTCATTTTTGGTTTAATAGATTTCTTTACTTTTTTTTTGAAAAACTTATTTTGTGCAAAGAGTTTTTTTTTATTAATTTATGTTCGTTTTATATTGACATAGTATTTTTCAGGGAGAAAGACTGAGCCTCTTCTGAAGTTAAACAACCATCTCTTCCATAAAAAAAACCTTTAATGCCCACTGGGCATGACTTACAACCCTTGCCCCTAGTCTCTGGGGTTTGTTTTAACCCCAAAAGCCTTGTAGACTATTTTGAATAGAATGGCTACCTCAAAATTTCTATTAGACACATTTCGGGACAAAATGACGTGTCTGTAGGGGGGAAAGGGTAGCTGCCCTCTGATCACTTTGACTCTTAAAAAGAGCACTAGAGTGCCTGATTACCAATCCAATGTGCCCTCTTTGAAATTTATATGACCAAAATACTACTACTACTACTACTACTAACAACTCACCGCAGCACCAAGCCGCCTGAGGTCAACACAGCTACGCACGCTCCTCCTCCACCCCAATCTATTCAAAGCCTCCCTTTTTACACCCGCCCACGAAGTTTCCATTTCCTTTAAATCTTTCTTTATGACGTCCTCCCACCCCAGACGGGGACGACCTGCTTTCCGTTTAGCCCTAGATGGTTGGCCAAAAAGGACAATCTTCGGCAATCTGTCATCCTTCATCCGAACAACGTGCCCTAGCCACCTCAACCTTTCTTTCATTGTAGCCCTAGAGAGCGGTATTAAACCACATTTTTCGTATAGCCTATTGTTTGAAATACGGTCAGACAGCCGGGTACCCAGAACAATCCTTAAGCAATTTCTCTGGAAAACATCTAGCAAATCTTCATCCGCTTTTCGGAGCGTCCATGCTTCAATGCCATATTTGAGCACTGTCATCACTGTAGCTTCTAAAATTCTAATCTTGGTTTGTAGACTTATCTTCCTATTCTTCCAGACTTTTTTTAACTGCGAAAAAACACCCTGAGCCTTGGCTATTCTATATTTAACATCTTCACTGCTCCCACCATCTTTACTAATAATACTACCAAGGTAAGTGAAGCTGCCCACCTGATCAATCTTTTCATTACCCAACGTCACCTTTTCATCTTCACTTATTCCTAGACTTAGTGACTTAGTCTTCCTAACATTAATTTTCAAACCAATTCTAGCACCCTGAACTCGCAAAACCTCTAAAACTTCATTCATTTTGCTTACACTTTCATCTAGGATGCTTAAATCATCAGCATAATCCAAGTCCAGGAGACTTTTTTCTCCCCATTTGATTCCGTGGTCTCCCATTGCCTTTCCTGTGCTCCTTAAAACGAAGTCCATTAAAATAATCCATACAAAGGGAGATAGAACACAACCCTGCTTAACTCCTGATTTAATACCAAACCAGCTGCTAACCTCATTGCCTACCTTAACCGCAGCAGTGTTACATAGCACTAATCACTTTAATGTATTTGTCTGGTATACTATACAAGGATAAAACCTTTACTAAAGCTCTTCTATCAACAGAATCGAACGCTTGCTCATAATCTATAAAACTGAGGACCAAAGGTGTTTGAAAACTCAGGCACTTCTCAATTATTAGCCTAAGAGTGAAAATTTGGTCGACACATCCTCTACCTTTTCTAAAACCGCACTGCTCTTCTCTTAAAACTTTGTCTACAGCATCTCTCAGTCTAAAAAGTATCATATTACTAAGTAATTTACTACCTACAGAGACCAGACTAATGCCTCGATAATTACCACACTCACTTTTATCACCTTTCTTATAAAGTGGCTTAATTAAGGTTTTCCTAAAATCGTTAGGTACTTCCCCTTTTTCGAAAATCATATTCATAATCTTCAGTAACTTATTTCTAACCTCAGAGCCACCATATTTAAGAAACTCATTTACCACCCTATCAGCACCTGGAGCCTTATTATTCTTTAATCCTTTTAGTACTGTTGCTAATTCCTCCTCACAAAACAAATCTTCCTTCACATCTAAGGTATCACAAACTTTTTCATTTTCCTCTATATTTTTTCCTGCAACTCTATCTCGGTTTAGCAAATTCTCAAAATGTTCGGCCCATCTCTCTTTAGTTTTTCCTTATCGCTAATTGTGACCCCATTCCTATCTTTAACTAGGCCAAGTCCGGATGGACTACTATCTCTCAATTTGTTAACGTGCCAGTACAATATTTTACTATTATGCCGTCTAGCTGCATCTTCCAGATCCTCGGCAATTCTATCCATGGCCTCCACTTCACCCCTCCTTAGTTCATATTTTAATGTTTTCTCCACTTTCTTTACATTTCTTTTGTTTTCATACGATCTATCACTCAGATAATTCTTGTACAAGTCCTTTCTCCTTTCTATTAAACATAAAGCTTTTTCACTAATATTCTTAGCTGCAGTTCTAGCTTTCTTCCCTAATACGCCTTCAATTCACAAATTATTTTTCTAAAATCATTCCAACCATCTTCCACATTATCAAATTTTAAACTCTCAAGTTTAGTATTCAACTGCTCCTGGAAAGTTTCTCTCAAATGCTCATCCTGGAGTCTACCAACATCATAACTTCCCGGGAGGTGGTTACCCTTCCGATATTTCAGCTTTAGATTAACCCTTGACACTACTAGATGGTGATCTTTACTTTTAACATCAATAACATCACTCCTATATACCCTAGTATCTTGTATTGATCCTGCCAGTCTTCGGTTTACTATAACATAATCAATAAGGTTTGCTGTCTTACCACCACATGAATACCATGTTAACTTATGAGCCATTTTATGACCAAACACCGTATTGGTTATAACTAGATTGTTATACCTACAAAATTGCAAAAGTCTGTATCCATTACTGTTTTCTTTTCGTACACCAAATTTACCTAGGCTGGGATACCATCTATCCCTATTTCTACCAACCTGGGCGTTAAAATCTCCCAGTAATAACATCATATTTCTACCTGGGACCCTGTCCATTTGCTCCTGTAACTGTAAGTAAAATTCATCTGAGTCACTAGTATCTCCATCAGTCGGTTCTACAGGGGCGTATACTACTATAACTGATACCCTGAACTTTCTAGTCATAAAATGAGCAATTAGTATTCTATTATTAATACCTTCCCAGCCTAAACAAGACTTAGCAGCTTCCTTGTTCATCATGAGCCCTTCTCCCTGTCTATGTACCCCATCCTTCCTGCCTGAGTAAACAAATTCTATATCACCTAATTTCATGCTGCCTACCCCTGGGATATGAGTTTCTGAAATTCCTAATAAATCCAGTTCGAATCGTCTGAATTCGTCAGTCAAAATGTCGATACGATGGTCATTTTTTAACGTCGTAACATTCCAAGTTCCAATTTTCATGTTCTTTAAATCATTGAAATTATTTTCGCCTCAGGAAAAGCAATGATCCCGGATACCAGTGCAGGACGGGGATCACATATCTTCTCAAGTCTACACGGAAGTGCTTAAGCCGGCTTAGAACCGGACAGCAAGAAGTCCCTGGGACCTCCAGTATGAATGAAGGCTTTGTGCAATCCTGCGCCCATCTTGGTCACAACATGGTTTTCAGCACTTGGCGATGCTCTTCTATCAACAAGAGTCGAAATCCTGCACAGACAGTCTCCAGCATATTACCTCCGACTCATTATATATTCATGCCTACAAATATTATGCTACTACGGGGAGGCAACCCATAATAGATAAATTAGCTAGGAAGAGGTTTTTCAGCCAAAAGACGCCCATCAAAACATACTAAGCCCAGAAAAATTGTCCATTAGTCAGAATCCCGTGCGAATGCTGTGTCGTCTACTAGGCTATAATTTCCTCGAGGGGCGCCACTCCTCAAGTGGGAATAGAGTTGACCGCAAGGTCCCCAGTCTTGCAGGTACCCCGAAAAGGTCGAGGCAGCCCTTTGCAGAGGCCGTTGTCCATAGATCTAGATCTTACGCCCTGCCGAAGTTGTCCTCCAATAGAGGATCCTCCCGCGATGGTGTTCTGCATCACCATGCAATTTAACCCATTACTGGGAGAAGGTTTGCAACTCATGGGACTTGTGGACAAACCAGTGGGCCCTTTTGAGTGTACATTTGAGGGGCCTTCTTCCTCCTCCGCCTGTATTTATGACCCCGGGCAAGGGTGCCCCAGTTTCTATTATGGACCCCCAGGGACAAGGTCCCCCTTGGTCCGTGCCTCCTATGGAGGTACCCTACATATCTGTAGAGCGTTCCCCTATCGTCACCTGGGGACACGCTGAATGGCCTGGGGGAGGCCAGTTGGATACTATGGTCGCTTTATCCAGAATTTCGCAGCTTTGGCCGAACCACTCCACCAGATGACGACCAAAAAGGCCCTGAGGTAGTCGAGTGGAATCCCAATGCGGAACTGGCATTTGAGTCTCTGAAGGAGGCGTTGTGTTCAGCTCCGGTTTTGAGAAATCCGAACTATGAGGAGCCCTTCATACTACAAATAGACGTGAGCGACCAAACTTTCTATAAAAACCTTATATGTCCCCAGGGCGAAAGTTACCACCCTTGCCCTGAGGGCTGAGGGGATATGTTATCCTCAAAGACATTATTTCTAGACCTTTCTGATAGGCTTAACAAAATGGTTATATCGAAATTTTGATTGGAAGTGTTTGAGGAAATGATAGGCGTGGAGGGAGCCCTCTGATCACTTTCGACTAATAAAAAAGGCACTAGTCCTCCCAATTTCCAATCAAGTGAGCCCTTTTGAAGCTTCTCCGACAAAATTTCTATAAAAACTTTAAATGCCCCAAAGGCATAACCTACGACCCTTGTACTGAGGGCAATGGGGGGAGGGTTGTCATCCTCAAAGACATAATTTCCAGACCTTTCAACTACCTTGAACAAAATGGCCATATCAAAACGTTGATTGGAAATGTTTGGGGAAATAATGGGTATGGGTGGGGGGGGGGGGCATTCGTCTTCCAACCGCTTTTGACTATTAAAAAGGGCACTAGCCCTCTCAATTCCCAATAATAAAAACTTATATGCCCCCAAGGCATAACTTACAACCCTTGTCTTGAGGGTTGTGGGGGGGGGGGGTTATCATCATCAAATACCTAATTTCCAGA
>CM051258.1:41584934-41647434 GCA_027921565.1 Artemia sinica
CACTTTTCTACATGCGAAAATGAACTGTACACTAAGAAATAATTTCGAAAGTTGTCATTGCCCATTAGTTTCCTTGACATCCTAGAGGCAACTTTTTTTTTCTAGAAAAGGTAGAATATTTTTCGAAACGGAAGTTCAAATTTTTTTAATACCAGATATTGATGTTTGTTCTATTTTAGAAGTCATGAAAAGTATAATTATATTTTAGTTGATGCCATAACTAGGGCCAACCATCTAGGGCTAAACGGAAAGCAGTTCGTCCCCGTCTGGGGTGGGGGGACGTCATAAAGAAAGATTTAAAGGAAACGGGAACTTCGTGGGCGGCTGTAAAAAGGGAGGCTTTGAATAGATTGGGGTGGAGGAGGAGCGTGCGTAGCTGTGTAGGCCTCAGGCGGCTTGGTGCTGCGGTGAGTCGTTAGTAGTAGTAGTAGTTAAGAAATAAAAGCTTACACAATTAGCCGTTTAACGGATTTTAATTAATCGCAGTAAATAGTACACAATCTTAATACGAGTAAAAACAAAAACAACGTGGACACAGAGCCTGACGATACCTTCGTACACACAGAACTTATTTAGACGTGCTCTAATTACACATTGACGTAACAAATGATAACTCGCAATAATCGTAACGAATCTGCAAACGCGACACGGAAATCTTGAAAAGCATTTGATGCCCCGTAATATAAGGTGAATGTGTTACTCAGCAACTGTAACCCCCTTGGCACCGGAGGTCTAGTTTTTCTTTGCAGTCTAGGATTGATCATGAAGCTTTCTATTGCCTGAGTCTTGGCTAATTTCAAATAATTTGGACTTGGTTTCTGGATCTAGCTATCTTTGGATACTAGCTTTATCTGATTGGGAATTTGTCCTATAACGAGCTTGCTCCCAAAATTGACGTTACCTAAGTCTCAACATTAGCTGATTATTATCCATGTGAATAGGTCATAAGGGTTTCAACTGGTAGTCTAAACTTTGAACATCTAACTACATATTGCCTAAGAAACAAGGCTCTCTGACAGCGTGGAGAAGGATATACTTTTCTAGTCGGGTTCAAACCAGTGTTACCAAAGCTTGGAAGAATAAATTACCTAGTTTGTAAGAAAATTGTAATTTGTAATTGTAATTTGTATAAAAAAATGTTTTCTGATAAAAAGATAGAAGAGTTTTTTTTTAATATTTTTTAAAAATTGACATACATGTTGTAATAAATAAATTCTGTTTTCTGGTATAGTGAATGTTAGTGGTATAGGCATTTAAGGTTCTACGACATACCCTCCCCGGATTTTTACGACAAGCCCTGTTTCTACTACATGCCCTGTTTCAAGCGCATGCCCTGTTTTCGTGACAGCGAGGTGTTATTAATTTTTCCAAAAGATACAGGTGTTACTTCAATGTTTACATTTTGGGAAGCCGCACCCATGTTTTAAAATGACCAGCTGTCAGTTAACTCATAGGGGAAAACTAAGAGATGTAGGTTTTATGACAATGTCTACATTCGGTTGCTGCGCAATAGAGGATGACGCAATCGTGCATGACAAGCTAGACTGCAGGAACCAGTGCAGAATCACCTCTTGTAACTCAATGACGGCGCACACGCGGGTATTATGTAATGACGGAACACACGTGGGTTTTACGTAATGACAGCGCCAAGCAGAGGAATTTTACTAAGACATTTCAAGACACTTCAAGACAATCCAACGCGTTTTCTAAGAAATTTATCTTCAAGACGTTTTCTAGACGTTTCAAGACGTTTTCTAGGACGTTTCAAGACGTTTCAAAACATTTCAAGACGTTTCTTAAGACATTTTTCTTCAAGATGTTTCAAGACGTTTTCTAAGATATTTCAAGACGTTTCAAGACATTTCAAGACGTTTCTCAAGACATTTTTCTTCACGACATTTTCTAAGACGTTTCAGGACATTTCAAGACGTTTCTTAACACATTTTTCTTTAAGACGTTTTCTAAGACATTTGAAGACGTTTCAAGACATTTTAAGACGTTTCTTAAGACATTTTTCTTCAAAATGTTTTCTAAGGTGTTTCAAGATATTTCAAGACGTTTCTTAAGATATTTTCTTCAAGACGTTTCAGGACATTTCATCCCCCCCCCCAATCATCCCCTAGGACATTTTTATCCTTTTCCCTCTGAAAATAAGGTTACAAATCTAAATTAAACACTAGAGAGTAATTCCAATGGGGAGCCTCTCTAGGGGCCTCTAGCCTCTCTAGAGAACCATTCTAGGGGGTCCCCTAGGGCCTACCTAGTTACTACAGCTCGGCTGTCCTCTGCCAAAATCTGTTATTTTTAGTTTTCAAGTTATCTATAAAATCAGGAAATGGGAATTTTATTCATTTTTGGAGCTGGAGAAATAAATGAAGATACAGACTTCTGTCAATAATATAACTGAAGTCCGTTTTTTCATATTTTTGCCGCTCTGCTCTCTTTTAGATTTAGGTGCTAGGTTTTGGTCCGCACTTGGTTTGGCTGTGTGACACCAGTGAAACCTGCTTTTACCTATGTTATTCCTAGACTGTATTTCAGAAGGTCAATCAAATGTAAAATTATGAGTGCGCCATCGGACTTCTGTCAAGATTTGGGGTGTCCATTCATACTCACCGTAATATTTAAATATTTATATTAATAAGAAAAGTACATATGGCTGTCAGAATTGTATGTCAGAATCTATATATTTATGTGTTTTTGACTCTCCCACTCTCTTTGCTTATGTGTCTGGGCGGGTGTTTGCCTATCTCAATGCCTGTCATTGTTGGTTTGTATGTCAGAATCTATATATTTATATGTGTTTTTTTCTCTCTTACTTCCTCTGCTTATGTTTCTTGGGCGGGTGTTTGCCTATCTCAATGCCTATCATTGTTGCTTTGTATGTCAGAATCCATATAGTTAAATGTTTTTTTGTCTCTCTCACTTCCTCTGCTTATGTGCCTAGGCGGGTGTTTGTCTATCTCAATGCCTGTCATTGTTGCTTTGTATGTCTGAATCTATATATTTGCATGTGTTTTTGTCTCTCTTACTCTCTGGGCCCATGTGTCTGGGCGGGTGTTTGCTTATCTCAGTGCCTGTCTTTGTCGGTTTGTATGTCAGAATCCATATATTTATATGTGTTTTTGTCTCTCTCACTTCCTCTGCTTATGTTTCTTGGGCGGGTGTTTGCCTATCTCAATGCCTGTCATTGTTGGTTTGTATGTCAGAATCCATATATTTATATGTATTTTTGTCTCTCTCACTTCCTCTGCTTATGTGTCTGGGCGAGTGTTTGCCTATCTCAATGCCTGTCATTGTTGGTTTGTTTGTCTGAATCAATATATTTGCATGTGTTTTTATCTCTCCCACTCTTTTCGCCAATGTGTCTGGGTGGATGTTTGCTTCTCCCAGTGCCTGTGTTTGTCGGTTTGTATGTCAGAATCTATATATTTATGTGTTTTTGACTCTCTTTGCTTATGTGTCTGGGCGGATGTTTGCTTCTCCCAGTGCCAAGAGATTGTTACTTAATTGCTTACAATTTCTTCATAATTTAATGAATGAATAGAACTATTTTAAAGAATAAAGACGGGTTAAGCTTAAAGATATATATTGCCTTAACATATTAAAAGATTTTATTAAAAAAAAAACACATATTTACATAAATAGTACTTAAAGTTCACTGTTACACATCCGGAAACGAGGATGCCATGATATAAAATAGTTTTTTTTTACCGTATCTTATGCACTTATGGCGATCAGGTATGTCCTTAGGTATCCACTGCGCAAAAAACCTAACCTCGTCTTCAGGACGGTGATGACCCCCTTCAAAATTAGGACACTTAAATTCTTCAAGATTGAAAAGTGAAATCCTAGGGTCACACTTTCGAATTAAAAGTTTATCTGTAGGTACATTACTGTTTATGTAGAGTGCTTTAACCCCGAAAAAGCTGCAAATTTCACGGACTTCCTCCTGAACGATTCTCAATTCCTGACCACTTTTATTAAGTGGTGTAATCACTCTATCGTAGAATCCCAGTCTGTTTATACGAGGTAATGTAGTACTCCACAAGTCTTTATCATACTCAAACATATTATAGTTCACTATCCAATGATAACAGTCTATTTCTCTGAGTTCCATAGACAATAATAATAATGCATATTCAAATATAACACCACAAGATGATTTTTTCAAACCTATAAATTCTGTATCATAAACTCCTATCATCTTGGAAGCTATTAATGCACTATTAAGTAGAGATGTACTTCATCAAACTCTTATACCATTGCTCAAGGTTTAATGGAGTTATGGCTAGGGGGATGAGTCCTAAAACCATCTGAATTCATTGTGGGGAGGAGTCATAGAACCCGTAGAATTCGTTGTGGGGAGGAGTCATAGAACTCTCGCTATCTATTGCATGCAAATGAAGCCTGGAAATTACAACCCTTTTATAATTTCTTGAGTGAAATTCCTGTATTGTGTATCCAAATGGTGAATTCAAGAAAGAGTTTGTTACTTACTTACTTACTTACAATTTTTTGATAATGACATATCCAACAACGAATGATGATAAAGAATTTATTCATTCTAATACATAGATTTTGTCATTATTATCCGATGTATCTGACAAATGATATCGATAAAGAATGTTAATAAGGAATTTGTTTAATTTGATACTTAAATTATGTCAGTGTTATCAAACGTATCTGTCAAAAGACATTGATAAAGAATTTTTTCACTCTGATACTTAGATTTTCTCAATTTTATCAAGCATATCTGACAAAGATGTTGATAGAAAAAAATTATTCACTCTGATACTTAGATTTTGTCAATGTTATGTCATTTGTCTGATAATAGATGTATGCAAATTCCTTTTCTTACATCTCCGATGTTTTAATAGACATTCTAAACGTTTGATATGCTAGCATACTCTAAAAATAATGAACACATAATAATGTAATGCATAATATATTTTTAATGAAATAATGTAATGTAGAATATTAATACAAAAATATATTATGATACACTATTAATATCATGGATTAACTTTGGACTTTTTGAATCTGTTCCATAAAATAGTTCACCATGTTCTCTCTTGATATTGTAGCTATTGTCTTCTCTTAGCTCGTAATCAGTAGAATAATCATTATTCCATTTTGAGTCATACACAGTTTTTACTGGTGTGTCACCAACAGGTTCAATATGTGTTTCATCTTTGGCATTATTTGGTTCATTGACAGTAACGTATTATTTCATCAATGACAGTAACGTTTGCTGGTACTTTGTTTTTCATCGAGTCATCTTTATATTTCTTAGTGATATTTTTTATCAACGCCCTTTTTATTTTTCGGGAAATTTCACTGTCTATTACAACATTATTTTAACACAGGTAACAGTTTCGAAACGTAGACAAGATATGGTTTATGATATTAGTAGAAGAGTAGGCCTTTCTTTTCATCTTTGCTTTCATTTGAATGCTAATACCCGAAAGTTGACGATATGGTTTAACACTGGGTATCATGTTACCACAAGCACTAGCAAGAAGATGTCCCTCTTCATCAAATATTATTTTTATGTTGGCATTCTCTTTGAGTGCAATCATCTCCGGAGATATCAATCTCGCATATCCACCATCATAAGAGTTGAATTTTTTTGGTACTCAAAAGAAATTTAATTTCTTACTGTCATGACAATGCACGCATACGTTTCCGATAGTGTTACCACTTGAACTGATTTCATAGTTTAAATACTTCTCCTTATCAGCATTCAATGCTACAGTAACACTATCATGTGAACACACTTTCTTAAAATACTTAATCTTCACTTGTTTAGAGATATTAGGTATGTGTTTATCGTTCCACTGCGTAAAAAATACTGATTTAATACATGCAATAAACTAGGTAGTATCGATAACTGTGTAATCATCTCCTGAGATCTCAATCTTGCATATCCACTATCATAAGAGTTGAATTTTTTTGGTACTCCAAAGAAATTTAATTCCTTACTGCCATGACAATGCACGCATACGTTTCTGATGGTGTTACCACTTGTACTTATTTCAAAGTTTAAATACTTCTCCTTGTCGGCATTCAATGCTAAAATAACACTCGTGTGAACACACTTTCTTGAAATGTTTCATCTTCACCTTTTTATAGATATTAGTTATGTGTTTATCGTTCCACTGTGTAAAAATACTGATTTATTACATGTAATAAACTAGTAGTGTCGATAACCGGCCATAGAGTACCAGTGGGAAAGCCGCATCGTTTCTCTGAGCAAGCATAGAGTACAGTTGTTAGAGCCATAAGCATATATCATGTCATTTTAAGATACGTAAAAAAAGTTGAATAATTTCGAAGTCCCAAAAAACAAATTTTATCCATTAAAAAAAGTGCTACTACAAACAATATTTATCTAATAGTAAAAGTCACGACTAACATTGCTATATCATTCTCATTTTGAATTTGGAAAATATTAAATGTGATTTTTTCATGTTTTAAGTATGTTACATGTCATTCTAAGATACGTAAAAAAAGTTGAAAAAATATATCATGTTAAAAAAATAATAAAAAAAATTAAAAAAACTTAAAAAAATTCAAAAAAATGGGGGGAGGGGGCCAAAAAGTTGGGGGGGGGAGGGGACCCCCTTGGAGGTTGGGAAGAAACGACCTTTAGAGTTTGAGGTCCCTGGTGGTTAGGGTCATTGGTGCTTATGATCCTTGACGTTTCATACTCATATATACCTCACTTCTTGATTTGCAAGGATTTCCAAGGGTTGTTCTGAATTTTATTATAAAAATTCTTTTCATGACATCTATATCTCTATTAGTATCAACTTTTTAATATACTATAACGTTAGACGATATTTTATATTGACAACACTGTTCAAACGGTACTTGCGTATTATACAGAACAAATCGGTGAAGTAAAGCTATGTCAACTCACAGGGCTATTTTATCATCGTTAACCATTCCCATAGATTGATGCTATTCCAAATTTAGAATAAATGGCCTGAGTTAACAACCCTTGGGGCTTACCTTAACTGGTAATTAGTTTAACCCTTTTTTACCACCCTCATACAATCCGATCACCAATTAAGATCTGTCTCATCCCTATTATTCAATCATCAATTAAGATTAATTTCCAAATGCTATATCTTTTTTCGCAAATAGAGTTATTTTTTAGGTAAATGATTTGACACCATATGCCATCAATTCAATACAAGATGCAAGGTACCTTCAGCCTAGAGGTTATTAGTGTTTGACAATTTCTGACTCGACTTGGCTGTATCATTAGTAAAAACATTATTCATACGAAAAAAACATGATTATCTAACTCATACAACTGAAACCAATATTTTTTTACAGAAGGCTCAATAAACCTTTTGAATACATAACGTGACGATCTCAAGTTTTGGCACTGAAACACGTCTGGTTGCATTACACAATCTCGTCCCTAGTTCCAAATATAACATGTTTGATCGCATTATAGGTCCATAATATAGATGGATTGGTCGCTTTTTGCAATTTGTTCGTCAAACTGCATTGTATATTCTTGTGTTCGTCGGATCTTATACATGGATACTACTCAGGCGTTATGAGTAATTCTCTAGGGGCATATATAGTTCTTATGGAAGGGATGCTCGTAGGGCTCATTTGATTTGAAATTGAAAGTTCTTGTTTACTTTTTTAGAGTCAGAGGAGATCGGAGGGCAACTAGCCCCCCTCTTCCACGCCCCAAATGCATCAGATAAAAATTTTGAGATTAATATTTTGTTAAAAATAGTTCAAAGTTCTGATAACAAAAATTCCAGTGTCGACACAGCCCCCCAGGGCCTGGGGGTAGGCGTTGTAAGTTAGGCCCTGGGGGCACATATGGTTGTTATGGAAGGGATGCTCGTATAAAATTCCTAGAGGCTCATTTGATTGGAAATTGACAGTTGTAATTCACTTTTTAAGAGTCAAAAATGATTGGAGGGCAGCTAGCCTCCCCCCATACTCCATTTATGTTTTTCCCAGAGGCACTTCATATAGAAGGGATCGTCGTATAAACTTCAAAGGGGGATCAATAGATTGGAAATCGAGAGTTCTAGTGCCCTTCTTAAGAGTAAAAAGTGACCAGAGGGCAACTGGCCCCCCAAGCCCTTTTTCTACTAATACATGTGATAAAAATTTTTTAGGGAGATATTCTGTTAGAAATAGTTCAAAGATCATATAACAAAAACTCCTTTACGTATGGTCATTTCGTTAAAAATAGTTTAAAGATCAGATAAGGGTTATTAATATAAATTCCTTTTGTCTCGAAATTAAAAGTTGTAGTTCATTTTCTCAGAGTGAAAAAAGATCAGAGGGTAGCTAGCCCCTCCCGCTCTCCACACCTTTGGGTGTGTCGGACGGATAAACCCATCCGATAAAATTTCAGGTGACCATTTTATTAAAAGTAATTCAACCATCAGATATTAAAATTCCAGGGTCGACAGAACCCCCCAGGGCCCAGAGATAGGCGTTGTAAGTTATACTCTGGGGATGTATATCGTTCTTATCGAAGGGATACTCGTATACACTTCAGAGAGGGCTCATTTGATTGAAAATACTATGTTCTAGTTGACTTTTGTAGAGTCAAAAGAGACCGAAGCTTAATGTTTTCCCCTCGCGCCCTTTTTCTCCAAACACATCCGATAAAAATTTTGAGATAGCAATTTTGTTAAAATAGTTCAAACATCAGATAATAAAACTCTGCTAGAAATAGTTTTCTGTTAGAAATAGCAAGCTTTTTCTTAACACTAACAAATTCTTTCCTTAGTACTAACAAACTTTTATTTAATTTTGCAAAATTTATCTTGGAAGTAACACCTTTTTCATAATAGTAACAAATTTGTTCTAATAGCAGCAAGTTTTCCGTCAAGTATAACAAATTTTTCTTAAAAGTAACATTTTTTTCGTTTATGATAACAAGTTTTCTGTTAGAAATAGCAAGTTTTTTTTAACACTAAAAAACGATCATTTAATTCCAACATATTTATCTTGGAAGTAACACCTTTTTCTTAATAGTAACAAATTGGTTATAATAGCAGCAAGTTGTCCGTGAAGGATAACAAGTTTCTCTTAGAAGTAACATTTTTTGTTTATGATAACAAGTTTTCTGTTAGAACAGGCAAGTTTTCCTTGACGCTAGCAAATTTTCTCTTCGAGTTAACAACTTATATTCTTAATACTAACAAACTTTTATTTGATACTATCAAATTTCTATCGGTAGTAACAGGTTTTCCCTAATAGTAACAAATTTTGTCTCATAGCTGCAAGTTTTCCTTCAGAGATAACAAAATTCTCTTAGAATTAATAATTTCTTTTTATTTATGTTAGCAAGTTTTCTGTCAGAAGTAGTAAGTTTTTCATAACCATAACAAATTATCTCTGAGAAGTAACAATTTTTTCCTTAATACTAACAAACTTTTATTTAAAACTATCAAATTTGTCTTAGAATTAACTTTTTTTTGTTTATGATAACAAGTTTTCTTTTAGAACAAGCAAGTTTTTTCTTAACACTAACAAATTTTCTCTTCGAGGTAACAACTTATATCCTTAATACTAACAAACTTTTACTTATTACTATTGAATTTCTCTCGGTAGTAACAGGTTTTCCCTAATAGTAGTAAATTTTTTCTCATAGCGCGAAGTTTTCCGGGAAAGATAACAAAGTTCTCTTAGAAGTAACAATCTTTTCGTCAGTTATAACAAGTTTTCTTTTAGAAGAAGTAAGTTTTCCCTAATATTAAAAAAAATTTCTTAGAAGTATTAATTTTTTGTTTATGATAACCAGTTTTCTGTCAGAAGTAGCAAGTCTTTCTTAACACTAACAAATTTTCTTTTCGAAGTAACAACTTTTAACTTAATACTAACAAACATTTACTTAATACTATCAAATTTTTCTTAGAACTAACAATTTTCTCTACGTTTGAGTTAGGTTTATTCAACTTAAAAGTAGAGATAACCAATGTAAATTGACCTAACTTAAACGTAGAAAAAATTGTTAGTTCTAAGAGAAATTTCTCATCTTTGACGGAAAACTTGCTACTTCTAATATAAAATTGTTATCATAAATAAAAAATTGTTACTTCTAAGAGACATTTGTTATCTTTTACTGAAAACTGGCTGCTATTAAAAAACATTTGTTACTATTAAGAAAAACCCGTTACTTCTAAGAGAAATTTGTTATCTTTGACTTAAAAATTGCTGCTATTAGCAATTATTTCTTCTATTGGAGAAGACCTGTTACTTCAAAGAGAAATGTGATAGTATTAAGTAAAAGTTTGTTGGTATTAAGGAAAAAAATGTTACCTCGAAGAGAAAATTTGCTAGTGTTAAAAAAACTTGCTTATTCTAACAGAAAACTTGTTATCATAAACAAAAATATTTTTTCTAAGAGAAATTTGTTATCTTTCACCAATAACTTGCTGCTATTAGGAAGAATCTGTTACTATTAGGAAGATGGTGTTACTTCCAAGAGAAATTTCGTTAAACTAAGTGAAAGTTCGTTAGTATTAAGGAAAAAGTTGTTATTTCGAAGAAAAAATTTGTTAGTGTTAAGAAAAAGCTTGCTACTTCTAACAGAAATCTTGTTATTATGAAAACAAATTGTTACTTCTAAGAGAAATTTGTTATCTCTGATTGAAAACTTGCTGCTATTAGAAAAAATTTGTTACTATTTAGAAAAACATATTACTTCCAAGAGAAATTTGATAGTGTTAAGTTAATGTTTGTTAGTATTAAGGAGAAGTTGTTACTTCGAATAGAAAATTTGTCTGTGTTAAGAAAAACTTGCTACTTCTGACAGACAACTTGTTATCATAAACGAAAAATAGTTACTTCTAAGAGAAATTTTTTATCTTTGAAGGAAAACTTGCTGCTATTAGAAGAGAATTCTTGCTATTGAGAAAAAGTTGTTACTTCTAAGAGAAATTTGGTGGTATTAAGTAAATGTTTGTTAGTATTAATGGAAAAAGTTGTTACTTTGATGAGAAAATTTGTTAGTGTTAAGAAAAACTTGCTACTTATAGCAGAAAACTTGTTATCACAAACAAAAAATTGTTACTTCTAAAAGAAATATTTTATCTTTGAAGATAAACTTGCAGTAATTAAATAATTTTTACTATTATGAAAAACATTTTACTTTTAAGAGACATTGATAGTTTTAAGTAAATGTTTGGTAGTATTAATGAAAAAGTTGAGACTTTGAATTGAAAATTTGTTAGTGTTAAGAAAAACTTGCCAGTTCTAGCAGAATACAGCTCGTTTAAATAACGTAAGTTTTAGTCTTCCTTGACCTCCACAAAACGTGATTATGGTTTATTGTCAAGAAACATTAAACCCAAGAAAGGCTGGCGTTCCAGAAAAAAAAAATCCTAATCACTGACGTTCTTACAAAGCATAAAGAAAGAAAGTCGACACATGCATAGAATATAAGTTTTAGTCTTCTTCTACCTCTGATTATGCTTTATCGTTATGAAATATTAAAGCCAGGAAAGACAGTGTATTCCAAGAAGAATCATAAGGTACCTATCTACAAGACAGAGTCAGCCCTAGAACTCCGGACCAAACCATAGAAATCAAGACCATACTATCGAAATCATGATGAAAGCTTAGAAATCATGGTCAACCTCTAAATAATCATTACCAAAACAATGAAACCCTGAGAAATTCATAAAAATCAAGAGCGAACTGTAGAAATCAGGGGTAACAATAGAAATCAACACCATCGTAAAAATCAAGGGCAAAGTGTAGAAATCACGGTCAACCTCTAAAATCATTACCAAAACAAAGAAAGCCTGACAAATTCATAAAAAAAATCAAGGGCAAACTGTAGAAATCAGGTAACCTGCACTAAATTAATTTAGCTCTAATTTAGCTATAATATCAGTCTGTCCTCTGAAAATGATTGCTAGGAGGGGTGAAAGAGGGGAGGCAGCCGTAAAATTCTAAATTCAGAGTCTTGTTTTAAAGGTTCTTTTAACTAGATTTGTAATTTATAGTCAATTTCAACTTTAATTCCTGGCGCTTCCAATATGCTGAGTCCAACTCCTAAAATATGGAAAATGAGTGTTTAAAAAATCCTCGAGTGCTAGCATATCCTTAGTCAAAAGTTCCCTCAGATATGTGTGAAAACATTGTTGCAGTGCCATTCCGCTCTTGCTCATTACTACTACTACTACTACTACTACTAACAACTCATCGCAGCACCAAGCCGCCTGAGGCCAACACAGCTACGCACGCTCCTCCTCCACCCCAATCTATTCAAAGCCTCCCTTTTTACACCCGCCCACGAAGTTCCCATTTCCTTTAAATCTTTCTTTATGACGTCCTCCCAACCCAGACGGGGACGACCTGCTTTCCGTTTAGCCCTAGATGGTTGGCCGAAAAGAACAATCTTCGGCAATCTGTCATCCTTCATCCGAACAACATGCCCTAACCACCTCAACCTTTCTTTCATTATAGACCTAGAAAGCGGTACTGAACCACATTTTTCGTATAGCCTATTGTTTGAAATACGGTCAGTCAGCCGGGTACCCAGAACAATCCTTAAGCAATTTCTCTGGAAAACATCTAGCAAATCTTCATCCGCTTTTCGGAGCGTCCATGCTTCAGAGCCATATTTGACCACTGTCATCACTGTAGCTTCTAAGATTCTAATCTTGGTTTGCAGACTTATCTTCCTATTCTTCCAGACTTTTTTTAACTGTGAAAAAACACCCTGAGCCTTGGCTATTCTATTTTTAACATCTTCACTGCTCCCACCATCTTTACTAATAATACTACCAAGGTAAGTGAAACTGCCCACCTGATCAATCTTTTCATTACCCAAACGTCACCTTTTCATCTTCACTTATTCCTAGCCTTAGTGACTTGGTCTTCCTAACATTAATTTCAAACCAATACTAGCACCCTGAACTCGCAAAACCTCTAAAACTTCATTCATTTTGCTCACACTTTCATCTAGGATGCTTAAATCATCAGCATAATCCAAGTCCAGGAGACTTTTTCCTCCCCATTTGATTCCGTGGTCTCCCATTGCCTTTCCTGTGCTCCTTAAAACAAAGTCCATCAAAATAATCCATATAAAGGGGGATAGAACACAACCCTGCTTAACTCCTGATTTAATACAAAACCAGCTGCTAACCTCATTTCCTACCTTAACCGCAGCAGTGTTATTCTCGTACATAGCACTAATCACTTTAATGTATTTGTCTGGTATACCATACAAGGATAAAACCTTTACTAAAGCTCCTCTATCAACAGAATCGAACGCTTGCTCATAATCTATAAAACTGAGGACCAAAGGTGTTTGAAAACTTAGGCACTTCTCAATTATTAACCTAAGAGTGAAAATTTGGTCAACACATCCTCTACCTTTTCTAAAACCGCACTGCTCTTCTCTTAAAACTTTGTCTACGGCATCTCTCAGTCTAAAAAGTATCATATTACTAAGCAATTTGCTACCTACAGAGACCAGACTAATGCCTCGATAATTACCACACTCACTTTTATCACCTTTCTTATAAAGTGGCTTAATTAAGGTTTTCCTAAAATCATTAGGTACTTCCCCTTTTTCAAAAATCATATTCATAATCTCCAATAACTTATTTCTAACCTCAGAGCCACCATATTTAAGAAACTCATTTACTACCCTATCAGCACCTGGAGCCTTATTATTCTTTAATCCTTTTAGTACTGTTTCTAAATACTTTTTAATGGTTTGGCTACCTGCTCTTCTCGCAAGATGACCCACTTATCTTCCAACCTCTCCCATTAGGTGTCATTACGTGAGATGACCACTATTATTCCACTGCTCCCACGTGTGTGCCGTGCTCGGAGATTCCCCATGGACTACTGGAGTCTAGCTTGTGACGTATGATGGTGCCATCCATATTAGAGCTGGTCATGGAAATCCTGGGAAATCTTCCTGAACGCAATATGCCAAAATGGGTATCAGAAGCATTAGAACACCTGGAATGCCGGGAAGCCTGCCAGGGGTGGGTGGGAACAATAATTTCTCGAAATAGAATTTCCCCTTTAGCATTTTGATATTTTTGCTGAAAAAATGCCTTCCTGGGTTACGTGAGGGCTGAGACAAAAGGTTATGCAAAAATCGGTGTTACTGTTGAATGATGGTTCAGTTTAAACGGGGTCAGTTGCACGGTTATAAGCATGGGCTTGGGTTGCCAAAACTTGAATCAAGGAATTTAAAGGCATAATTTTCATTACGAAAATATCTGTAAATGCCCTTGCAATAACGAGAATGCCACAGGGTAATGTATGCTATCCATAGTTTGCCAGGGGGCATGCATTGCCTCGGACTAGTACACTCTAGAGCATAAAGGTAAGGTGTAAGGTGTTAAATGAATTTTTTCGGTAGAGGGGGACTGAAATCTAAAATCTCTGTCTAAGAAAAGATGCATTTCGTAAAAAAAGCTTTTAATATAGCATAAATTTAACTCTATTATCAAGGAGCTCTCTCCTCTGGAATTGCCAGCTTGAACCCCTCCCTTCTCATCCTTCTTTATATTACGCTTCTTATTGTATATATTTTATCCTATGTCAGGTTTTCCTATGTTTTATTTTTCCATTCGCAAAGCTTGTCTCAAAACGTTGCATTTTCGTTAAGGGCTCTCAGTTAAAACCTAAATAATGCCTAAAAAAATTTACATCTAATATCAAACCCCCTCCTCTGGAATTGCCGGCTTGGACCCCTCCCCTCTTGTCCTTCTTTAAATTACGCAGGTTATTGTTTATATTTTATCATATGTCAGGTTTTCTTATGTTTTGTTTTTTCCTATTGCAAAGTCCTGCCTCAAAAACACTGTATTTTCGTTAAGGGCTCTCGGTTAAAACCTCAATAATACCTAAAAATTTCGATCTAATATCAAGTCCCATCCTCTGGAACTAATTTCTTGGACCCATCTCCTCCCATCTTTCTCTAAACTACGCATATTATTGGTTATATTTTATGCTATGTGAGGGTTTTCCATGTCATATTTTTTCCTTTCGCGTAGTCCTGTCTAAAAAACGTTGTATTTTCGTTAAGGGCTCTTGGTTAAAAACCTCAATGATGTCTAAAAAATTTGAATGTAATACCAAGCCCCCACTCTCCTCAGGAACTAGTTGCTTGGACCCCATCACCTTTCCATAATATATGAATCTTTTGCATATATTACGAGAAGCCTTTTTTCACCTTTTTTGTCGTGTTTTTAAATGCTTTTTTCTGTGTTTTTAATATTGTTTATAAATTTGTTTGAAATAATTTAACTTTTATTTACAAAGTCTGTGTTTTTTAAGATTTATTTTCTGGGACGATTAAAGATTTTACATAATTTAAGCACCCCTTAATGTCTATCGCTATTAATACCTTGAGAGCAATTGTCTCCGAGAGCTTGTCAAATTTTAGTAGTAACACATCGCTCTAACGTGTGCAAAAAATGGAAAGTCTTAGATGTCGCGCCATAGGTTGATTTTAGAATATAATGACTAGGACGAAATTCAGAGGGTAAGGGGTCAGTCCTCTCTGTTAGGGCCCAAATGCGTTGAATGGAAATGACCTTTCGAATCCTAGCGGGGTCAAGGAACTAAAGAAAAAAGAAAGAACTAAAGAAAGAATAAAAAACGAAGTACATTTCGGGTGAAAAATGAAATGCCATTAAAATAAAATAAAGAAAAAACGCTTCGAACATTTCGGTAAAAAAAATGCCAAAAAGTATTACGGGACAGTGATGGTTGCGCAATCATCACATAATGTGTTTGCTGTCGTTACATTATAAGCGAGGATTCCCCCATGAGTTCCTGTCACATGGTTAGATAAAGTTGCGTCATGAATATTACACCTGACCGTTTAAAACAGGGTAAGTTGTGTGACGTCATTGGAGTCCAGAGGGATGAGTCATATGAGTCTTGAGAAGTGTTTCCCATTTTTAGTAGAACCGGTGACCGCGTTGCACAGGTTCGACGGTTTGAGGAGCTGGTAGATCCACTTATCTGACCCTTTAGAATCCTATGTTAATTTCCTATTATTACTACTTGTGTAATATCCTGACTACAGTCCGATTAATTATATGCATACACCTGAAATTCCGGGAAGCCTGCCAGGGTAGCAATTTTGCCAGGGGTGTGTTCGGAATCTTACCAGAGGTTTTTAATAGAAAAGTTTCGTGGGGTAGTCTATCACCTGGGAAGTCTGCCACCTGGAAACAGGGCTGTGTTGAAAATCCCATTTTAATTTTCCTATGGATGCCGTGACGTCAGAGTGTTCCGGTAGAAATCTTTCCAGCTCACCGCATTGCACAGGTGTGAGGGATTAGGAGCTCCATTCCCCTTGTTAATTTTCCTATTTTTTACTACTTGTCTATTATTCCGACCACACTCCAACTAATTATATAAAAAACATCTGGGGCTCTTGCCTAGAAATAAAATTGCGGTACCTGGTCACCAAAAGAGGAATGCTCCGTTAAACCTTCGTCTTGCCCCGTTAAACCATTGGAAGAAAGGAGTAGTGGCTATTGGCGTCATAGAAACTGAAGATAGGTCACTACTCCTGCTATTAAGAGATCATTCTTTCCCCACAGTGATTAAGTTGAATAGGATCCCCCCCCCGAAAGATTATAAAAGCTATCACAAATTCCCAGGGGTGCCAATTGTGGGGGGGGGGCAAATGTCCCCGAAGATTTGAAACGTAACTTTTTCATATTTTCATTCACAAAATCAGAAATTCGAAATTGCAGCCCTAGACTTTGAGAACAACATCTTTTGGGCATTTTCATTTTAAAATATCCTAGCCCCCAATATCTTTGCGAATAGGCGCCCCTTTGACTTTTACTATGCTTGATGTCACCTTGGAAATTCATATAAAAGAACTTTCTACTTAAAATTGAGACTGGCAGTACAAAAACATGGCTATTGACAACCACAAAGTTTAAACTGGCCAATTTTAAATATGAAATTCGTGAAAGATTAAGTGAACAATCAGGATCACATGGGAAATTCAAATTGTCTAACGTGGGAAAAAATATGTTAAATATCGAAAGAATTGGACGTTAAATGTGATCAACTGAGACCCAAATCAAAATGGCACTCAAAGTTACAGACTTGTCATAGCTTCTACCGTTATTTTATTAATTTGGGTGTGCCACCATTCTTGTTGAGGGCTTCTAATCCTGTGTTACAACTCTCTTTGAACTGAAATGAGAATCAAGGGTAGTAAACCCGGGTTTACTTCTACTTGTATTGCTTAGGTTCAGAACTGAAAAGGTTCCCTCGTCAAAAGCAGGAGAATGAAACAGGATCAGTGTATCTACCATTATGTATCTAAGGAAGGCAAACTATTCCTTGCAGGATGGCCAAACCGTCCCAATAAATTAAAGGTGAAATAGGCTGAGTTAGAGTTTTTATGTTTGTGCAATGAATTCCTTTTTCATTTCACGGAAATATCTTCAAAACCAGCCTCTTTCACAAAATTCAAAAATTACTTTAAAAAAAAAAAACAGCAAAAATAGTCTTTTAATAAATACGATAGATAATAGTATTAAGCTCAATCTTCCCTGTAAAACACTTGTTACTTTTCCCATGCTATTAACAAAAATGAGATGTTAATCTTCTTTTTTATTTCTTACAGTGATTGGATCCTTGGGGACTGATGATCCACTAGGAAAACCAATTTTCTTCGATTCAAGGCTGAAAATTTATGGACAGTTTGTCTTGTGAGGCAATCTATCTTATTTAAAGGACTGAACATCATAAATAAGCGACGCTCCCCAAATGAAAGAGACTAAATCCTAAAATTCATACAATAGGACAAGATATTTCAATAAAATTTTGGATCTGAATTTCGCTAAAACAAAGAAACAATGCCATGATTTTAAATCTACATGAAATGATGCACCAACTTTGAATCAAGAATAAGAGTGTAAAACTCGTATGGTCTATTTATAGTTTGCCATTTCTTATTACGAAAATCTCAACAAATAATTTTTACGTGCACGAAGCAACAATAAAATAGATATACGGAGTCTGCTGCAACCGTGAAAATTTTTCTTCGGGCTACTGGCCGTCCATAAGACGGTCGGTTTATGCGAATGAAGACACTTCCTTTTTGATTACACATGCGGGTCTTTTTTCGAAGTGGAAACGCTGGATAGGCCATCACATCAAACTTGAGCCCCCTTCCCCCAAAACATCAGCAAAAAGTCTACGAGGTAACTGGGTGCACAACTGGGTGCACAACTGGGAGCAAATGAAAGCAGGAGACAGCAATGAGGCCCTTCTTTAGTCAAATTTGGATCCAGCTTAGACACACAAAGCCTTAAGTATAGCGTTTGTAAAGATTTTGGCTAATTTCTGCTTGCCCACGTGGTAATTGGGCTGGTGACTAAATATTTTTGAACGCCTTCTTCCTCTCCTGCTTCCAGACCCGAATAAAGTTTCTATTAAATGAATACCATATAAATGCACGAACTATATAAGTAGTAATCTAACTTATACTTTGCCAAGGCCCCCGTACCAAACAGGTTTTTCTGGTAGGTAAACAGGTCATTACACTCGGTCATTACACTCTTTGTCAAGAGGATTTACGCAATTTCAAAGTTCAGTGTCTTTTTTTAGTGGTAAACCAAAAAACCGATGTTCCCTTTTTACTCGCCAATTATTTTTGTATATATTCAGGTTTCATATTTGATTCTCCATCAGTTTTGAACAGTTTATATTCGAGATAGCATAAGAGAATTGGATTCAAAGAGAATAGTTATTTTTATTTGAGAGGATATTAGTGAAGAAAAAAAAAATGAGTGGTGCATTTACACTATTGGAGATTAATGATGGAACCGACAGCAGCAGCAGCAACGATACACGAGTACCCAATGTGGCTGTGGAAATAACTGCTGGTTGTAGACTATGTCTTGAATGGGACACTATGTATGCTAGATACGTGATATCATTAAGCAAATTTAAGCAGGAGGAGCAGCTGTGTTTTGCTGGAAAAGTAAATATTCTCCATATAAATAAACTTCGGTCAGCATTAGATGTTCTATCGAAATATATTGATGAGAACAAAATGCATCAGTGAATATTATTACTGTAATTATGTTCAATAAAACTGTTTCTAAATCAATGGTATTTTTTCTTTTTTTCTATAGTAGACTAGCGTATATTTTGAGTACAAAACGAGATTCTGATTAGTCTGAACTTGGTTGTGAGAGAGTTAGGACTCTAAAAAATGGATAGATTCGAGAAAGATCGAATCATGAGGAATCTAATTCTTATGGAAAAACGTTTGATTCTAGATGATGATTTTCTAGAGTTGTCTATTCAAAGGAAGATATTTTCTCGGGGAATGCTTGTCGATATAATGAAAACTGATTCTCCATCATTAGACTATTGTATGAAGCTTCTACATCGTGGTCCAAATGCATTTACACAATTTATTGATATATTGATCACGACACAGCAAAATGATATTGTGGATATGCTTTTAAACATTAGTTTTTAGAAATTTAGGACTTTTTTTTTTCATAAGAAAGATGGTGCTCAAGGATGATTTACTCCTCTCTCTCTCTATCTCAGGCAATTTTTTGATGTTGCTAGCTCAGTTTCATTGTGGCAGCGAGAGCGTCAACACATGACAAAATGTTCCATACATGTCCGTTATGTATGTACTCACTGGGCAGTTGGTCATCATGTGAGAATTGCACAATGATTGAGGAGTATGATGAAAAGTGTAGATTATGCAACCCGTGTAAATTGCATAGAGGATATGCTGTACAAATTAAAGGTTGTAATTCCTGTCTTGAAGAGGTGTGTGACTCTCATCCTAGAGGCCACCTATGCTCCAATTGTCATTATGAAAAATGTAAGCAGTGGGAGAGTACATATCCCGGTATGATTGGAAAGAATCCTAACCGGGATTTTAGTTTATTGCTACGAGATTGGTATCGTCGTGGTTTTAGATTGTTCTGGGAGGAGGAACCAGGTCAACGATTCAACTGTTGGAACAACAAGAGAATATGGTTTCTACGTCATTGTTGTGAAGACAATGGGTGTTTTGATTATAAGCCCACTGATTTTTATTTGGCAGTGACAGAATGTGATTCGACACTTGAGGACACTGTTTGTGAAATTGCTTCAAATACACAAATTGAAACATGTGAATTCTATAGAATGAATGCGAATAGTATCATTGACTATACAAAGAGATATGACAAGAGTGAAGTCACACTCTACTGTAGAAAATGTGACCCTGACATTGCAGTACATCAGGATCAGTACACTGTGAATTCAGATAATCTACCTGCACTAGTTGTTGTCGACAAATACCTAGTAGTGGATGAAATCTAAAGAGTAGAAAAGTCGTTTTATCATGTATATAATTTTTTTTTTTTATTAATAAACAATTTCACATACATCTTTAGAACATTTTATTCTTAGGGCACTAAAATCAATATTAAATACACTTGTAAGTATATTCTCCACTAGAAAGTCGTTCAATTGAGGTAAGTCAACGTAGATGTTGAGAAATTGTTTGTAGGTGTAGCCACGACATCTGAACATGAAAAAGAGTAGTGCATGAAAGCCACATGTCTTAGTCGTTAAATCCTGTACTCTTCGTTGATTTTGAATAATGGTTTTCCCACTGCTTTCAATAAAGTTGCTGATGTATGGAACGTAGAATTTATACGATAGGCCAAGAGGATCAAAAAATTCAATATTCTTCGCTGTTTGAAAGATGCATAGCCAATGACCGGTCTTCAAAGTCGATGGACTGCTATTAACAATGATTAGGGTATTGTTAACACTTGGAATTTTTTCAATGAAGTCTGAGGGTATGCAATAGGACTTGTATTGGGACATGTATGGATCCATACTAAATACATTGATTATTTGATTTGTGTTCATGGTGCAAGGTCTAGTAGAACACTGCCGTCGGGTGTGATTTCCCAATAGGTTTCAAATTGACTCAGTGATATTAGCGTGATACTCTCAGTCAGAGCATCGGCAAATGTACACTCTAAACGTACATTCCCAGTTCGTACTATGCTCATATCCTGTGTGCCTGACAAGTCCAAAACAATAACCCCATGATTTTTTGAAAACATTGATTCGGTTATTCCATTTTCAAATAGTTGAGAGTCATGATCTAGGGATTGCATGGTCAACTCGTACAGAGTTCTATAGGATTTTTTATCAAATGATAGAGTGTACAGTGGAATACCATTCACTTTGCACACAAGACTAGATAGACCGAAAAAATTAAAATCATGGGGGGATTCAGTCCAGGATCCAACGGCACTGCCACTCTTCACAAAGGCCAAAGCCAATTTTGAAGGGATTTCTCCATTGATAAACGATGAATCGCTATAGCTACGAGAACCGGTGGCAATGTGACGTTGATTGGTGATTGTATGGGGGACAAGAAGTTTAATGTTGTTACCATTGGCTCTTAGCTTTTCCACTGCCAATGCAACAGAGCTCATAACTTGTTGTTTTCGGACGTGGAGAATTGCCGATGTGATAATAACATTTGCATCGGGTGCTGCAGGAAGTGTTTTTCTCAAAATGAAATTCGATGGGGCCATCTGTAACTTTATGTCAATCTTGACATTGGGGGGTAGCCATTGGGATATATTGAATATCTCATGATTTAATTTTCCAACTAGATGATACTCCTGGGTCACTGCAGTAGTCAACTCACCGTCAGTATCAACACCTGTTCGATATTCATAGCCCAATGATTGTCCTCTCATCTCCTTGTACGCCTTTGGCGTCATCATCATAAATTGTATGTAGCTTGCATAGTTGGATAAATTATTGCTAGTGCTCACCAATGTCCCATTAATAAATACATTAATTTGTTTGAATAGGTTGTGCAGAATACAGTTTTCATAGGAGAGACCATCGCCGGCATTTGGAGTTGTATTATCTGACTTTTTCTTCACCACAACATTTAAATCAATAAATGTTGACGACAAATCAATGAAATAGTCTTCATTGGAAAATATTTGAAAGTGTATATTTTCCGAGAGGGGTTGTTGAGGGTGAAATTGTTCATAGTAGCCATACTTGACACTGACATCAACATTTTCAGCATTGAATAGATTCAATGAGGAAGTGATTGATGGATATGATTCCTTGTGGGGGAGATAAGTCATCTTAAGAGAAGAAATCCTTCTTTGATCTAACAATCTTTTTCTTTTTCTTCTTCTGCTTATTGGTCTTTGTTGTTTTATTTCTCAAAGTCCTTGTTGATGTCCTTTGCTTCCTGCCTGGGTGGAGACTGATGAGTGAATGACGCGAACGCATCCTTTTCAATCCCTCCCCATTTTGTCGAGATTTTAATTGTTCGCCAACGGCTCTTGCTGAAGATCTAATATTTTCTTTAACACTCTCCTTGAAATTCTTGCCCGACCCCCAGTCCTGTAGTGTGGAGGCTGCAAAATTTGATGCAGCAGGTACAAGATATTTTCTGGCAAGGGGTAGTGCAGAACGAAATAGCTTAGCAAACCAGCTACCAAGACCATAGCCAGACATTGTAGTACGCCCCTTGTAGTAGTCCAATCCATTGCCTATTTGACGTGGACTCAAAGCACCAACATAACAGTCAATATCGGGACAGACAAATGGAATTCTTCTATTGTTCATTTTTTAGGTGATTGTACCGTCTTTGTCGTTGACAATAGGTCGAAAATGACATGTAATCACTGCTAGACCTTTTGAAATTGCTATTGGATCACCTAATTCAGTTCTTAGTGTTAACTGACAGAGTTCCAAATAGGAAGTGTTTACGGGAATATACTGAAGATGCTTTATATTGTAGTGGTGAACATGTTCTTGATTGGTTTTTCGTTCAAGAACTCGTAGGAGGGGAACATTTGAATTACCAACCCGAGATGTTTCCACAAATGAAGCGTAGAGAAATATACAAGTGTCCGTGGAGAAGCTGGGTGCATAGTCTGCATAGATAACATGGTCACTACCACTGAAATTTTCCGTCTTAATAATACGTTTTTTAAAACCAAGAACCTCACGTAAATTCTCATTGAGGAAAATTCTTTCATTCTCAAATGGATTGGTAATATAAATTCTCCTTTGTTCCGTTGAGTAATTGAAAGTGAAACCACCTTTTTTTCGACTTGCAATTTTTTTGTTGATAACTCGACACAGTTCATGCATGTTATTGTATTCCCTGTAGGGGATGTTAGCAATAGGGTACTGATTAGAGTCAAAAGTTGCCATTGCACCTTCATCACCGAATTCAAACGGTCGTATTTTTATTTCATATTTACGATCCTTTCTCAGGATGTCATAGGTATTTTTGAGGATACAGTCGACAAGGGCCACTTCATATGCACCGTCAAATTTGATGGCGGGTGAGAGTTTTGTCCAAAAATCACTTGTCGTATTCAAGTCATTGTAGAGAGGATCGGAAACGTTGGACATGAAAGTTACATAGAAATCATTGGGCATTGTCAATATCTTCAACACCAATCCAAGAATCAAAATCAGAGTTGTATCCTAGCCAGCGAACAAGTAACTGTTTCTTACCCCCGCGAGTACGTGTCTTTAATATCTTTTCAATTTGATAGATTTCACTAGCATTTTTAACTTTTTGCAATTCATAGTCATAAAAGCCGCCGAGAATCTCTTCATCTTTGGTATCACGCAGGCGATAAGTTATGGGTTTAGTGTCTAGGATTTTTGCCACTTTAAAAAGTTCAGTGGACCACAAGTAATTCCCCTTTTCAAAAACATTAGTTGTTCTATTAATTCGAACCGTATCACCAACCTTGAATTTATTTTTCTTCTTGGCCTTTGATTCATTGGAATATTGTTTAAGAAAGGTGTCAATTGTATTATGATCCGAATGATGAACTTCCGTTGGTGTAGAGTTGGACAATGATCGATGAGGTCGTTGATTATAAATCAACATGATTTTATCTAGATCATGAATAAAAGCCGGCGTATTTTTCAATGTACAATATCTTGAAATTAAAAGTCGAATAGTTCTTATCAATCGTTCGGCCAATGCAGCCTTTATAGGACTGTGACTATGATAGAGCAGTGTACTATATTTCTCTAGTACTTTTGCAACATGAGGATTAACAAATTCACTACCACGATCCGTTTGAATTTTTTTATATGAATCCTTTTCGAGAATACTTTCAATGGCCTGAGCAACTTCAACACCTCTCTTTGATCGCAATGGAATTGCATATGCATAGCGACTAAAAACACTGATTGCAAGTAGAATGTACTTGTACGGTGTATTGTGACGTCTTTGAAGCTCATCTAGAGTCAGGAGATCTGCTTGCATTATATCCAATGGGTAAAAGGCTTTAGTTTTTCGATATTGATTGGCACGAAGTCTATGATTTCTATGCAGAGTGTAACTTGGTTCATTTTGTAGATAGTCTTGTACTCTTTTAGTGCGAACACCTGTGACTTTGGAAAGAGTTGTGGGGGAACTTAAACTCCCCGCCTCGCCAATATTTTCATAAACATCTTTCAGAACTTCAGCCATTTCGAACGTAAACACGTTGTGTAACGTCCGCTACCCTTTTGTATACTGGCTGCTGCTGATGGTGGTGGTGGGGACGTTGACTTGATACGTCTTCGCTTTTGTCTAGCTATCAGTGGTGTGCTAGTATTTTCCAAAATTGATTTAAAATCTTCTTCTGCTTCAAGTTCATCTTTTAATGTTGATGATGATGATGCACGTTCATTTAATTTTTTTAGAATTTGTCTATTGCCAATAAGACTTTTGGGGAAGTTTAATGTATTTAGAAAGTTGTATAGATGAGTGTCAAATGATAATAGTCCTTTACGATTTGTAACCATGTCATACATTAAATCAAGTAGATTATAGCTCTTGCCCTGAATTATAATCCTTTCCCCATTGCTCTCAACTTGAATTTGACCACTTTCCAAGAGATAGATTAGGAGTCGTTTACTTTGTTCACGATATGAGTGGGGCATTAGATTTCCAATTTTCAATACAATTGAATCCAATTCCTCCTTCTTTAATTGTGTTCCAACAGCAGCAGGTGATTCTTGAGGAGATGATTCTTTTTTGGGATCAGCAGCAGCAGCAGTGGGCTTTGATCGATAGTGTTTGTCCACTCGGCGAAGTGCATCTTGAAGTAAAATCAGTTTTTTATCATCATCAATAGTTTCATTGTCGAGGAATTTACTCAGATTGTCCTCAAAGTGTTCGACGGGTGAGAGAGCGAGTTCTATTGGAGTCAATTTATAGGGTTTTGCCATTCTCTAGAGAAAACTGTTTACAAGTCCTGCAATTATTGGCAGTAAAAGTGTGAAAAAGCTACCGCCCGCCTGAAGAAGTCGTTTCCTTTTAAAATTCTTTCCTTTCTTTTTAGAGGCCAATGTACGTACAATGGAACGATGTTGCTTTGCCTGTTGCTTAACTACTTCTGGTAGTTGAACATTACCCTCGGTCAAATTTAAACAAAGTTCAGATATTAGATTAATGAAATCATTGTCAATACCATGTTTGAGTATTGCTTTTCTAAGCTGAGGTTTTGAAGTGCTTAGAACTGAAAACAAGTGTCTATTTTCATGTAGTTTCTTCAGTGTCATGATAGCGACTAATAGGTCTTTTTAGTGTTCACCGGGAGATATACTGTAATTTCATTGTCGAAAATATCTGTGACTACACGCAGATCCTCGGGTGTATTTTGATTAAGATCCAGCAGGATATAACCGTGGGGTTTATTAGTTGCATGATTGTATGCCGAGAGCAGAAATTTAGGGGCACCTGGATAGATTTGTTTATTGAGGGTTATTAGCGAGCTAGAATCACGAACAACTCTGTAGATGATATAGTAGGTACAGTTCAAAGCAAGTGTTCGCATACATTTGCTCTGATGAAAGAGATTGTGTAGAACCAGAGTAACGGAAATCTGTTCATGATGAGAGCGAACAGTGAACAATTGCAACATTTGCTGGGACCATTGTTCAATGGATTCAGCCAGATCGTCAATGATCAGCCAAGAGTTTGGTTCAATAATGTTGAAAACATCAAGTCCCTGTATGAACTGTATCTGAATCGATCCCATGGTGGTGGCAGCAATTGTTTTTATTTTATTGTATGACTCCTGCCAAATACTATAGCAATAGTAGATTTTTTTCGGCTTTTCCGCAAACATTTTATCACAATTTTTAATTATTTTAGTTAAGAGTGTTGTTTTGCCCGACATTGAGGGCCCACACAGAAACGATCTGAATGGCGTTTTAAATTGATACATGTTCCTTTCAACAGTTCACCTGGACAACTAACTGTAGACCCTAATTGTCTAATGACTAAATAATTTTTTTTCCCTACTACTCTGTTCTTCAAGAAGAAGACAAAGACAAAGACAAAGAATCATATTTTTTTCTTTTATTATATGCACGTAAAAATGTAACAATACATTGAAAAAAATACACTTTTTTTAAATTTATTCATAATAAAAAATACAACAACAACATTTACATAGGTACACAGATAAAAAACACTTTTTTTTTGTTTATAGAGAAAAAAAAAACGTTAAATTAGAGAGAGCACTTGAAAAAATACATTTTTTTAAATTTATTTATAAAAAAAAATACAACAGCATTTACATAGGTACAGAGAGAAAAACATTTTTTTTTTATAGAGAAAAAAAAAATATTAAATTAGAGATGGCACTTGAAAAAAAAAATCTGCTCTAAGTCCAAAAAAGATAACTTTGGTGGCGGAGCGCCCCCCCCCCCCCCGCGCTGGCGGCCGCCCCCCCCCCCGGGCCGCGAGGCCCCCCCCCAAAGGCCGCGAGGCCCCCTCCCCCAAAGGTTTTTAGGAAATTAGTTACAGGACTTTATTTAAACCGAGACTTTCCCGGTGGGCAATACATTCGGTCCGGTCTGAAGTTAAATAGTGACCAAGGGGGAGGGTGGTCACACCATCTTGACAAACATAGACCTTGTCGGAAATGGTACTCATGGCTATTTTCTCTACATTTACAGTATAGTTCCTGTAGTTCAATGAACGAATTGCCAACAATTTGGCTCGTGGAATTGCATTTTGAACAATACAATTCCTATAAATGTCCATATTGAAATTCTTGTCCACATAGCGCGTGGGTACTCCTTTGCAACGTTTCTTGATTTCCTCGTCGTGTGTCTGTATAAAGTACACCTTCGGACCTACAAACATACCACGGGAAATCAAGTCGCTACCCGTTTCAGATTTTAAAAATAAAAGTTGATTGGGCGCCCGACGTTTTACTAGCTCAGGGTAAAGACCAACACTCCAATTGGTGTAGTCCATCCGTGAGCTGATAATTTCACCGTGCGCCAAATCGTCAATTAGATTTGATGTTTTTACTTTGAGCAGTAGAGAATCCGTGTCACCGTAGCAGACCTCTACTTGCCCCTTTTCCGGCCACTGTACCCTAGCCACATTGTAGTAGAACTCCAACATGAGCTTTTTTGAGATCTCCAAGATAGCACTGCCTGCAGCAATATTTTTATTCAGGACAATGCGTCTTTTTTCCTATTCAAAAGTACCATGTCCGAGCCAATGATTGTAAAGGAAGTGTAATTGGGATCGGCAATAATTCGAGCACATTGTTCTGGATCGGTCACAACGTCGCAACGATTCCTATTACGAACACTCTCACACATTTTGCCGAAAGCCGAATTTAAAATGAGTTTATAAATTTCTTTTTCAGCTTTCGTCTGTGCTGCAGAACGTTTGCTGACAAAAGTGTCAACAAATGTTTCAAATAGGGTTTTTGACTAAACTCGAGTGCTCGGTGAACCTTTGTGACGTTGAAACCATTGTTACACATCCATTTTAACGCTACATGATGTACAACTATGTTTTTTTTCGGCAGAAGGTCAGCAATAAGTTTTTGTTTTGAAGGCGCCCAATGCAATCCGTCCACCTCGACTAAACGCCTATTGCGAGGACTCAAAGAGTCCTTAGTCACAGGTCTATTGATACACGGGAAAACAAAATCCTTTACTGAATCGTGAAGCTCGACTGGTATCTCTCCATCAATTTCAAAAAACCATCCAACCGGTCCATTCTCCTCAACACCACTGTCAATGTTGGGGAAATGGGGAGCTTGAGGGTCATTGAGCCATTTATAGTCGCCGCAAGGTAGTGCATAATGGGACATGGCTGAGGGGTAGAGAGAATTCATATCGAGGAAAACTGCATTTGATTTTGTCCCCGTCTTCTCCCCCGTTGGATCAGTTTCCAAGATACGGTCTCCGTGAAAAACAAAACCCCCCCCTCATTGACCTCTCGATGAACAGATGCTGATCAATGTCAGTGATTAGCCCGATTTTTTCCCCACTAATTTTCAGGATGAGGTCCATCACTAGATGAGGCGAAGAAAAATAATACCCCAAATCAAGATTAAACTTCTCATAGATTTTATCCGTATTTTTACACATAATGTCTAACAAAGTTAACACGTCACTCAACAAATACAGCTTGCAGTAGTCAAATCCATTTTTACACCCTCCCGCTGCCCAAACTTTTTTAGCAAAACTGTATTCCTCGGGGTGCAACTACGATCGTGAAGACTGTCGTAAAACGATTCAATACAAGGAATAGTCTCCTCGGCGAATCTCGACATGGAACAATAATAATCATAAGGATAGATGCCCTTGACCGTTAACAAATCATATAAATCATTTGGAAATTGTTGCTTGAGAAGGGGGAAAGCATTGCTGCCGTCATCGTTTTTCTGCACTTGAATTAATTCGCTCAATGATTTGGGAAAAAAACTGTAGGAATCTAAAAAGCGAATTTTATTCGTGTACTCAACACTGGCTTCAACAAATTTCCACATAAATTCCAAAACAAGCAACTTTTCCGATGACTTAGGTATGATTTTGTACGTAAAGCTGTCTATCACCCATGCATCATCATCCACTGTTCCATTTCTTTGAAGATGTGCCAATGCAGGTAGCACATACTTTAGATCGTAGTTAGAGTTATGTATAAAAACCGGTAGAAAAAGTTGTTGTTTAATTTTTAAATTACACGAATTGTGAGCCCACCCCCGAAAGTTACTTTTTCCCGTTGAACTGGGGTCAATAAGGTGATTGTGGTCCTGCACCGCGTCTTTTGGGGCAAGGGCACCCCTACACACCCAACAAATTGTTCCCTTTTCCAACGCCAGTTGCTCTTTATCTGACAATGTCATCGGATAATTAGTATGACGTAATCGTGAAATTGCTCTGTTTGCCGTTTTTATTAAAGAAACCAATAGCTTTTCCATACTGCCCTCCTCGTCCATAGTAAAAAAAAACTCTTCCAATTGCATTTTATTGTTGGCGTCGCGACGTGCGTGCGCATAGGAACACGCAACTAGTTTGTGTTCCTTGACTATATTTGGCCTTGATGGGTCTGATACCTCAACCAGTCTTGTTTCACAATCCAAAGACATTTTATCAGATTGCAGAAGAGAATTTTGAAAATTTTTAAATTGTAAAATGTCTTTGCCTTCTGCCGGCATTTCTATTCTTTGATTTCCATGAAGTTTGCAATGTCCCATGTGATCTGAAAACGTTCGCTCAGATGTGAATGGGGAGAGGCACATGGGGCAATAGAAACGTTCACCTTTCTTCACGCCTTGACAGAGGAGTCGACTTATCGACGTAACGGGGAAAAAATGACCATAAGAATTTACATCTTTGGGAGGTTCGTAAATAACCCACACAAAATTTTTAATATTTTCCGCCATCGGTGTCCTCACTGAGTACAAAACCCCTTTTTTATTTGGTTTTTTCCCCCCATCTACAAATTCTGTGTCGTACTGGAGAACAACCACCCCCACCCCAAGATTTTCATTTGCTTTTTCGAATATGCTTATTTCTTTAAAGGACACCGGATATTTTCCCTCTAAACAGTCAAAATTTACTTTAGGGAAATTTTTTCCACCGTTACGTGCAAGTTTGTCGAGATTTTTCATTGTTGACTCATTATATAATGTCTTATGGGCCGCCGCTAAAAATGCATACTTAAAGCATTGAAGTCCAGTGTCAAAATTGAAACCCTGAACTCCTCCTGTAGTCGACAAATCTGGGTGGCATTTTATTCTTTTACCTCGCCCTCCCCTTAAAATAAAGTTTTTTTTAAATCTACTGAGATTCAGATCCATGCGTTCAATGTATAAAATGGTGGAACCACTTCCCCTCTCATTAGATGTATCCAAAGTTGAAATTAGTTTATTTACCCAGTTGAAAAAATTGTCTTCAAATTCGTTTAGACCTGGGTAGAAAGTCTGGTTGCCTGTCGAAAAATGAAAATAAAAAATGTCCCCAGATGTCCCCTTTTGTAAATAAACTTTTTGGTTCACTGATGCTTTAATTCCCCCTCGACCTCCCCAATTCTGGATCTGAATATCAATAAGTGCTCGAATTTTGTCGATATAGCTATGGAGATTTTTCACGGGGTCAGTTAAAATAATGCCAGCGTTTTCCTCGGGAAGGCTAAAATCTACCCTGTATGTTTGCAAATGACCTAGAGCAGATTCTAACAGATAAAAATCAGGCAATTCCGGGGACGTAACACTATTTTCATGTCCTGACCCTGTTTGTTCAGGACTCAAATCACTAATTATAAAGTTCTCATTAAAAATGCCCCCGGAAAAATGAGCTGATGTTGTATTACTACTACTACTACTACTACTACTATTAAATGGAATGGTGGAGGAGGGTGACAGGGAATTGTCAATAACACCACTCCCAGTCTGTTCAATCACATTGGGGGGATGTGACATGAGGTCTCCTAGTACATGTTCCAAGGTGTTTGGGGACAATTGGTCGAGCCAGCCTGTATTGTCCTCTGATGGAATTTCGTTATGAGGACCCAGTTCAGATTTACTTGTAGCATCATCTAAATATTCACGCATGAAACTATCCGCCCACTCTGGGTCCTCAAGCATGTCAATATCACAAGTTAAGTCCTCCAGGCTGGCCATTTCCCCAAAAACATCATTAAGGAATCCCTCATGCCACTGCATATTATCTAGAACCAGTGTAGGTTCATCCCTGAACTCTGCTGGTGGTGACAGAATTGGTTCTGTAAATATACTTGCATCATCACTCAATGGTGCCGCTGGGAGTGCTATATTTTTAATCTGTAGAAAAAAAGTTTTATTTTTTTATGTAAAATCATCATTATTTTTTTTTTATAGTTAATAAACTTTTGTCAATTTCTCATAGTCATTGTCCCACCACCTGAACAATTAAAAGAAGAAGAAAAAAAGTTACATTGCCTTATGTCTTTCATAATGTCAACTGAACATGTTAAAAAAAAAATATTTTTTTTTGTCGGGAAAATGTAGTCTTATTCTTATTAGAAGGGTAAGTTAGAACAAGAGAATGATAGAAAAAATTAATGGTTTTATTCCAAATTTTTTTTTAAAATAAAAACGCAAAATATGAGTCCAATTCGATTCTTTGATTCTCTTCATTATAACTGTTAATGAAATTTGACCATTGTTCGACTGATGCAGTATGTTGTACGAACACTTGCTCCTCGGCTTCAGTTAAAGGAAACGAACTCCATATGTCGGAGCTTGGTGGTGCTACCTTCTCAATAATCCGTATTTTCCTCTGTCTTTTGCCAATGGATTTTTTCGACCTGGGCTAAATAAATACTTGTAAAAGAGAAGAACTTTTTTCTCCGTCCATATCAACAATTAAAATGTTGGATGGTCCTTTTTAGAGCCCCCCCCCCAAAACCCCTCCCAGGGAGAACCCTTGGGAACCGGGGACTCTCTTCGAGGTAGGAGAATCAATAGCCTTTCCGAGTTGGAGGGGGTATCGGCCTTCACAACACTATTCAAATAGAACTTTTGTATTATAACGACCACCGACTCCATGTAACTGAACCCCTGTTTGTTAGCAAATAGTATAGATGTGTTTCTGAACTTTTAATACAGTTTTAAATCATTCTGTAGTTCTACATGGTAACAATTGTAACACTACCACTAACAATTGTTAGTTAAGATCTAGTTCTATTTTGAATTGTTTTTTTTTTTTTTTTTTACTTAAAAGTTACCCCCCCCCTCCCCCCCCAAACCCCTCCCAGGGAGAACCCTTGGGAACCGGGGGCTTCCTTCGAGGTAGGAGGATCGATACCCTTTCCGAGTTGGAGGAGGTATCGGCCTTCACAACACTTCAAATAGAACAGTCTCAAATTCTTTTTCTTGAACCTTTCAAAAAGGCAATTATTTGCCTGAGTTGTTTCAAAAATAATAAAATTTTCTTTTGCATGTGAAATGCATAATAGGAGATTATTCAAAGGACTCTTCTTATCGTAAATACATATCCTGTTTCAAGACGCTCATTTAGAATTCAAAGTAGATTAAAAGCGATGGGATCTTTGATAAAGCGAAAATGGTTTTAGTGCAATTATACCTGTTTAAGGCATTTAGAATTCAAAGTAGATTAAAAGCGATGGGATCTTGGTAAGTTTTTTTTTTATATTTAGAAATGCATGATAAGCACTCCTTTATATATATTGCTAATTTGGTTAATGAAAGAAAATTAAATAGCTTAGAAACAAATTTTAAGTTTTTAAAAAGCTATGCACCTGAGAAAATTTTGTCTTATTTTTTGAAAATAGGGATAGAAAAAAAATTATGTATATACTTACAAATTCTGACTGGACTTCTATATCTGAACTCCTTTGCAATACTTGAGGGGGGTTTGCCATGGAACCAACGCGGGGGTCAGAGGGCTCTGTCACTATAAGTTGGGTGCTCGATGCATGATTCCGATCGTGTGTAACTTTTCTAGCGAATTTGATAACAGACGCTCTTGTGGCCTGTATTAATGAAGGTTCGCCATATCTCGCTTTCTTCTCAGAAGGGGGATTATTGCACGTCTCTTCTTCCTTTAAAAAAAAAGACAAAAAAATTTAGCATGTAGCAAAAATGCATTTTGGGTTTTTGGAAAATAATTCAGTTTATGTTAGACATCTAAAGTAGTGTAAAAAAAAACATCTTGATTTCAAAATCAGGGGTTTTGATAGTGGGATGGAGGGCCTTTTATAAACTGCTCCTCCCCCCCCCCCAACTGAAATTTAGTTTCTTCCAAAATGTTTTCAAAACTAAGAAAAGAAACTAGAGTATTTCACGTAAAAAAAAAATCTATCAAACGTTACTGTCATTGATCAAACAGTCAATGAATCAAATAATACCAAAGATGAAAAGCATATTGACCCTGTCCAATAATTGTTAATTATTACATTTATCTTTTCAGTTTGGTGAGCTTCTGTTCCACTTCATTAGATCAAGTAGGTTTGATGATTTGTTCAACCACGTCCTATTCAACTAATTAACAGAAAAAAAACTGTTTGTACGGAAGCATCATTAGCCTACTATGATCTAAAATATCACTGAAATACATTTTCCAGCAGTACATGATAACGAGCTATAAGTAAGAAAAAAACCGAAACTCAAAAAAAGGAAGCTTTTGTAACAATTAATACATTAAAAAAAAATCAACATTTTATTCTAGCCCCAAATTACCGATCGATTCTTTTTAATATAATAATGAGAATATTTTTACTCACCAGAAATTGCTTAGAATTATCCATTTTTTCTATGTAAATGCTTTTTACAAATAATGCCTGTAATGCTATCTCGAATATAAACTATTCAAAACTGATGGAGAATCAAATATGAAACCTGAATATATACAAAAAATAATTGGCGAGTAAAAAGGGAACATCGGTTTTTTGGTTTATCACTAAAAAAAGACACTGAACTTTGAAATTGCGTAAATCCTCTTGACAAAGAGTGTAATGACCGAGTGTAATGACCTGTTTACCTACCAGAAAAACCTGTTTGGTACGGGGGCCTTGGCAAAGTATAAGTTAGATTACTACTTATATAGCTTTTACTTCTCACCAAGTCTTGTTGGAATCCGGCATACTCTTCAAAATATATGACAGCATAACCTGATGTGCTGGTCGAAAGAATTTAGTCCTACCTTCTCCCTTGCCGACGCCGGAACATTTCCGCAATCGAGAAAGCCATAACTAGAGCATCAATAATTACTTTTGATCGAGTTTGGCTGGTATCTGAAAACAACCGCTTTTGGCAAATATTCTTATAACTTAAATTTAGAGATGCTTTTCCCCACTGAGCTCAGATTAGTAAGAACCCTTGAAAAACCGAACTAAGGGCACAAGCTGTTATTTGACTTAACGCAATATTTTTTTTAGATCCAACAAGCCTTTCCCACAGATTTTTTGATAATAGAAATTTAGGAGCCCCTTTCCCCTACAGAAGTCAAATTGGGTCGGGACCTTGAAAAGAAAGAGTGCATGAAAGATCTAAAGCCGAACTGGTCAGTCATGACAAAACAAAGAGAAAAAAAGTCTAAAAATGAAGAAAACAAACGGGACTACGGCCAGTAGATAAAAAATGCAAATTAAAACAACGCTGATAATTTGCCCGTATTAAACAAGGCGTCTTTAACACTAAAAGCAGATAAAGAAAAAAAGATAAAATCTAAAATAATCTATAAAACCTAAAATTAAATGAAATCTAAAACAAATAAATAAAGAACAAACCAAAATTTAGTTATATACAATTGGTACTACTGTGATTGAGTACTGATTTTATCTATATAATGAGTCACTCCTCATTGAAGTAACTCTAACTAACTTCTGTGGTGCTGAATCACAGCAGTATCAGTTGTATATATAGATATTGCTTTGTTCTTTATTTCTTAGTTGTAGGTTTAATTTGATTTTTGGTTTTATAGATAACTTCAGGTTTTATCCTTTTTTTTCTTCCTCTACTTGTACCGTTGAAGACGCCTTGTTTAATATAGGTGAAATATCCGTGTTGTTTTAGTTTGTTATTAAATAAAAAAAAAACAAGTTTTTTGTAACTCAAAGTAAGGAGTGACAATAAAATTTAAAACGAACAGAAATTATTCCGTATATGAAAGGGTCTGTCCCCTCCTCAAAACCTCGCTCTTTACGCTAAAGTTTTTTATTGTTTAAAAAAATAAAGTTGAGAGACAGAATCAAACTTTAGCGTAAAGAGCGAAGCATTTGGGAGGGGACAGCCCCTAACAGAATAATTTTTGTTCGTTTTAAGTTTTAATGTCGCTTCTTACTTTCTGTTAAAAAACTTTTTTTATTTAATTTCTGAAGGTTTTTGAAATAATGCAGCTTCGATTTCGGCTCACCGTACATGAATAATTAAAATAAAATTTGCATATTATTTTTACTTTTTTATTGGGTAAATGGCTTTCTCGAAATTTTGATCTGACGTAACTTACGAATTAACTTACGTAACGAACTTCTAAATTCGTATATTCTTAATACGTATATTAGGGGGTTCACCCCTAGTTAATATCTTGCTCTTTACGCTAAAGTTAAAACGTTGTTCCAATTCCTTAACAATCACCTCTTAGTCACAAAGGCCATTAATTAGAATAAATAGCTCTGATGAAAGTACAAAAAAACTTTAGCGTAAAGAGCGAGGTAATGACTAAGGGTCGAACCCAATAACATACGTAATAATTTCGGTTCGTTTTAAGGTTTGATGTTGCTCCTTACTTTCAGTTGAGAAAAAGTTTTTTTCATTAAATTTCTGGTCGTTTTGTTTTAAATAATGCTGAGAAATCCGGCACCACCTTCATAGCAATGTCACTTCCCCATGACAACTTCCTCCGTGAACAGATCCTCCCACGTAACCCCCGACCCCCCAGATACCCCTCAACTACAAATTCCCCCTGAAAACTTCTGTATATATCCAAATAACCAATACTATATGTAAACATAGGGCAAAGTTCTTGCAGACCTTCCCTTGGGGACTTTGAGGGATTAAGTCGTCCTCAAAGACATAGCTATTGTATTTTTAGACCATTCTGAAAAAAAGGCTATTTCAAAATTTTAATCGGGTGACTTTGAGAAAAAATGAGCGTGGGAGGGGATCTAGTTACCCTCGTTTTTTGGTCACTTAAAAAGGGCAATATAACTTTTAATTTTCGCTCGAATGAGCCCTCCCGCGATAATCTAGGACCACTGGTCGATACAATCACCCCTGAAAAACAAAAACAAAAAAAACAATGAACACACATCCGTGACCTTTTTCCTGGCAAAAAATACAAAATTCAACATTTTTGCAGATATGAGCCAAGAACTTCTATAGTAGGGTTCTCTTATAGGCTGAATCTGATGGTGTGATTTTCATTAATTTTTTATGACGTTTAGGGGCTGTTTTTCTTTTTTTTGAAAGTAAAGAAAATTTTCCCAGGCATGTAACTTTTTATGGGTAAAACTAAAATTGATGAAACTTGCATATTTGAAATCAGTATAAAAAAATGATTCTTTTTATGGTCCTATTGCTTTCAAAATTCCGTTTTTAGAGTTTCGGTTACTATTGAGCCGGGTGGCTCTTTACTTACAGTTCGTTGCCACGAACTGTTTGATTTCCTTTAAATGGCCGTAGGCCCGTTTTTTCTTCATCTTGAGATTTTGTTCTCTTTATTTGTTTTTGAAAGAGTGCAGAATGGAGTTTTAACTTTCCACAAGGTTTTGTGAAAATCTGATAACCGTTCAGGTATATGTCAAGATTACAAGAATTTATGCCCTTCACCCAACAAAAATAGGATTTGGTTGGATGCTTAAATGCCTAAAATAGGACATTAACAGTTTTTTTTCACCAAATAAATTAGGACAAAAGAAAAAAAAATGGAAACACCCGACAAGAAACTGTCTTTGCAGAAAGAAATTGAGGGACATCAGGAGGGATGAGGTTCCGTAGTAGAACTAATTGATAAACAGGAGACCACTGAGCTGATGTTGATGATCGTTTGGGTAAAATAAATCTTCAAGAAGAACTACGTAAAGAAGAAGAGTATGAGCATTTCCATAAGAAAAACTGCTGCAGAAACGGTAGAAGTGTACCTAGAAAAGCAGAATACGCTAAATAAAGATAACTTTTACCCACAATACGATCCAGCTGAGCTATTCTAGTATCTTATAAAGATCAGAGGAATGGTAAAGCTGAGGGAGAAGAAAAGTAGCCTTCACTGCCCTGCTTTAGGCTTTTTGAATTGAGCAGAGAAGAGATTTGTTGGTACCACCCCAGAAAGAGCAGCAATAGAACAAAAAAGAGCAGAGAAGGACCTGAGTGGAAAACATCTAGAAGAAAAAGAAATCTTGAAGAGAAAAACACTAATACTCTTATGCAAACAACCACCTGCGTCTTGCCCTAAAGAAACAAGTCTTGAAGAAAAAAATGAGTGAGGGGTTAGCAACTCCAGGTACACCCCCTATGGGCGTCGTGAAAAGTATGGAGGGTATGCTACTTCCCATTCAATCCTCTTCGAATGTTATTTATAATATTTTGGCTGTTTTTCACCTATATCAGGCTTATAATTTACAACCAGATACGCAGGACATTGTCCAGCTAGCACTAATATAACAAACTTGCACAATTTTTATTTAAACGCAAATTTGCGTGGTGGTCTTTCTATTCTTTTGATTATTTGGAGAGAAAAGAGTTTATCACGAAAAAAATTATAGTACTTAAGACATGGATACCCCCCCCCCCCCAAAAAAAAAAAAAAAAAAAAACAGCAATTAACCAACAGACGCTAAAGAGGCAGCTATTTCGCATTTTTTGTCATCAGATGCGTCATATTTTTCAGGTTGTATGTAAAACATACAAGTGTCACAACACACATAAGTTTTAAATTACAGCTAATGCAATACTCAGACAGAAGAGCTGTGTCAAACTGATCCTATAACTTGTCACTGGCAATGTTTATCTTTAAAATAATTGGCCATTCAATCTACAGATGCTTTAAAAATATTATGACATATTAAGTCGTTTTTGAACAATAGCACATTTTTTAGGAGAACTTTCAAGATCAGATCAGACTTCCTCAATCAAGCTTTGTTCTAGCTACGTCTTTTGTTCTGTGAGCTTTTATATTAAGAAAATATGAGGAGATATAGTCATTAAACGAAGAGGAGCCCCAGTAACTTTGGTGAGAAAATTCAGGAGCATAATAAGAGCTGTTTAAAATAAAATTTTTTGCTCAAGATGTAATATTAGCAATAAATGTTAGCCTTTAAGACAGTGCGAATAGTCGTTTTTTAAGCAGCAAAATCTACTCAGTGAAATATATATATGTTGTATTTCCGAAGTACAAATATCTCGAACCCAATTTTTCCAAAACATGGTTACGTTTAAAATGTTCTCGAGTTGCATAAAGTATAAGAGATGTTAATTGTTGAATGCTTTGCCATAATTGCCAGGATAGCTGAAAATAGTTAAGAGCAAAAGCGGTTTAATCAGAAAATTTCGAATTCTTATTCGAAAATCGGATCTAGATTAAAAAAAAAAAAATACCTATTAAGAGTTTTAGATTGTTACTAAGGGGTGGAAAGCTCCTCTCTCATTGTGGAAATGACAGTTTTCAATTGAAAACTGGTTTCTAAATACCGTAATAACAAAAAAAGCGATAAAAATTAACTGGATTGAAAAGAGTGGGTTGGATTCTCTCTTATTTGGGAACATCATATTTTATTTTGAATTGGAAATACACCTAAATAAGTCTTTTTCTCTGACCAATGTTATACTATTTAATTATTATAAATTGGCTAGTTATCATAACTATAAAATCTAGTGTTAGGAGTGGGGCATTGAAAGAGGTAACAACCCCCTTCATATTTAAGTTCACCTTGAGCAGGATATTAAAATTGGACACAGTTAAAAAAATTAAATCAAATGAAATTAAAGAGCAAAATTAACACTCAACACTAGTGGAAATAATCTTATCTGCGAGTGGGGGCACATAGCTTGCAAGCCTTCAACTCTCTAATCTTTACGCTAATTTTTTACCCCTCCACATTGCTAATCATTGTTACAGCATAGAAAAGTTACAGCCTAGTGCAAACTAGTAAAGAGTGAGTCATGACCCATAGGAAACGAAAGTTTAAAGTCGTGTTTTTGAAAAAAATTGTCCAGTCCTGAAAAATAGCGAATTAATGTTAATAGGAAAAGCTTATTACGAAAATAAACTTATCTGAATTTAAAAAAGAGAGCAGAAAACGTTTGATAAAGTCGGATCAAAATGAAACGGGTACAATTGGAATCACGGTGGCCAAAAATGCTCTATACAACTGTATTCCCCTACCTTGAACAACAAGCAAAACCCTTTTTTGTATTGGAATTGTTTTGTATTTTTGGAAACAAATTAGAGGCTAACCGATTTATGAACTGGTTCTACCTCAAGGGTTTTGAGCTGTACATAGCAATAACCAATACTGTTTTCGAACAATACGGGCAAATTTCAGAGCTTACGGCCCTTTCCCCAGGGGCTTTTTGTGGTCATGTTATCCCCAAAGACATATTTATTGGACCAAATGGCTCTTCTGAACAAATGACTATCTAAAAATTTTGATTGGACGGGGGGCTAAGTGACCTCTAGCCTTTTAGATGACTTAAAATAGGCACTATAACTTCTAATTTTGATTCAAATGAGCCATCCGCTGATGTTTTAGGACCATTAGTTCAATACAATTCCCCTTATATCACCATAATCGCGTAAACTTACAGTCTTTTCCCCAGGATCAATGGAGGGTCATATCATCACCAAAAGCAGTTATTGGACCTTTGAACTATGCAAAAGAAAGCGGCTACAAAATTTTTTTTTTGGAATACTTTGGGAAAAGCAGCTCAGGAGAAATGAGGCTAGCTGCCGACTAATCTTTTTCGGCACTTAAAAGAGCACCAGAACTTTTAATTTTCGCTCGAATGAGCCCTCTGCCGATCTTCTATGACGATTGGTTCGATACAGTCACCCCTGGGGGAAAAAAAGACAAAAAAACAAACAAATAAACACGTATCCATGATCCACAATAAACAAAATTCCACATAAACCAAATTCTACATTTTTGTAGATAATAGCTCGAAACTGCTGCATGAGGGTTCTCTGATTCGGAGTTTCGGTTTTTAGAGTTTCGGTTACAACTGAGCGGCGTCGCTCCTGACTGCATTTAGTTGCCAAGAATTGTTTGATATAAAATAGTGCATCTCGTCTTGCTTGCTTTTCATGACATTAAACACATAAAATGTAATAAACATTAAAATCGAATACTTCATGAGAAATCAAAGAAATTGGATCTTCTGTTTTGAAATCAGAATTTCTGATAGCATTTCCCCTAAAACATATGAATTATATAGAAATTTTTCTTAGGTAGTCAAAGAGATAATATGAAGTCCTATCAGCATTCAATGTTATTTGATTTCTTAAAAGTTAAGCTTTGAAGCCAGGACATTCTACATAGAAAAAATAAAGGGAATTCACAGAATTAAACTTCAACATAGAAACATTCACAAAAGAGGTTTTGTTTGTGGAAAACTAATGTAAGACCCAGCTCTTAGAGGCTCAAGATTTCTCTATTCGAGTCAAAAAAAAATCTACCTTGTGCAAAAAAATTACCTCTAGGAAGGGAAGAAAACTATGACGATGACAACTTCAGAAATAATTTCTTGCTGTAGTTTCTTATTTTCGGATATTGAAGAGTGCATGTCTACTTGCTTAATGTTCATGGCATTAAACGTTTCAAATATAGTAACTATCAAAATTGTTGATTCTAGAAAAAAATTGGAATATCCCTGTTTCAAAATCAGGATTTACAGTGTTAAAAGCGAAAAATGTGTATAAGGAAATTTTGTATAGGTTTTTAAAGAAATAATGCAAAAGGTTTATCAGAAATCAATTTTTTTTATTTATAAAAAGTTTAGCTTCGAAGCTAGGACATTTACTTTGACAAAATGTATGAAACTTGCAAAATCAAAACTTAAAAAAGAATAACTCACAGAACAAATTTTATTTCTAGAAGACCAATGTCAGCTCCATCTGTCGAAAGATCAAAATCCGTCTATTCACTATGGAAAAAAAATCTTCTTTTGTAGAAAAAAGCTACCTCTAGGATAAAAAATTGATCCGTAATGAAAACTAAAAATTCTTTCTAAGTGAACCGAGTAATCATTCCCATGCCCATCATTCCCCGAACACATCCAATCAAAATTTTGGGATAGCCATTTTATTCAGCGTGGTTGATTTCCAGATAGAAAATATGCTTTGGAGGAGGACACTCCCCCATGACCCTCAGGGCAAGGGTTTTAAGTTACGCCCTAGGGGCATACAAGGTTTTTATAGAAGGCGTTGTCGTAAAAACTTCAAAACAGGCTCATTCGATCGGAAATTCAAAGGGCTAGTACCATTTTTAATAGTCGAAAGTGATTGGGGGACAACTAGCCCCTCCCCACGCCCATCATTCCCCCAAACACATCCAATCAAAATTTTGAGATAGCCATTCTGTTCAGCGTAGTTGATTTCCACATAGAAAATATGTTTTTGAGGAGGACACTCATCCACAACCCTCAGGGCAAGGGTTTTAAGTTATGCCCTGGGGGCATATAAGGTTTTTATAGAAGGCGTTGTCGTAAAAACTTCAAAACAGGCTCATTCGATCGGAAATTCGAAGGGCTAGTACCCGTTTTAATAGTCGAAAGTGATTGGAGGGCAACTAGCTCCCCCCCCCCCCCCCCACGCCCATCATTCCTCCAAACACATTCAATCAAAATTTTGATATAGCCATTTTGTTCAGCGTAGTTGATTTCCACATAGTAAGAATGTTTTTGAGGAGGACACTCCCCCACAACCCTCAGAGCAAGGGTTTTAAGTTATGCCCTGGGGGCATATAAGGTTTTTATAAAAGGTGTTGTCGTAGAAACGTCAAAAAATGCTCATTAAACCGGAAATTGAAAGAGCTAGTGCCCTTTTTAGTAGTCGAAAGTGTTTGGAGGGCAACTAGCCCCCCCCCCCAAGCCCATCATTTCCCCAAACACATCCAATCAAAATTTTGAGATAGCCATTTTGTTCAGCGTAGTTGATTTCAAGATAGAAAATATGTTTTTGAGGACGACACTCCCCCACAACCCTCAGGGCAAGGATTTTAAGTTATGCCCTGGGGGCATATAAGGTTTTCAAAGAAGGCGTCGTCGTAGAAACTTCAAAGAAAGCTCATTCGATTGGAAATTCAAAGGGCTAGTGCCCTTTTTAATAGTCAAAAGTGATTGGAGGGCAACTAGCCCCCCCCCCTCCACACCCATCAATCCCCTAAACACATCCAATAAAAATTTTGAGATAGCCATTTTGGTCATCGTAGTTGATTTCCAGGTAGAAAACATATTTTTGAGGAAGACACTCCCCCACAACCCTCAGGGCAAGGATTCTAAGTTATGCCCTGGGGGCACATAAGGTTTTTATTGAAATCTTTGTCTTAGAAACTAGGAAAAGGGCTCATTCGATTTGAAATTCAAAGGGCTAGTTCCCTTTTTAATAGTCAAAACTGATTTGAGGGCAACTAACCCCCTCTCACACCCATCATTCCTCCAAACACATCCAATCAAAATTTTGATATAGCCATTTTGTTCAGCGTAGTTGATTTCCACATAGAAAATATGTTTTTGAGGAGGACACTCCCCCACAACCCTCAGAGCAAGGATTTTAAGTTATGCCCTGGGGACATATAAGGTTTTTATAAAAGGCGTTGTCGTAGAAACTTCAAAAAATGCTCATTCGATCGGAAACTCAAAGAGCTAGTGCCCTTTTTAATAGTAGAAAGTGATTGGAGGGCAACTAGCCCCCCCCCCCAAGCCCATCATTTCCCCAAACACATCCAATTAAAATTTTGAGATAGCCATTTTGTTCAGCGTTGTTGATTTCAAGACAGAAAATGTGTTTTTGAGGACGACACTCCCCCACAACCCTCAGGGCAAGGTTCTACAACACACTACAACACTACAACTAGAACAGTTCTACAACAACACTTTCTATAAAAACTTGTATGTCTGAAGTGTCTGTCTTTGTTGGTTTGTATGTCTAAAGTGCTTGTCTTTCTCTGTTTGTGTGTCTGAAGTGTTTGTCTTTGTTGGTTTGTATGTCTGAAGTGTCTGTCTTTCTCTGTTTGTATGTCTAAAGTGCTTGCCTTTCTCTGTTTGTATGTCTGAAGTGTCTGTCTTTGTCGGTTTGAATGTCTAAAGTGTCTGTCTTTGTTGGTTTGTATGTCTAAAGTGCATGTCTTTCTCTGTTTGTATGTCTAAAGTGCCTGTCTTTGTTTTTTTGTATGTCTTAAGTGTCTGTCTTTGTTGGTTTGTGTGTCTAAAGTGCATGTCTTTCTCTGTTTGTATGTCTGAAGTGTTTGTCTTTGTTGGTTTGTATGTCTGAAGTGTCTGTCTTTGTTGGTTTGTATGTCTAAAGTGCCTGTCGTTCTCTGTTTGTATGTCTGAAGTGTTTTTCTTTGTTGGTTTGTATGTTTGAAGTGTCTGTCTTTGTTGGTTTGTATGTCTAAAGTGCCTGTCTTTCTCTGTTTGTATGTCTGAAGTGTTTGTCTTTGTTGGTTTGTATGTCTGAAGTGTCTTTCTTTGTTGGTTTGTATATCTAAAGTGTCTGTCTTTCTCTGTTTGTATGTCTGAAGTGTTTGTCTTTGTTGGTTTGTTTGTCTGAAGTGTTTGTCTTTGTTAGTTTGTATGTCTAAAGTGCCTGTCTTTCTCTGTTTGTATGTCTGAAGTGTTTGTCTTTGTTGGTTTGAATGTCTGAAGTGTCTGTCTTTCTCTGTTTGTATGGCTAAAGTGTTTGTCTTTCTCTGTTTGTATGTCTGAAGCGTTTGTCTTTGTTGGTTTGTATGTCTGAATTTTCTGTCTTTGTTGGTTTGTATGTCTAAAGTGTCTCTCTTTCTCTGTTTGTATGTCTGAAGTGTTTGTCTTTGCTGGTTTGTAGGTCTGAAGTGTCTGTCTTTGTTGGTTTGTATGTCTAAAGCGCCTGTCTTTATCTGTTTGTATGTCTGAAGTGTTTGTCTTTGTTGGTTTGTATGTCTGAAGTGTCTGTCTTTGTTTGTTTGCATGTCTAAAGTGTCTGTTTTTCTCTGTTTGTATGTCTGAAGTGTTTGTCTTTGTTGGTTTGTATGTCTAAAGTGCCTGTCTTTCTCTGTTTGTATGTCTGAAGTGTTTGTCTTTGTTGGTTTGTATATCTGAAGTGTCTGTCGTTCTCTGTTTGTATGTCTAAGGTGTTTGTATTTTTCTGTTTGTATGTCTGAAGTGTTTGTCTTTGTTGGTTTGTATGTCTGAAGTGTCTGTCTTTGTTGGTTTGTATGTCTAGAGTGCTTGTCTTTCTCTGTTTGTATGTCTAAAGTGTTTGTCTTTGTTGGTTTGTATGTCTGAAGTGTCTGTCATTGTTGGTTTGTGTGTCTAAAGTGCCTATCTTACTCTGTTTGTATGTCTGAAGTGTTTGTCTTTATTGGTTTGTATGTCTGAAGTGTCTGTCTTTGTTGGTTTGTATGTCTAAAGTGCCTGTCTTTCTCTGTTTGTATGTCTGAAGTGTTTCTCTTTGTTGGTTTGTATGTCTGAAGTGTTTGTCTTTGTTGGTTTGTGTGTCTAAAGTGCCTGTCTTTCTCTGTTTGTATGTCTGAAGTGTTTGTCTTTGTTGGTTTGTATGTCTGAAGTGTTAGTCTTTGTTGGTTTGTGTGTCTAAAGTGCCTATCTTTCTCTGTTTGTATGTCGGAAGTGTTTGTCTTTGTTGGTTTGTATGTCTGAAGTGTCTGTCTTTGTTGTTTTGTATGTCTAAAGTGTCTGTCTTTCTTTGTTTGTATGTCTGAAGTGTTTGTCTTTGTTGGTTTGTATGTCTGAAGTGTCTATCCTTGTCGGTTAATATGTCTGGAGTGTCTGTCTTTCTCTGTTTGTATGTCTGAAGTGTTTGTCTTTGTTGGTTTGTATGTCTGAAGTGTCTGTCCTTATTGGTTTGTATGTCTAAGGCGCCTTTCTTTCTCTGTGTGTATGTCTGAAGTGTTTGTCTTTGTTGGTTTGTATGTCTGAAGTGTCTGTCTTTCTCTGTTTGTATGTATAAAGTGCTTGTCTTTCTCTGTTTGTATGTCTGAAGTGTTTGTCTTTGTTGGTTTGTATGTCTGAAGTGTCTGTCTTTCTCGGTTTGTATGTCTAAAGTGCTTGTCTTTCTCTGTTTGTATGTCTGAAGTGTCTGTCTTTGTCGGTTTGAATGTCTAAAGTGCATGTCTTTCTCTGTTTGTAAGTCTAAAGTGCCTGTCTTTGTTGGCTTGTATGTCTGAAGTGTCTCTCTTTGTTGGTTTGTGTGTCTAAAGTGCATGTCTTTCTCTGTTTGTATGTCTGAAGTGTTTGTCTTTATTGGTTTGTATGTCTGAAGTGTCTGTCTTTGTTGGTTTGTATGTCTAAAGTGCCTGTCGTTCTCTGTTTGTATGTTTGAAGTGTTTGTCTTTGTTGGTTTGTATGTTTGAAGTGTCTGTCTTTGTTGGTTTGTATGTCTAAAGTGCCTGTCTTTCTCTGTTTGTATGTCTGAAGTGTTTGTCTTTGTTGGTTTGTATGTCTGAAGTGTCTTTCTTTGTTGGTTTGTATATCTAAAGTGTCTGTCTTTCTCTGTTTGTATGTCTGAAGTGTTTGTCTTCGTTAGAGTGTATGTCTAAAGTGCCTGTCTTTCTCTCTTTGTATGTCTGAAGTGTTTGTCTTTGTTGGTTTGTATGTCTGAAGTGTCTGTCTTTCTGTGTTTGTATGGCTAAAGTGTTTGTCTTTCTCTGTTTGTATGTCTGAAGCGTTTGTCTTTGTTGGTTTGTATGTCTGAATTTTCTGTCTTTGTTGGTTTGTATGTCTAAAGTGTCTCTCTTTCTCTGTTTGTATGTCTGAAGTGTTTGTCTTTGTTGGTTTGTAGGTCTGAAGTGTCTGTCTTTGTTGGTTTGTATGTCTAAAGCGCCTGTCTTTATCTGTTTGTATGTCTGAAGTGTTTGTCTTTGTTGGTTTGTATGTCTAAAGTGCATGTCTTTCTCTGTTTGCATGTCTAAAGTGCCTGTCTTTGTTGTTTTTTATGTCTGAAGTGTCTGTCTTTGTTGGTTTGTGTGTCTAAAGTGCATGTCTTTCTCTGTTTGTATGTCTGAAGTGTTTGTCTTTGTTGGTTTGTATGTCTGAAGTGTCTGTCTTTGTTAGTTTGTATGTCTAAAAAGCCTGTCTTTCTCTGTTTGTATGTCTGAAGTGTTTGTCTTTGTTAGTTTGTTTGTCTGAAGTGTTTGTCTTTGTTAGTTTGTATGTCTAAAAAGCCTGTCTTTCTGTGTTTGTATGTCTGAAGTGTTTGTCTTTGATGGTTTGAATGTCTGAAGTGTCTGTCTTTCTCTGTTTGTATGGCTAAAGTGTTTGTCTTTCTCTGTTTGTATGTCTGAAGCGTTTGTCTTTGTTGGTTTGTATGTCTGAATTTTCTGTCTTTGTTGGTTTGTATGTCTAAAGTGTCTCTCTTTCTCTGTTTGTATGTCTGAAGTGTTTGTCTTTGTTGGTTTGTATGTCTGAAGTGTCTGTCTTTGTTGATTTGCATGTCTAAAGTGTCTGTCTTTCTCTGAAGCGTCTTTCTTTGTTGGCTTGTATATCTAAAGTGTCTGTCTTTCTCTGTTTGTATGTCTGAAGTGTTTGTCTTTGATGGTTTGTATGTCTGAAGTGTTTGTCTTTGTTAGAGTGTATGTCTAAAGTGCCTGTCTTTCTCTGTTTGTATGTCTGAAGTGTTTGTCTTTGTTGGTTTGTATGTCTGAAGTGTCTGTCTTTCTCTGTTTGTATGTCTGAAGTGTTTGTCTTTGTTGGTTTGTATGTCTGAAGTGTTTGTCTTTGTTAGAGTGTATGTCTAAAGTGCCTGTCTTTCTCTGTTTGTATGTCTGAAGTGTTTGTCTTTGTTGGTTTGTATGTCTGAAGTGTCTGTCTTTCTGTGTTTGTATGGCTAAAGTGTTTGCTTTCTCTGTTTGTATGTCTGAAGCGTTTGTCTTTGTTGGTTTGTATGTCTGAATTTTCTGTCTTTGTTGGTTTGTATGTCTAAAGTGTCTCTCTTTCTCTGTTTGTATGTCTGAAGTGTTTGTCTTTGTTGGTTTGTATGTCTGAAGTGTCTGTCTTTGTTAGTTTGTATGTCTAAAAAGCCTGTCTTTCTCTGTTTGTATGTCTGAAGTGTTTGTCTTTGTTAGTTTGTTTGTCTGAAGTGTTTGTCTTTGTTAGTTTGTATGTCTAAAAAGCCTGTCTTTCTGTGTTTGTATATCTGAAGTGTTTGTCTTTGTTGGTTTGTATGTCTGAATTTTCTGTCTTTGTTGGTTTGTATGTCTAAAGTGTCTCTCTTTCTCTGTTTGTATGTCTGAAGTGCCTGTCTTTGTTGTTTTGTATGTCTGAAGTGTCTGTCTTTGTTGGTTTGTGTGTCTAAAGTGCATGTCTTTCTCTGTTTGTATGTCTGAAGTGTTTGTCTTTGTTGGTTTGTATGTCTGAAGTGTCTGTCTTTGTTAGTTTGTATGTCTAAAAAGCCTGTCTTTCTGTGTTTGTATGTCTGAAGTGTTTGTCTTTGATGGTTTGAATGTCTGAAGTGTCTGTCTTTCTCTGTTTGTATGGCTAAAGTGTTTGTCTTTCTCTGTTTGTATGTCTGAAGCGTTTGTCTTTGTTGGTTTGTATGTCTAAAGTGTCTCTCTTTCTCTGTTTGTATGTCTGAAGTGTTTGTCTTTGTTGGTTTGTATGTCTGAAGTGTCTGTCTTTGTTGATTTGCATGTCTAAAGTGTCTGTCTTTCTCTGTTTGTATGTCTGAAGTGTTTGTCTTTGTTGGTTTGTATGTCTAAAGTGCCTGTCTTTCTCTGTTTGTATGTCTGAAGTGTTTGTCTTTGTTGGTTTGTATATCTGAAGTGTCTGTCGTTCTCTGTTTGTATGTCTAAAGTGTTTGTCTTTTTCTGTTTGTGTGTCTGAAGTGTTTGTCTTTGTTGGTTTGTATGTCTAAAGTGTCTGTCTTTCTCTGTTTGTATGTCTAAAGTGCTTGTCTTTCTCTGTTTGTATGTCTGAAGTGTCTGTCTTTATTGGTTTGTATGTCTAAAGTGCCTGTCTTTGTTGGTTTGTATGTTAGAAGTGTCTGTTTTTGGTGGTTTGTATGTCTAAAGTGCATGTCTTTCTCTGAAATGTCTGAAGTGTCTGTCTTTGTTGGTTTGTATGTCTAAAGCGCCTGTCTTTATCTGTTTGTATGTCTGAAGTGTTTGTCTTTGTTGGTTTGTATGTCTAAAGTGCATGTCTTTCTCTGTTTGTATGTCTAAAGTTCCTGTCTTTGTTGTTTTGTATGTCTGAAGTGTCTGTCTTTGTTGGTTTGTGTGTCTAAAGTGCATGTCTTTCTCTGTTTGTATGTCTGAAGTGTTTGTCTTTGTTGGTTTGTATGTCTGAAGTGTCTGTCTTTGTTAGTTTGTATGTCTAAAAAGCCTGTCTTTCTCTGTTTGTATGTCTGAAGTGTTTGTCTTTGTTAGTTTGTTTGTCTGAAGTGTCTGTCTTTGTTGGTTTGTATTTCTAAAAAGCCTGTCTTTCTCTGTTTGTATGTCTGAAGTGTTTGTCTTTGTTGCTTTGTATGTCTGAAGCGTCTTTCTTTGTTGGCTTGTATATCTAAAGTGTCTGTCTTTCTCTGTTTGTATGTCTGAAGTCTTTGTCTTTGTTAGTTTGTTTGTCTGAAGTGTTTGTCTTTGTTAGTTTGTATGTCTAAAAAGCCTGTCTTTCTCTGTTTGTATGTCTGAAGTGTTTGTCTTTGATGGTTTGAATGTCTGAAGTGTCTGTCATTCTCTGTTTGTATGGCTAAAGTGTTTGTCTTTCTTTGTTTGTATGTCTGAAGCGTTTGTCTTTGTTGGTTTGTATGTCTGAATTTTCTGTCTTTGTTGGTTTGTATGTCTAAAGTGTCTCTCTTTCTCTGTTTGTATGTCTGAAGTGTTTGTCTTTGTTGGTTTGTAGGTCTGAAGTGTCTGTCTTTTTTGGTTTGTATGTCTAAAGCGCCTGTCTTTATCTGTTTGTATGTCTGAAGTGTTTGTCTTTGTTGGTTTGTATATCTGAAGTGTCTGTCTTTATTGATTTACATGTCTAAAGTGTCTGTCTTTTTCTGTTTGTATGTCTGAAGTGTTTGTCTTTGTTGGTTTGTATGTCTAAAGTGCCTGTCTTTCTCTGTTTGTATGTCTGAAGTGTTTGTCTTTGTTGGTTTGTATATCTGAAGTGTCTGTCGTTCTCTGTTTGTATGTCTAAAGTGTTTGTCTTTTTCTGTTTGTGTGTCTGAAGTGTTTGTCTTTGTTGGTTTGTATGTCTAAAGTTCCTGTCTTTCTCTGTTTGTATGTCTAAAGTGTTTGTCTTTGTTGGTTTGTATGTCTGAAGTGTCTGTCATTGTTGGTTTGTATCTCTTTTGTGTTTGTCTTCGTTGGTTTGTGTGTCTAAAGTTCCTGTCTTTCTCTGTTTGTTTGTCTGAAGTGTTGAAGACAGGCACTTCAGACATGAAGTGTCTGTCATGTCTGAAATGTCTGTCTTTCTCTGTTTGTATGTCTAAAGTGTTTGTCTTTCTCTGTTTGTGTGTCTGAAGTGTTTGTCTTTGTTGGTTTGTATGTCTGAAGTGTCTGTCATTGTTAGTTTTTATGTCTAAATTGTTTGTCTTTCTCTGTTTATATGTCTGAAGTGTTTGTCTTTGTTGGTTTGTATGTCTGAAGTGTCTGTCTTTGTTGGTTTGTATGTCTTTAGTGTTTGTCTTTGTTGGTTTGTATGTCTAAAGTTCCTGTCTTTCTCTGTTTGTATGTCTGAAGTGTTTGTCTTTGTTGGTTTGTATGTCTAAAGTGTCTGTCTTTGTTGGTTTGTATGTCTAAAGTGTCTGTATTTCTCTGTTTTTATGTCTGAAGTGTTTGTCTTTGTTGGTTTGTATGTCTGAAGTGTCTGTCTTTGTTGGTTTGTATGTCTAAAGTGTCTTTCTTTCTCTGTTTTTATGACTGAAGTGTTTGTCTTTGTTGGTTTGTATATCTGAAGTGTCTGTCTTTGTTGGTTTGTATGTCTTTAGTGTTTGTCTTTGTTGGTTTGTGTGTCTAAAGTTCCTGTCTTTCTCTGTTTGTATGTCTGAAGTGTTTGTCTTTGTTGGTTTGTATGTCTAAAGTGTCTGTCTTTGTTGGTTTGCATGTCTAAAGTGTCTGTATTTCTCTGTTTTTATGTCTGAAGTGTTTGTCTTTGTTGGTTTGTATGTCTGAAGTGTCTGTCTTTGTTGGTTTGTATGTCTAAAGTGTCTTTCTTTCTCTGTTTTTATGACTGAATTGTTTGTCTTTGTTGGTTTGTATATCTGAAGTGTCTGTCTTTCTCTGTTTGTATGTCTAAAGTGCTTGTCTTTCTCTGTTTGTATGTCTGAAGTGTTTGTCTTTGTTGGTTTGTATGTCTAAAGTGTCTGTCTTTCTCTGTTTGTATGTCTAAAGTGCTTGTCTTTCTCTGTTTGTATGTCTGAAGTGTCTGTCTTTGTTGGTTTGTATGTCTAAAGTGTCTTTCTTTGTTGGTTTGTATGTCTAAAGGACATGTCTTTCTCTGTTTGTATGTCTAAAGTGTTTGTCTTTGTTGGTTTGTATATCTGAAGTGTCTGTCTTTCTCTGTTTGTATGTCTAAAGTGCTTGTCTTTCTCTGTTTGTGTGTCTGAAGTGTTTGTCTTTGTTGGTTTGTATGTCTAAAGTGTCTGTCTTTCTCTGTTTGTATGTCTAAAGTGCTTGTCTTTCTCTATTTGTATGTCTGAAGTGTCTGTCTTTGTTGGTTTGTATGTCTAAAGTGCCTGTCTTCGTTGGTTTGTATGTTAGAAGTGTCTGTCTTTGTTGGTTTGTATGTCTTTAGTGTTTGTCTTTGTTGGTTTGTGTGTCTAAAGTTCCTGTCTTTCTCTGTTTGTATGTCTGAAGTGTTTGTCTTTGTTGGTTTGTATGTCTAAAGTGTCTGTCTTTGTTGGTTTGCATGTCTAAAGTGTCTGTATTTCTCTGTTTTTATGTCTGAAGTGTTTGTCTTTGTTGGTTTGTATGTCTGAAGTGTCTGTCTTTGTTGGTTTGTATGTCTAAAGTGTCTTTCTTTCTCTGTTTTTATGACTGAAGTGTTTGTCTTTGTTGGTTTGTATATCTGAAGTGTCTGTCTTTGTTGGTTTGTATGTCTTTAGTGTTTGTCTTTGTTGGTTTGTGTGTCTAAAGTTCCTGTCTTTCTCTGTTTGTATGTCTGAAGTGTTTGTCTTTGTTGGTTTGTATGTCTAAAGTGTCTGTCTTTGTTGGTTTGCATGTCTAAAGTGTCTGTATTTCTCTGTTTTTATGTCTGAAGTGTTTGTCTTTGTTGGTTTGTATGTCTGAAGTGTCTGTCTTTGTTGGTTTGTATGTCTAAAGTGTCTTTCTTTCTCTGTTTTTATGACTGAATTGTTTGTCTTTGTTGGTTTGTATATCTGAAGTGTCTGTCTTTCTCTGTTTGTATGTCTAAAGTGCTTGTCTTTCTCTGTTTGTATGTCTGAAGTGTTTGTCTTTGTTGGTTTGTATGTCTGAGGTTTCTGTCTTTAATGGTTTGTATGTCTAAAGTGCCTGTCTTTCTCTGTTTGTATGTTTGAAGTTTTTGTCTTTGTTGGTTTGTATGTCTGAAGTGTTTGTCTTTGTTTGTTTGTATGTCTAAAGTGTCTGTCTTTGTTGGTTTGTATGTCTGTAGTGTTTGTCTTTGTTTGTTTGCATGTCTGAAGTGTCTGTCAATGTTGGTTTGTGTGTCTAAAGCGCCTATCTTTCTCTTTTTGTACGTCTGAAGTGTTTCTCTTTGTTGGTTTGTCTGTCTGAAGTGTCTTTCATTGTTGGTTTGTATGTCTGAAGTGTTTATCTTTGTTGGTCTTTGTGTCTAAAGTGCCTGTCTTTCTCTGTTTGTATGTCTGAAATGTTTGTCTTTGTTGGTTTGTATATCTGAATTGTTTGTCTTTGTTGGTTTGTTTGTCGAAAGTGCCTGTCTTTCTCTGTTTGTAAGTCTGAAGTGTTTGTCTTTGTTGGTTTGTATGTCTGAAGTGTCTGTCTTTGTTGGTTTGTATGTCTGAAGTGTTTGTCTTTGTTGGTTTGTATGTCGTAAGTGTCTGTCTTTGTTTGTTTGTATGTCTAAGGCACCTGTCTTTCTCTGTTTGCATGTCTGAAGTGTTTGTCTTTGTTGGTTTGTATGTCTAAAGTGCCTGTCTTTCTCTGTTTGTATGTCTGAACTGTCTGTCTTTCTCTGTTTGCATGTCTAAAGTGCTTGTCTTTCTCTGTTTGTATGTCTGAAATGTTTGTCTTTGTTGGTTTGTTTGTCGAAAGTGCCTGCCTTTCTCTGTTTATAAGTCTGAAGTGTTTCACTTTGTTGGTTTGTATGTCTGAAGTGTCTGTCATTGTTGGTTTGTATGTCTGAAGTGTTTGTCTTTGTTGGTTTGCATGTCTGAAGTGTCTGTCTTTGTTGGTTTGTATGTCTAAAGTGCCTGTCTTTCTCTTTTTGTATGTCTGAAGTGTTTGTCTTTGTTGGTTTGTATGTCTAAAGTGCCTTTCTTTCTCTGTTTGTATGTCTGAACTGTCTGTCTTTCTCTGTTTGTATGTCTAAAGTGCTTGTCTTTCTCTGTTTGTATGTCTGAAGTGTTTGTCTTTGTTGGTTTATATGTCTGAAGTGTCTGTCTTTGTTGGTTTGTATGTCTGAAGTGTTTGTCTTTATTGGTTTGTATGTCTGAAGTGTCTGTCTTAGTTTGATTGTATGTCTAAAGTGCTTGTCTTTCTCTGTTTGTATGTCTGAAGTGTTTGTCTTTGTTGGATTGTTGGTTTGTATGTCTAAAGTGTTTGTCTTTCTCTGTTTGTATGTCTGAAGTGTTTGTCTTTGTTGGTTTGTATGTCTGAAGTGTCTGTCTTTCTCTGTTTGTATGTCTAAAGTGCTTGTCTTTCTCTGTTTGTATGTCTGAAGTGTCTGTCTTTGTTGGTTTGTCTGTCTAAAGTGTCTGTCTTTGTTGGTTTGCATGTCTAAAGGGCATGTCTTTCTCTGTTTGTATGTCTAAAGTGCCTGTCTTTGTTGGTTTGTATGTTAAAAGTGTTTGTTTTTGTTGGTTTGTATGTCTAAAGTGCATGTCTTTCTCTGTTTGTATGTCTGAAGTGTTTGTCTTTGTTGGTTTGTATGTCTGAAGTTTCTGTCTTTGTTGGTTTGTATTTCTAAAGTGCCTGTCTTTCTCTGTTTGTGTGTCTGAAGTTTTGTCTTTGGTGGTTTGTATGTCTGAAGTGTTTGTCTTTGTTGGTTTGTATCTCTAAAGTGTCTGTCTTTGTTGGTTTGTATGTCTGTAGTGTTTGTCTTTGTTTGTTTGCATGTCTGAAGTGTCTGTCAATGTTGGTTTGTGTGTCTAAAGCGCCTATCTTTCTCTGTTTGTATGCTGAAGTGTTTCTCTTTGTTGTTTTGTCTGTCTGAAGTGTCTTTCATTGTTGGTTTGTATGTCTGAAGTGTTTGTCTTTGTTGGTCTTTGTGTCTAAAGTGCCTGTCTTTCTCTGTTTGTATGTCTGAAGTGTTTGTCTTTGTTGGTTTGTATATCTAAATTGTTTATCTTTGTTGGTTTGTATGTCGGAAGTGTCTGTCTTTGTTGGTTTGTATGTCTAAGGCACCTGTCTTTCTCTGTTTGTATGTCTGAAGTGTTTGTCTTTGTTGGTTTGCATGTCTGAAGTGTCTGTCTTTGTTGGTTTGTATGTCTGAAGTGCCTATCTTTCTCTTTTTGTATGTCTTAAGTGTTTGTCTTTGTTGGTTTGTATGTCTAAAGTGCCTGTCTTTCTCTGTTTGTGTGTCTGAAGTTTTTGTCTTTGTTGGTTTGTATGTCTGAAGTGTTTGTCTTTGTTGGTTTGTAAGTCTAAAGTGTCTGTCTTTGTTGATTTGTATGTTTGTAGTGTTTGTCTTTGTTTGTTTGCATGTCTGAAGTGTCTGTCAATGTTGGTTTGTGTGTCTAAAGCGCCTGTCTTTCTCTGTTTGTATGCTTAAGTGTTTCTCTTTGTTGGTTTGTATGTCTGAAGTGCCTATCTTTCTCTTTTTGTATGTCTTAAGTGTTTGTCTTTGTTGGTTTGTATGTCTAAAGTGCCTGTCTTTCTCTGTTTGTATGTCTGAACTTTCTGTATTTCTCTCTTTGTATGTCTAAAGTGCTTGTCTTTCTCTGTTTGTATGTCTGAAGTGTTTGTCTTTGTTGGTTTGTATGTCTGAAGTGTCTGTCTTTGTTGGTTTGTATGTCTAAAGTGTTTGTATTTTTCTGTTTCTATGTATGAAGTGTTTGTCTTTGTTGGTTTGTATGTCTGAAGTGTCTGTCTTTATTTGATTGTATGTATAAAGTGCTTGTCTTTCTCTGTTTGCATGTCTGAAGTGTTTGTCTTTGTTGGATTGTTGGTTTGTATGTCTAAAGTGTTTGTCTTTCTCTGTTTGTATGTCTGAAGTTTGTCTTTGTTGGTTTGTATATCTGAATTGTTTGTCTTTGTTGGTTTGTTTGTCGAAAGTGCCTGTCTTTCTCTGTTTGTAAGTCTGAAGTGTTTCTCTTTGTTTGTTTGTATGTCTGAAGTGTTTGTCTTTGTCGGTTTGTATGTCGTAAGTTTCTGTCTTTGTTTGTTTGTATGTCTAAGGCACCTGTCTTTCTCTGTTTGTATGTCTGAAGTATTTGTCTTTGTTGGTTTGTATGTCTAAAGTGCCTGTCTTTCTCTGTTTGTATGTCTGAACTGTCTGTCTTTCTCTGTTTGCATGTCTATAGTGCTTGTCTTTCTTTGTTTGTATGTCTGAAATGTTTGTCTTTGTTGGTTTGTACATCTGAATTGTTTGTCTTTGTTGGTTTGTTTGTCGAAAGTGCCTGTCTTTCTCTGTTTGTAAGTCTGAAGTGTTTCTCTTTGTTGGTTTGTATGTCTGAAGTGTCTGTCATTGTTGGTTTGTATGTCTGAAGTGTTTGTCTTTGTTGGTTTGTATGTCTGAAGTGTCTGTCTTTGTTGGTTTGTATGTCTAAAGTGCCTGTCTTTCTCTTTTTGTATGTCTGAAGTGTTTGTCTTTGTTGGTTTGTATGTCTAAAGTGCCTGTCTTTCTCTGTTTGTATGTCTGAAGTTTTTGTCTTTGTTGGTTTGTATGTCTGAAGTGTTTGTCTTTGTTGGTTTGTATGTCTAAAGTGTCTATCTTTCTCTCTTTGTATGTCTGAAGTGTTTCTCTTTGTTGGTTTGTCTGTCTGAAGTGTCTTTCATTGTTGGTTTGTATGTCTGAAGTTTTTGTCTTTGTTGGTCTTTGTGTCTAAAGTGCCTGTCTTTCTCTATTTGTATGTCTGAAATGTTTGTCTTTGTTGGTTTGTATATCTGAATTGTTTGTCTTTGTTGGTTTGTTTGTCGAAAGTGCCTGTCTTTCTCTGTTTGTAACTCTGAAGTGTTTCTCTTTGTTGGTTTGTATGTCTGAAGTGTCTGTCATTGTTGGTTTGTATGTCTGAAGTGTTTGTCTTTGTGGGTTTGCATGTCTGAAGTGTCTGTCTTGTTTGTTTGTATGTCTAAGAAACCTGTCTTTCTCTGTTTGTATGTCTGAAGTGTTTGTCTTTGTTGGTTTGTATGTCTAAAGTGCCTGTCTTTCTCTGTTTGTATGTCTGAACTGTCTGTCTTCCTCTGTTTGTATGTCTAAAGTGCTTGTCTTTCTCTGTTTGTATGTCTGAAATGTTTGTCTTTGTTGGTTTGTATATCTGAATTGTTTGTCTTTGTTGGTTTGTTTGTCGAAAGTGCCTGTTTTTCTCTGTTTGTGAGTCTGAAGTGTTTCTCTTTGTTGGTTTGTATGTCTGAAGTGTTTGTCATTGTTGGTTTGTATGTCTGAAGTGTTTGTCTTTGTGGGTTTGCATGTCTGAAGTGTCTGTCTTTGTTGGTTTGTATGTCTAAAGTGCCTGTCTTTCTCTTTTTGTATGTCTGAAGTGTTTGTCTTTGTTGGTTTGTATGTCTAAAGTGCCTGTCTTTCTCTGTTTGTATGTCTGAACCGTCTGTCTTTCTCTGTTTGTATGTCTAAAGTGCTTGTCTTTCTCTGTTTGTGTGTCTGAAGTGTTTGTCTTTGTTGGTTTGTATGTCTGAAGTGTCTGTCTTTGTTGGTTTGTATGTCTAAAGTGCCTGTGTTTCTCTGTTTGTATGTCTGAAGTGTTTGTCTTTGTTGGTTTGTATGTCTGAAATATCTGTCTTTCTCTGTTTGTATGTCTAAAGTGTTTGTCTTTCTCTGTTTGTGTGTCTGAAGTGTTTTTCTTTGTTGGTTTGTATGTCTGAAGTGTCTGTCATTGTTAGTTTGCATGTCTAAAGTGTTTGTCTTTCTCTGTTTGTATGTCTGAAGTGTCTGTCTTTGTTGGTTTGTGTGTCTAAAGTGCCTATCTTTCTCTGTTTGTATGTCTGAAGTGTTTGTCTTTGTTGGTTTGTATGTCTGAAGTGTCTGTCTTCGTTGGTTTGTATGTCTAAAGTGCCTGTCTTTCTCTGTTTGTGTGTCTGTAGTGTTTGTCTTTGTTGGTTTGCATGTCTGAAGTGTTTGTCTTTGTTGGTTTGTATGTCTGAAGTGTCTGTCTTTGTTGGTTTGTATGTCTAAAGTGCCTGTCTTTCTCTGTTTGTGTGTCTGTAGTGTTTGTCTTTGTTGGTTTGCATGTCTGAAGTGTCTGTCAATGTTGGTTTGTATGTCTAAAGCTCCTGTCTTTCTCTGTTTGTATGTCTGAAGCGTTTGTCTTTGTTGGTTTGTATGTCTGAAGTGTCTGTCTTTGTTGGTTTGTATGTCTGAAGTGTTTGTCTTTGTTGGTTCGTGTGTCTAAAGTGCCTTGAGGGGAAATTCGAAATAAATCAAAAGACGCTACGTGCATACAAATTTTCAAAATATTGTATCTCAAGAATTGATTTGGTATTAAGTTGGATCTTCCAGAGAATGCTCAAAGGGGATGATCATCATAGGCATATCATTTTCTATCATTCAGCAAATGATATGGGATACGATCAAAAAGACAGTATTTTCATACTACCAATACTACTACAACTGCCACCACTACTACTATCAGACTACTCCATTTGTAGCATTGAGGGGAAATTTGAACTAAATCAAAAGATGCTATATGCATGCAAATTGTTTTCAGTAAAGCGTAAATTATGTTCTGGTTTTGAGAATGCATGGGGATTGTCAGCCCCACTCATATTAAAATCAGCCCCACTCATATGCCATTTTTTCAGCGTAGTTAAAAGGTCCAGAATTTATGCCTTTGAGGATGACACCCCCCCCCCAGAGCCCTCACGTTAAGGCCTGTAAGTTAGGCAATTCGTTCATTGCTTACATATAGTATATGTTATTGAGAATGGTATGCATGTTTGAACTTTATCATAGGCAATGGATTTCAAGAAACAAGTAAATGAGAGCGTGAATTTAGAACGATGTTTCATTTATAAAAAAAAGTCGTTGTATCAGTGTTGCCACTTCAACTCTAGAAATTCATAATTTTTTAGGTAAAGTAGTAAAAGTAGTACTAAGCGTCACCCTGTAGTAACATACTGGACTGATAAAGAAAAACCATTTTCAATATGTTCTGCCCATCTCTCTTCAACTCTTTTCTTATAAATAATTATGGTCCCGTTTCTATTGCTAGCTTGCTAACGTGATTAGCAAAAATAAAAAAAATAATGAAAAATAGCGGTAATACTAGCAGTATTTTATTGAACATTTCGATTTTCATAGTTGACATACATTAACAGACAAAAACTAATCAATTAACTTCATTGACACACAAAAGACAACGGATGCTACTAGGATTGTCGTAATTTTACTGATTGATACTTAACAAATACTAGAATAAAGAAATCTACACTACAATATGTGAACAAAATACAACATACATGAGCATAAATTTTGAAAAATATTGTATTTTGCATCTTTAATTGCATTGGGCTCATTATTTGAAAACAATGAATAACTATTCCTTAGGAACAAAACAGGCAACACTGGAGGCAGCAAAACAGGCGCAGTGGAACAGTGGCTTTCAGCAAACATTAAATCAGAGCGTGAGTTTAGAATGATGTTTCGTTTATAAAAAAAAATTGTCGTATCATTGTTGCCAAATTTTTGCCAAAACGACTTATAAAGACATAACTTTATAAGCAGTTTACTTATAAATCAACTGAGGTCACGATGATTTGATAAAGAGACAAAAAAAAGCTATTGAAAAATCTCATTTTGAAAAGCTTTTTCCAAGTTTTTCGTTCTTTAATTTCAAGCTTGAAATGAAGAGTTCTGGCCTAATTTACTTAAATTCACTTCAACTTTAGAAAAGGCTTAAAATCGCTTTGAGTATTCAACGGGAAAGTGAACGCAAAATAGGTATTTTATTAATGGCAATTTTGCATATATGATAAAAAAAAACACAAAAACATTTAAGTTTTCTGATGGAAGACTTTGACAATAAAGCTATTAAACTAGCTTAGACAATTAAAATATCTTAGAATGGCTTTTGAGTCTTTCTTTAAATGTCACCCTTCAGCAACGTATACCCCCCACGTCGTATTTTGGGGAAAATTTTAAGCATAAGGGTATTAAGGTGAAACTTTTAGGGTGCCTAATGTATGTGTGTGTATGTGTGTATATATGTATATGTATGTATGTATATGCATATATGTGTATGTGTATGTATGTATGTATGTATGTATATATATATATCGTATATATATTTTTTTAAGATAAAATATATTTCAACCAAAAGAAAAACCAGCAAAAACAACTCAATAGCACAAGCACAAGTCCCCCACAAAGGATCCATGGCCAGTAAAAGAGGAGGCTCACGAAACAAGATATTCAAATATTAAATTATTAATCATTTAACCACATTAAATGCAAAAAACGCACCTACTCACAAAAATAGAGAGCAGAAAAAAAAACAAAAAAAACCAACAAAGAAAAATCTTTCACACATTTTGATTCTGTATCTATTGATTAGTATCTAGGAGAGATTAATTCTGGCCTCCCCCAGGCCATTCAGCGTGTCCCCAGGTGGTGATAGGGGAACGCTCTACAGATATTTAGGGTACCTCCATAGGACGCACGGACCAAGGGGGGACCTTGTCCCTGGGGGTCCATAATAGAATATGGGGCACCCTCGCCCGGGGTCATAAATACAGGCGGAGGAGGAAGAAGGCCCCTCAAATGTACAATCAAAAGGGCCCGCAAAAGTCCCATGAGTTGCAAACCTTCTCCCAGTAATGGGTTAAATTGCATGGTGATGCAGAACACCATCGCGGGAGGATCCTCTAAAGGAGGACAACTGTGGCAGGGCGTAAGATCCAGATCTATGGACAACGGCCTCTGCAAAGGGCTGCCTCGACCTTTTCGGGGTACCTGCAAGACTTGGGACCTTGCGGTCAACTCTATTCACACTTGAGGAGTGGCGCCCCTCGAGGAAATTATAGCCTAGTAAACGACACAGCATTCGCACGGGATTCTGACTAATGGACAATTCTTCTGGGCTTGGTATGTTTTGATTGGCGTCTTTGGGCTGAATAACCTCTTCCTAGCTAATTTATCTATTATGGGTTGCCTCCCCGTAGTAGCATAATATTTGTAGGCATGAATATATAATGAGTCGGAGGTAATAGGCTTGAGACTGTCTGTGCAGGATTTCGACTCTTGTTGATAGAAGAGCATCGCCAAGTGCTGAAAACCATGTTGTGACCAAGATGGGCCCAGGATTGCACAAAGCCTCCATTCATGGAGGTCCCAGGGACTTCTTGCTGTCCGGCTCTAAGCCGGCTTAAGCACTTCGGTGTAGACTTGAGAAGATATGTGATCCCCGTCCTGCACTGGTATCCGGGATCATTGCTTTTCCTGAGGCGAAAATAATTTCAATGATTTAAAGAACATGAAAATTGGAACTTGGAATGTTACGACATTAAAAAATGACTATCTTATCGACATTCTGACTGACGAATTCAGACGATTCGAACTCGATTTATTAGGAGTTTCAGAAACTCATATCCCAGGGGTAGGAAGCATGAAATAAGGTGATATAGAATTTGTTTACTCAGGCAGGAAGGATGGGGTACATAAACAGGGAGTAGGGCTCATGATGAATAAGGAAGCTGCTAAGTCTTGTTTAGGCTTTGAAGGTATTAATAATAGAATACTAATTGCTCATTTTATGACTAGAAAAATCAGGGTATCATTTATAGTAGTATACGCCCCTGTGGAACCGACTGACGGAGATACTAGTGACTCAGATGAATTTTACTTACAGTTACAGGAGCAAATAGACAAGGTCCCAGGTAGAAATATGATGTTATTACTGGGAGATTTTAACGCCCAGATTGGTAGAAATAGGGATAGATGGTATCCCAGCCTAGGTAAATTTGGTGTAGGAAAAGAAAACAGTAATGGATACAGACTTTTGCAATTTTGTAGGTATAACAATCTAGTTATAACCAATACGGTGTTTGGTCATAAAATGGCTCATAAGTTAACATGGTATTCACATGATGGTAAGACAGAAAACCTTATTGATTATGTTATAGTAAACCGAAGACTGGCAGGATCAATACAAGATACTAGGGTATATAGGAGTGCTGTTATTGATGTTAAAAGTAAAGATCACCATCTAGTAGTGTCAAGGGTTAATTTAAACCTGAAATATCGGAAGGGTAACTACCTCCCGGGAAATTATGATGTTGGTAGACTCCAGGATGAGAATCTGAGAGAAACTTTCCAGGAACAGTTGAATACTAAACTTGAGAGTTTAAAAGTTGATAATGTGGAAGATGGTTGGAATAATTTTAGAAAAATAATTTGTGAAGTTGCTGAAGGTGTATTAGGGAAGAAAGCTAGAACTGCAGCTAAGAATATTAGTGAAAAAGCTTTATGTTTAATAGAAAGGATAAAGGACTTGTACAAGAATTATCTGAGTGATAGATCGTATGAAAACAAAAGAAATATAAAGAAACTGGAGAAAGCATTGAAATATGAACTAAGGAGGTGTGAAGTGGAGGCCATGGATAAAATTGCCGAGGATCTGGAAGATGCAGCTAGACGGCATAATAGTAAAATATTGTACTGGCACGTTAACAAATTTAGAGGGAGTAGTCAATCCGGACTTGTCCCAGTTAAAGATAGGAATGGGGTCGCCATTAGCGATAAGGAAAAAACTAAAGCGAGATGGGCCGAACATTTTGAGAATTTGCTTAACCGAGATAGAGTTGCAGGAAAAAATATAGAGGAAAATGAAAAAGTTTGTGATACCTTGGATGTGAAGGAAGATTTGTTTTGTGAGGAGGAATTAGCAACAGTACTAAAAGGATTAAAGAAGAATAAAGCTCCAGGTGCTGATAGGGTGGTAAATGAGTTTCTTAAATATGGTGGCTCTGAGGTTAGAAATATGTTATTGAAGATTATGAATATGATTTTTGAAAAGGGGGAAGTACCTAACGATTTTAGGAAAACCTTAATTAAGCCACTTTATAAGAAAGGTGACAAAAGTGAGTGTGGTAATTATCGAGGCATTAGTCTGGTCTCTGTAGGTAGCAAATTACTTAGTAATATGATACTTTTTAGACTGAGAGATGCCGTAGACAAAGTTTTAAGAGAAGAGCAGTGCGGTTTTAGAAAAGGTAGAGGATGTATCGACCAAATTTTCACTCTTAGGCTAATAATTGAGAAGTGCCTGAATTTTCAAACACCTTTGGTTCTCAGTTTTATAGATTATGAGAAAGCGTTCGATTCTGTCGATAGAAGAGCTTAAGTAAAGGTTTTATCTTTGTTTGGTATACCAGACAAATACATTAAAGTGATTAGTGCTATGTACGAGAATAACACTGCTGCGGTTAAGGTAGGAAATGAGGTTAGCAGCTGGTTTTGTATTAAATCAGGAGTTAAGCAGGGTTGTGTTCTATCCCCCTTTATATGGATTATTTTGATGGACTTTGTTTTAAGGAGCACAGGAAAGGCAATGGGAGACCACGGAATCAAATGGGGAGGAAAAAATCTGCTGGACTTGGATTATGCTGATGATTTAAGCATCCTAGATGAAAGTGTGAGCAAAATGAATGAAGTTTTAGAGGTTTTGCGAGTTCAGGGTGCTAGAATTGGTTTGAAAATTAATGTTAGGAAGACTAAGTCACTAAGGCTAGGAATAAGTGAAGATGAAAAGGTGACGTTGGGTAATGAAAAGATTGATCAGGTGGGCAGCTTCACTTACCTTGGTAGTATTATTAGTAAAGATGGTGGGAGCAGTGAAGATGTTAAAAATAGAATAGCCAAGGCTCAGGGTGTTTTTTCACAGCTAAAAAAAAGTCTGGAAGAATAGGAAGATAAGTCTGCAAACCAAGATTAGAATATTAGAAGCTACAGTGATGACAGTGGTCAAATATGGCTCTGAAGCATGGACGCTCCGAAAAGTGGATGAAGATTTGCTAGATGTTTTCCAAAGAAATTGTTTAAGGATTTTTCTGGGTACCTGTCTGACTGACCGTATTTCAAACAATAAGCTATACGAAAAATGTGGCTCAATACCGCTCTCTAGGGATATAATGAAAGAAAGATTGAGGTGGTTAGGGCACGTTGTGCGGATGAAGGATGACAGATTGCCGAAGATTGTTCTTTTCGGCCAACCATCTAGGGCTTAACGGAAAGCA
>CM051258.1:41652434-41682434 GCA_027921565.1 Artemia sinica
ACGGAGATTTCTAAAAAAGTCACGTTTTGTTATTGCTAATAAAACAAAAAGGATGAATATATAATAGTTTAGAAACAAATTTAGGGTATACATTTGCACATTGGGGGTCTGAGGTAAGGCATAGCATATATTAAATGTAACTCAGGTACCTTTTTCTTTGATCATATTAATTTATTGGGCCTAGGCTAGCCTAGCTAACAATGAAATTTATCCTTCTTAATTCGGGGTTTTAGCCGTCTCTGTTTTTTTTTTCATTGGCCCTGTTTTTTTTTGAAACATAATTTCTATAATATGTACAGGATTTTATGTTATATTAAGGATTCTTTTTGTGGTATTCTGTTCTATAGACTTTTCTGAAGGAAATTAGATACTCGTGCATTAAATCTGACACACGAAAGAAGTCAAGTTTGGTAAATGAAATAAAATAGAATAGGATGAAAATATAATAGCTTAGAAAAAAATTTGGGGTATATATTTGCACATTGTGGAGTGGGAGGTAAAGCAAAGCACATATTAAATGTAACTCAGGTACCTTTTTCTTTGATCATATTAATTTGTTGGGCCTAGGCTAGCCCAGCTAATACTGAAATTTATCCCACTTAATTCTTGATTTTAGCTTTCTCTGTTTTTTTCATTGATGCTGTTTTTTTGGAAACATAATTGTTTGGTTTTTCACTAAAATTTGTACGCTTTTTACTCTGCATGAAAAACTATAATTTGGTTTCTTTTTAAGGACAATTTTGAACAATGCCCCCCTCCTCAAAAGAGGGCTAGGATTGAGAATGCAAACCACTTACGACCTTCAGTCATCGTTTATGCATCACCTTCTATGCCCTATATACAAGGTGAGAGTAACATCACCCCCAATGCAAGGCCCTCTATCCAAGAAAGTAAAGTGCCAAAGTTGGCCCTGCAAGATGCTAATCTTAATGTAAGTTGAAATTGATTGATATTTCTCAAAAAAAGGTTAGTAACCGTTAACAATTAATTCTTTCAAAGGAAATAAATCGCTCTTCTTTGACACTAATACTTCAATCTGATTTAATCAGGTTGTAATTATTGAATCATGTCAAGTGCATGCATCCGGCCTGCTAGATTCTATTAATTCGCACATAGGCATAGCAAAGGTTTCACAGAAAAAAAGAATGCTTTTTCCAGTCAAACTAACAACATATTTTCTACAGTAAATTTTATGAATTGCAAGAGGGGAGGGCAGGTGTTGCTTATGATAAATATTTTCATATAGTAATTGCTTTCCATTTTGTGTACATTAAGATAAATCTATGGTGTGATTTTCATGATTTTAGTATGGACATTGCATTAGTAAAAGCGCTGCAAAATATTTATTATTTTTCTTTCCACTGGAGTATTTTCTAAGAAAACTAAGAAAGTATAATGAGTATTGCAAATTTATGACTATTATATTGCTAAATAGTGCTGCTATTAAGTATGTTACGTGGCGAAACAAGATGAAACTACGGTGTAATTTTCTTTATTTTCGTATATATATAACACATTAGTAAAAGCGCTGCTATATTTGTCATTTTCCTTTCCACTAGATAATTTGCTAAGACAACTATGATAGTATAGTGAATATTGCAAATTTATGACTATTATATTGCTAAATAGTGTTGCTATTAAGTATTTTGAATGGTGTGATTTTCATTATTCTAGTATGGACAGCACATTTGTAAAAGCGAAGCTATATTTATTATTTGGCTTTCCAGTAGATAATTTGCTAAGAAAACTAAGACAGTATAATGAATATTGCAAATTTATGTGTATTATAATTCAATTTATGCTTAGGGAGGGGAAGAGGTTAGGGTTGAAAGTGAACTGTTAGTATACGAATGTTTTTTAAACTAAATTGAAATCATGTAAGAATCGTTATTTTGCTTATAGGAACATGATGATGTTTGGAAAACATTTTCATTAAGTGAAGAAGAAGCAAAACTACTTATAAAATAATCCGATAAAATTGAAAAATGCAATATTTATGTGAATAGTTGGAATCATGAGGCTTAAAGCATATACCTTGATCTAAAAATGTAGATTTAACTCTAAATACTTTTTTTAGGCACATTGAAAATGAGAATTCTATTTTCTTTATACGTTAGAATGGATGACATATTGTCACTACCTCCTCCTCCTGCACTACAAGGATTACATGATCTCATTAAGGAGACATTCTTAATTTCACCACCAAGAGATTTTCGTGATAATCAATTCTTTAAAATCACCAGCTTTTGACGATAATGAGCTAAAATGGTATGTAGATTCTTAGAGAAATGTTTTGGTGGTAATGAGAATTTTGAAGATACACCTTCTAACAATATCGAAAATGACCCTGAAGGGACAGATAACTTTTTAAAACAATATTTTAGTGATAGTAAAGTTAAAAATTCATTTGATATAGCCCCTAACGCAGTTGAACAAGACACAGAAGTTAGTTCCGTCAAAATTGATTAAGGTATGTCAGAAGGCGATTTTGGTTGGCTAGATCAGATAAATCAGAAAAACTCTAGAATTTTAGATAATTTTTCGAGGGAGTTAAATGAAAACTCTCTCCCAACAGATTTAATTGACATAACCCCATTTCATTTGAATATAATTGAAAAAGAAGAATAAAATAAATTTTCTTGGGTTGAATCTCGTGGTCCGAACACACTCGAGGTTATATTTGGTGAACTGGGGGATTTCACTCCACGCACCAACCCTAATGTTGAGGTTGAACAGAGTAGGGGGAGGAGGTGACGGGGATTTGCAACCAACACTACCGGAATTTTATTTTAAAAACTCTGTCTTGAATACAATAGATGTTTTTACGTCCATATTAGGGGATCCATTTAATACCTTAAGGGAGGGGAATATTATAACTGACCCAATAAATATTATCCATACATATGTGAACAAGATTTGACCACTTCTTGAACACCACATTCGGGCTTGGGGAGGCTGAGATAGTGTAAAGGCTTCAATAGCACTAAAAATATTCTATTTAAACGAAAATCACAATGAAGTTTATTATCATTTTGTGCAAACTGAAGTGCTAGCCCTTCAACTTCATTTGGGAAATTATGAGAGTGTTTTTATGGAATGGATAGACAGCGTTGTCACTAAACTTAATAATTATAATGAGACGGGGTGTGGATCTTTGGTTTTATTTATTGAAAATTTAAGTGTAAATATATGTAAATTGAAAACAGATTTTATTGTAAGGGGGCATAGGAACGAAGGTATAGTTTTAAAATTTAATCCAGATGTATAAGGGTGTAAGGGAGTACAACGAATCTATTTCGAGACAGGGCAACAGTGTATTATGTACGCATTTCTTATAGAGGCATTCAAACCCCTACAAGATAATGCTACTAAGAGAAAGTTGGACGATGGGGCAGTAAATGGAAAATTGGGGTTGGATTTCCCCAGAGTAGATTTCAGTTGTTTAACCGGTAAATTTCCTGTAACCCTCAAAGGAAAAGATATTTTTAACGGGCAAACAAGCATTTAAATATTTGCGTTACAGTTCTACAATATGAAATGGAATTTGAAGAGGGGGTGCATAATAATAAAAAAGGGGGATATTTCCAGTAAGAGCTCCATTGATTGAATCAGTTAAGCACTGGGTTTGGCTTTTGTACATACCCCCTACAGGACCTGATTAAATTGGACATTTTAATCAAAATATTTATGGGAGGGGTAAGAAATTTGGGGTATGCTACTATTGTACAATGTGTTTGTCTAGATTTCGTAGTGATTTAAAGCTATAGAATCACTTGAAACATAGTAAACATCATGGTTATCAATCTGTGGAGACAGTCACCGGTGACCGAGCAATTTTACGATGTAGAAATTTTCAAAATACACTTTTGCAAAGGGATAAGATCAGTTTAGACTATAAGGCTAAACTCACAGACGTAAACGACCCAAAAATTCAAATTGTATCAAAGAACAGCAAGCTATTTCAGTCTCTTACGCCCACGCTCAAAGGGACTCTAGTAAAACTATGCGCCTTTTAGATTTTGTTGAGACATTGGATGAGGGGGATTTTATGGCCACTGCATTGACTAAATTAATCGTCACAGAAAATAAGGCAATCTTCCGCTTGTGGTACACACGTTATCCCATGATTCTATCGCCATAGAATCGCTTGGCAATCAAAAAAAGGAAAATATTTTGGGTTTGTAAGGGGGAATTTGAAGAGGGTAAAGGGACTGAGGGGAAAGGGACTAAGGGAAAAAGGTAAGTTCTTGACCATGATCATTTATGGCAGGAAATATCATCCAGGGTGAGTAACTTTCGTGAGGTGGCACATAAATCGTGCAATGTAAACGTAAGTCAACAGTACTTTATACCGGTTTTGATTCACAATTCAAATTATGACTTGAAAGTTAATTTACCTGCATTGCCACGTATGCACAAAAACGGCGTTTTAGATGGCGCATGGATAGATAACACTTTTACCTATAATATTATACCCAAATCAGCTGAGAAGTTGTTGCTTTTACAATTCAAGTGAAAACATTGGATAATGGACATCCTTCCTGGAATAAAATCCGTTTTTGATTCCTTTAGTTTTTTTCCCAAATACCTACTAAAACTCTTGCTCAAGGTTAAGTGAGGAGAAACTTCCCCCCATTGAAGCATTTTATATTTCACTTACTGACAGTCAATGCACCACCGCTGACTATGATTTTGCCAAGAGGGTTTGGGCTAAGGATGGCTGCAAAAACGTATGGGATTATATCAAAATGTACTTGGCAAGTGATGTGTTAACTTTTTTGGACATTGTCTGCAAGAACACTGATTAAATCTATTTGGAATTTGGGTTGGATATAGGCTATTATTTTTCAACTCCACACCTGGTGATGGATTAAATTCTAAAAATAAGTAGGGAAGAAATAGGTCTGATCACCGATGTGGATCAACACCTATTTGGAGAAAGTTTTATGAGGGGGGATATGTTTCTCACAGGGGCCGCGTCATGACAACTGATCGAACTGGACAGAACTCAGTCGACGATGTAAAGTCCAATGCTGTATTTCTAGATATGAACTCTCATTACCCCTCGGCAATGTTTTACTACATTTACTGTGTGGCAATTAAAAATGGCTTGAACATCCTTGTGCCTTATATTTCCTCGACATTCACACTCTCGAGGAGAATGGCCCCCAAGGATGGTTTTTCAAAATTGACGGACAGATACTAATGGAGCTACACGACTCAGTAAAAATTTTGCTTTACCGTATGTAAATAGACCTGTGACGAAGCACTCTTTGAGTTCATACAATTTTTCTTTGGTCGAGGATATGGGCATGCACTTGATCTCCTCCAAACAAAAGCTAATTGCCGATCTGGAACTGAAACAGAATATAGTTGTTCATCATGCTCTATTGTGACGGATGGTGGCCAACGGTTTCAGCGTTACAAAGATACACAGAGCCCTGCAATTGGATCAGAAACACTATTTGAAAACGTTTATTGACATGTTTGTCAGTAAACGTTCACAGGAAAAAAGCAAAGTTGAAAAAGAAATTTATAAGCTTATTTTAAATTCAGCCTTCGAGAAATTCAGCCTTCGAGAAAGCGTACGAAACAGAACTCGTTGTGATGTTGCAACCAACCACCGGGAATGTGATCGAATTGTTGCCAACCCCAACTTCACAACATTCACTGACATAGAATCCAATATGGTTCTTGTACATAGAAAGAAATGAAATGTCGCTCTAAATAAAAATATTGCAAGCGGCACTTCGATACTAGAAACTTCAAACTCATTTTGTCATTCTTTTAACATGTGTGTAAGGTACAATGGCCAAGGGAGGGGGAGGTTCAAGTGTATTATGGAGACACTGATTCGCTCCTATTAAAAGTTAAAACTGAGAATTTACTGAACTATTTGGAAAATGGTAAACAAATTAGCTCTAGGATGGATTTTACGAATTGAGTTGAGTCCCTCTATCCTGAGTTGGTGAAACGCCAGGCTCCAAATCAGTTGATGATGTTAAACGTATGAAGCTAAGAGAGGAAAGGAAATAATAAATGATAAATAAAACCAAAAAAGGGTGAGAAAACGAGGATTTTGTCAGCCAGTCTGTGGTAAAATATGAAGACGAAAAATCAGCAAATATTTTGACAAGGACCTCCGCCAAGTGGTCCTCAGTGCTAAAAAAAAAGCAAAAAAACAAGAATCTAACCTCTTAGAGTTCACTACACAAGATCCGAACAAACACTGAATGAAAGACCAAAACCAATGAAAAAAGTATTTTGCCGAAGAGATTGTGCAAGAATCTTTTGCCTAGCAATAATTTTTACTCTTCTGCAATATCGATTCTCATGAGATATGTTAATAGGTTCTCTTAAATGTGATTGGGTGCAAATATCAAAAGAGTCTTTTAGTATTAAATTGTTATAAATTGGGCTTAATTAAATGTCTCCGGTGCCCCTATTTATAGCCAAGTTAATGTTTATATATTTTTTTTTATCTCAATTACCTGTTTGAAAGATTGTAATAGGCCATTTACAATAGATCATAAAGCTGTCTCCTCAAAAAGAACAAGATGTGTAGGATTTTCGAAAATATGCTGGGTCAATGCGGAATCAAGGTTGTCATTTTTATTTTTCAATCTCAGTGACTTATCTATTGAAGTTTTGTGTTTTTGCAAACGTTCACCAAGTTATTGATGGGTCCTACCAATGTAAAATTTTCAACATGAACACGGGGCTCTGTATACACCACTACCCAGTACATGATCAGTTTTATCTTTTCCTGAGTTGAAAAAAATGTTTAACTTTTTGTTCACTTTTGAAAGAAACAGAGAGATGGTGTTTATTTAAAATTTTCCAAGTTTTTCACTAAGTTTTGAAATGTATGGTAGAGTTGTGACAGTTTTTTTCTCAATTGCCGGAACGACTGAAACAAGGGGGACAGGCTCCCTATTTTCTTGTTATATCTTTTCCAATCGTCTATCTATGATATTTTCAATGAAGTTCATTGGTTAGCCATTGCAAAATAAAATATCTTTGATATAATTTGATTCAGAATTTACATTATTAAGTGAAAAGATTTTTAAAACTCTGTCGACTAGAGAGATTATTACCCCTCTTTTAACAGAAGGAAGGTGATTTGACGAGAAGTGTAGATACCGATCATTTTGGATCGGTTTTCAACAAGCGTCATTATTGTGTCAATTTCCAAAGTTTGTAATCTGACCAAGCAGAATTTTCCTCTAATTTTCTTTGTAGGGTCTGCTCATATTTATGGACATCGCATGAAGGGTACGTAAAAAATGCATTGAAACTAGATAAGATGGTTTTTTCTGTTGTACTTTGAAATTTTAACTTCTTAACAAGATCTATAGAATTTTTCATGTAAGATTTCTGTGTGCTTAAAAGAGGCTTAAAACTGGTGGCCAAGAACTTTCCTACACCTGTAGCTGGAGAACTATAACATGCTACAATAGAACGTAATGGAATATCTTTCTTATAGATTTTAGGCAGACCATAAAACTTTGGGACAGAACATCCCATGGGGTAGAATTTTTGTACATTTTTCTACATAGGATCTTAATCAGAATACACCCGAGGATTTGCGGGTAGTCACAGATATTTTCGACAATGAAATTATAGTATATGTTCTGGTGAACAGTTAAAAAAGATATTGGTTGCCATCATGACACTGAAGAAACTATATGAAAATAGACACTTATTTTCCGTTCTTAGCATTTCAAAACCACCACTTAGGAAGGCCATACTCAAACATGGCGTTGACAAAGAATTTATTAATATAACATCTGAACTTTTTTAAATTTAACCGAGGGCAATGTACCGTTGCCAGAAGGGGTTAGACAACAGATAAAGCATCATCGTTCCACTGAACGGGATTTGGCTTGCAAAAACATAGGAAAAGATTTTAAAGGAAAATGTCTTCTTCAAGCGGGTGGTAGTTTTTTGCACTTATACTGCCAATAATTGCAGGACTTGTAAACATTTATTTCTAGATGGCTAAACCCTACAATTTGACCTTAATAGAACTCGTCCTTTCACCAATCGAAAACTTTGAGGGTAATTTAAGCCAATTCATTAATGATGAAAATATTGCCGATGATAAAAAGCTATTTTTCTTCAAGATGCACTTCGTCGCGTGGACAAACATAAACCCTATTGTCAAAGACCCGTCAATGTAAGGGTTATTGATCCCCCCCCCCTAAAAAAAACAACGATATATCCCTTCAAAATTCTGCTGCTGTTGGAATAGCAACAACAACAACAACAACACAATCAAAGGAAAATGAATTCAGTTCAATAGTGTCAACTATTGAAAACCTACTTCCACACTCACATCGTGAACAGAGTAAAAAAGTATTAACATATCTCATTTTAAAAAGTGATGATCGTAAGGTTCAAGTCGATAGCTCAGAGAAACGATTTATAAGTCAAGGAAATAGTTATAATCTACTTGATTTTATTTGTTATATGGTTACAAATTGTAAAGGACTTTTATCATTTGACAATAATCTATACAACGTTTTAAATACATTGATGTTCCCCCAAAGTCTTACAAGCAATAAGCGAATTCTAAAGAAATCAAAGGATTATAGTAATGCCAGTCCTCTAACAACAACAACATCAACAACAACAACATCATTTGAAAAAGAAGAAGAAGAAGAAGATTTTAAATCAATCTTGAAAAATACCAGCACTCCTAGCAGCAGTAGTAGCAGCATTGATTTGATAACACCAGTGATGGCTAGACTAAATCGAAGACGTACTGATATCAACTCATCGCCACAACCACCACCCTCTAGTATGCAAAATTGTAGCGTTCATTACCCTACGTCTTTATGATCAAAAAGGATGAAGTTTTAAAACCTGTTTATGAAAATATTGGTGACGTGGTAAGTCTAAGTTCTCCCACAACACTTTCTAAAGTTGACTCTGACTGCAGTGGCGGTGTCAACACTTTACAAAGTGAGAAAGAGTATCTATAAAATGAGCCGAGTTACAATCTACATTGAAATCATAGGGTCCGTGGCAATCATTGTCGACTAACTAAAGCCTTTTTCCCACTGTATATAATGCAAGCAGATCTTTTAACTCTAGATTAGACTCAAAGACGTCACAATACACCCTACAAATATATTCTACTGGAAATCAGTGTCTTTAGTCGCTATGCATATTCTATTCTGTTGCGGTCAAAGAGAGATGTTGAAGTTGCTCAGACTATAGAAAGTGTTCTTGAACAAGATAGCTATAGAAAAATTCAAAGTGATCCTGGTAGCGAATTTGTTAATCCACATTTGGTTAATCCACAATAATCTATACAGCTTTTTAAATACACTAAACGTCCCCAAAAGTCTCACTAGCAATAAGCAAATTCTAAAGAAATTAAAGGATTATAGTAATACGAATCCTCTAACAACAACAACAACAACAACATCATCATTTAAAAAAGAAGAAGAAGAAAAAGAAGATTTTAAACCGATTTAGAAAAATACTTGCACTCCTAGCAGCAGTAGTAGCAGCATTGATTTGATAACACCAGTGGTGGCTAGACAAAAGCGAAGACGTATTGAAATCAACTCATCGCCACAACCACCACCCTCTAGTATGCAAAAGTGTAGCGGTCATTACACAAAGTGTTTACATTCGAAATAGATGAAGTTTTAAAACCTGTGTATGAAAGTATTGCTAAAGTGGGAAGTCTAAGTTCCCCCACAACACTTTCTAAAGTTGACTCTGACTGCAGTGGTGGCGTCAACACTTTAAAAAGTGCAAAAGAGTATCCACAAAATGAGCCAAATTACACTATACATTGAAATCATAGTGTCCGTGGCAATCATTATCGACAAACTAAAGCCTTTTTCCTACTGTATATAATGCAAGCAGATCTTTTAACTCTAGATGAGATTCAAAGACGTCACAATACACCCTACAAATATATTCTACTGGCAATCAGTGTCTTTAGTCGCTATGCATATGCTATTCCATTGCGGTCAAAGAGAGGTGTTGAAGTTGCTCAGGCTATAAAAATTCTTCTTGAACAAGATAGCTATAGAAAAATTCAAAGTGATCGCAGTAGCGAATTTGTTTATCCAAATGTGGCTAATCCACAATAATCTATACAGCTTTTTAAATACATTAAACTTCCTCAAAAGTTTTACTAGCAATAAGCAAATTCTAAAGAAATTAAAGGATTATAGTAATGCCAGTCCTCTAACAGCAACAACAACAACAACAACAACATCATTTAAATAAGAAGAAGAGGAAGAAGATTTTAAATCAATCTTGAAACATACTAGAACTCCTAGCAGAAGTAGTAGCAGCATGAATTTGATAACACCAGTGGTGGCAAGACAAAAGCTAAGATGTATAGATATCAACTCATCGCCACAACCACCACCCTCTAGTATACAAAACTGTAGCGGTCATTACACTACGTGTTTACATTCAAAATGGATGAAGTTTTAAAACCTGTTTATGAAAATATTGGTGAAGTGGGAAGTCTAAGTTCTCCCAAAACACTTTCTAAAGTTGACTCTGACTGCAGTGGCGGTGTCAAAACTTTAAAAAGTGTAAAAGAGTATCTACAAAATGAGCCGAGTTACACTATACATTGAAATCATAGGGTCCGTGGCAATCATTATCGACAAACTAAAGCCTTTTTCCCACTGTATATAATGCAAGCAGATCTTTTAACTCTAGTTGAGATTCAAAGACGTCACAATACACCCTACAAATATATTCTACTGGCAATCAGTGTCTTTACTCTTTAGTTGCTATGCATATGCTATTCCATTGCGGTCAAAGACAGGTGTTGAAGTTGCTCAAGCTATTGAAAGTGTTCTGAACATAGAAAACTAACATAGAACATAGAAGATAGCTATAGAAAAATTCAAAGTGATCGTGGTAGCGAATTTGTTAATCCACATGAGGAAAAGTTCTATTAAAATATAATAAAAAAGCTCTATCACGGCCATGGTCCGGTAAAGGCTGCATTGGTCGTACGATTGATAAGAACGATTCGACAATTATTTTTGATATATTGTACATTGAAAAATACTGCTGCTTTTCTTCATGATTTAGGTAAAATCATGCAAATATATAATCAACGACCCTATCAATATCTGTCCAACGTTAGCCCTCAGGAAGTTCATCACAGTGAAAATACATTTAAAGACTTTTCTTAAACATTATTCATCCAGTTCCAGTGAAAAAAAATTGCGAAGAAAAATTCAATGTTGGCGATACTATTTGAATTAATAGAACAGCTAATATTTTTGAAAAGGGGAATTATTTATGGGCCACTGAACTTTTTAAAGTGTCAAAACTCCTAGACACTAAACCCATAAAATATCGTCTGCGCAACACCAAAGGTGATGAGATTCTCGGCGGTTTTTAGGATTATGAATGACAAAAAGTTAAAAATAATAGCGAAATTTATCAAATTGAAAAGATATTAAAGAGTCGTACTCGCAGGGGCAAGAGACAGTTGCTTGTTTGTTGGCTAGAATATAACTCTGATTTTGAATCTTGGGTTGCAGTTGAAGACATTAATAATGCTCAATAATTTCTAAGTGACATTAATATCCAATGTATCTGAAACACTCTACAATGATTTGAATAAAACAAGTGATTTTTGAACAAAACTCTCTCCCACCATCAAATTCGATGGCGCGTATGAAGTGGCTCTTGTCAACTGTGTTCTCAAAAACACATATGATATCCTGAGAAAAGATCACATATATGATATTGAAATTAGACCCTATGATTGGCCACCACTCGTTAGCGATCAACATAAAATTTAAAAGATCAGTTCATTTGAATATCCATTTGTCGTATTACCATAAGAGGAACTAAGTTGTATGAATTATTTGTGTCGTACTATCATTAAAAGAATTTTTTGCTCGTAAAAAAGAGCCTTTCAGTTCAACTATTGAAAGAAAGACGGCAAGATCTACAGTAGTTTACCCATTGCCAATGATAGTCTAAGAAATGTTCTTGGAATTAAACAAAATATATATATAATGGTAGAAGTGCTGGAAATACTAATGTTATTTTTGCTGACTACCCACCTGCTTTCTCCTTGGACACTTGTATATTTGTCTGTGCTTCATTTTTTGAAACATCCAGAGTTAGCAATAGCTATGTTCCCCTCCTTGGAGTTCTTGAACAAAAAACCAGTCAAGATCATATTTATCATTACAAGATAAAGCATCTTCATTATATGCCTGTAAACACTTCCAATTTGGAACTCTGTCAGTTAACACTAAGAACTGAATTAGGTGATCCTTTAGCAATATAAAAAGGTTTGGCCGTGATTAAATGCTATTTTCGACCCATCGTTGGTTTTCAATAACAAGATTTCTAATAGAAAAATGGTATTCGTTTGTCCTCATATTGACTGCTATGTTGCTACTCTTGGTCCAAGACAACTGGGCAATGGAATGGACAATTACAGAGGTCGTTCATCAATGTCGGGCAACGGTCTTGGCAGTTGGTTTGCTAAGCTGTTACACTCTGTACTACCCTTGGCTATAAAAAATAATGTAACGGCTGCGACAGATTTTGCATCCTCTACCCTATACGATTGGGGCTCTGGTAAGGATTTAAAAAAGTGCTTCAGAAAATCTTAGGTCGAGTGCACGAACCCTTGGCGAGCAATTGAAATTTCGACATAATGAAAAAGGTTTTAAAAGGTTGACAAACAGTGCATCACTGTTTGTCAACAGTTTCTACCCAGGTCAGAAATGAAAGACATCGCTCTTGTCAAAGAAAAGAAGAAAAAAATTACTATATTAGGAAGAAAAAGAAGCCCAAGCAAGAGAATTGTTGTATCGAAATAGGATTTCTTTCCCTAGACTGAACAATAACATACCGCATAAGGATCCCCATCCTTCAATCACTTCATCTCTAAATATATTCAATGCAGAAAATGTTGATGTGAGTGTAAAACATGATTACTATGAACAATTCCATCCACTACAACCGCTCTCCGATAATATCCACTTTCAAATTTATTCCAATGAAGACTGCTTTATGGACATGTCTTGAACATTCATAGATTTACACTTTTATAGATAGTCATTTATAGATAGTCAAGAAATCTGACAATACAATGCCAGTTCTTGCCGATGGAATGTCTCACAAATAATAAGAACCATATACAGTTCAAGTTGATGACACCAAAGTCATACAAGGAATTGAGAGGCTCTTCCAATAAATATGAATATATTACCGATACTGATAGTACAGATGCACTTAAAAATGCTACAACAGTGAATTACATCTAGTTGGGAAAATATATCATGAGATATTTCATATACCCCTATGGTTACCACCAAATATTAAAGTGGATATAAAATTTACGCTTGCTCCATCCAACTTCATTTGACGAAAGGAACTTCCTACCAATCCTGGTGTAATTCTCTCTCTCTCTCACCTCGGCAATACTCCATGTACGAAAGCAGCAGGTTATGAATTTTGTTGCTTTGGCAGTGGAAAAACTGAGAGCTAGGGGAAATAATTTTAAACTATTTGTTCTTCATAAAGTCACCAACCAACGTCATATTGCCACGGGTTCACGCACCTTCACCGACTCATCCTTTATCAATGGTGAAATTCCATCACAATTAGCATGGGCATTTGTAAAAAGTGCTAGTGCAATAGGATCGTGGACAGGTTGCCCACATAAATTTGAGATGTTTGGGCTTTCATCTCTTGTACGTAAAATAAATGAAATCCCACTCTACAACCTATATTTTGATAAATCCTATAGAACACTGTATAAGTTGACAAGGCAATCCCTAGATCATGATTCACAACAATTTGCAAATGGTATAACCGGAGAAATGTTCGCTAAAACACATGGTATCATTGTATTGGACTTGTCTGGCACTCAAGATATGAGTTTAGTACGAAGGGAGAAAGCGTTTAGAGTGCACATTTGCCTTCCCATTACCTGAGAGTATTGCCGTTCCATTAAATCAATTTGAAACCTATTGGGAAATCACTCCCAAAGGCAGTGTTCTACTAGACCTTGCACCATGAACACTAGTCAAATAATCAGCATATTCAATATGGACCCCTTCATGTCCAAATACAGATTCTATTGTATACCATCGGACTTCCTTGGAAAAATTCAAATTGCAAACAATACCATTATTATAGGCAGCGCAATACCATTATCATAGGCAGTGCATAGGCAGCGCAATAGCGCTGCCTAGGTAAAGAACGATGTTGGCACAATGTATTTTTTTCTCCATACCCGGGCACTTCGTATCGAAGGAGTTGTCGTAGAAACTTCGAAAAGAGCACACTCGATTGGAAATTGGAGTGGCTAGTGCCCTTTTTAATAGTCGAAAGTGATTGGAGGGCAACTAGCCCCCCCCCCTCCACGCCCATCATTCCCCCAAAAACATCCAATCAAAATTTTGACATAGCCATTTTGTTCAGCGTAGTTGATTTCGAGATAGAAAATATATTTTTAAGGAGAACACTCCCCCAAAAACCTCGGGGCAAAGGGTTTAAGTTATGCCCAGAGGGCATATAAGAAAGATGTTGGCACAAAGTGTTATTTATTATTATTTTTTTTTCTTTAGAGCAGGGCACTTCGTACCGAAGAAATTGTCGTAGAAACTTCGAAAAAGGCTCATTCATTTCGAAATCAGAGTGGCTTGTGCCCTTTTAATAGTCGAAAGTGATAGGAAGGCAACTAACACCCCTTCCACGCCCACCATTTCCCAAAACACATCCAATCAAAAGTTTGAGATAGCCATTTTGTTCACCGTAGTTGATTTCCAGAAAGAAATTATGCTTTTTGGGAGGACACTCCCCCACAGCCTTCAGGGCAAGGGTTGTAAGTTATGCCCTGGGGGCATATAAGGTTTTTATAGAAGGCGTTGTCTTAGAAACTTCAAAAAAGGCTGATTCGGTTGGAAATTAAAAGTCCTAGTGTCCTTTTAATAGTCAAAAGTGATTGGAGGGCCACTAGCCCCCCCCCCCCCACGCCCATCATTCCCCCAAACACATCCAATCAAAATTTTGAGATAGCCATTTTGTTCAGCATAGTTGATTTTTAGATAGAAATTATGTTTTTGAGGAGGACAGTCCCCCACAGCCCTAAGGGCAAGGGTTGTAAGTTATGCCCTGGGGGAATATAAGGTTTTTTTTATAGAAGGCGTTGTCGTAGAAACTTCAAAAAAGGCTCATTCGATTGGAAATTAAAAGGGCTAGTGCCCTTTTTAATAGTCGAAAGTGATTGGAGGGCCACTAGCCCCCCCTCACGCCCATCATTCCCCCAAACACATCCAATCAAAATTTTGAGATAGCCATTTTGTTCAGCATAGTTGATTTTTAGATAGAAATTATGTTTTTGAGGAGGACAGTCCCCCACAGCCCTTAGGGCAAGGGCTGTAAGTTATGCCCTGGGGGAATATAAGGTTTTTTATAGAAGGCGTTGTCGTAGAAACTTAAAAAAGGCTCATTCGATTAGAAATTCAAAGGGATAGTGCTCTTTTTAATAGTCGAAACTGATTAGAAGGCAACTAACCCGCCCCTCACGCCCATCTTTTCCCCAAACACATCTAATCAAAACTTTGAGATAGCCATTTTATTCAACGTACTTTTAACTTCTGGAAATTAGGTCTTTGAGGATGACCCCCCCCCCAAAGTCTTCAGGGCAATGGTTGTAAGTTATGCCCAGGGGGCATATAAGGTTTTTATAGAACGTGTTGTCATCAAAACTTCAAAAAGGGCTCATTCGAAAGGAAATTGAAATGGCTAGTGCCCTTTTTAATGGTTGAAAGTGAGTGGAAAACAACTAACATCCTTTCCACGCCCACCATTTCCCCAAACTCGTCCAATAAAGATTTTGACACAGCAATTTCGTTCCACGCAGTTCAAAGTTCAGGAAAGAATACCTTTGAGCAAGACACTCTCCCCCCCCCAGTCTTCTAGGTAAGGGTTATAAGTTATGCCCTGGGGGCGTATAAAGTTTTTAAAGAAATCTTTGTCGTATAAACTTGAAAAGGGCTCATTTGGTTGGAAATTCAAAGGGCTAGTGCCCTTTTTAATAGTTAAAAGTGACTTGAGGGCAACTAACCCCCCTGTCACGCCTATCTTTCCTCAAACACATCCAATCAATATTTTAGACAGCCATTTTATTCAACGTAGTTGAAAGTTTTGGAAATTAGGTCTTTAAGGATGACAACCCCTACCTCCCCCACAGCCCTCGGGTTGTAAGTTAAGCCCTGGGGGTATATAAGGATTTTAGTTGGTTTGTATGTCTGAAGTGTTTGTCTTTGTTGGTTTGTGTGTCTAAAGTGCCTGTCTTTCTCTGTTTGTATGTCTGAAGTGTTTGTCTTTGTTGGTTTGTATGTCTAAAGTGTCTGTCTTTCTCTGTTTGTATGTCTGAAGTTTTTGTCTTTGTTGGTTTGTATGTCTGAAGTGTCTATCTTTGTCGGTTTGTATGTCTGAAGTATCTGTCTTTCTCTGTTTGTATGTCTGAAGTGTTTGTCTTTGTTGGTTTGTATGTCTGAAGTGTCTGTCTTGGTTGGTTTGTATTTCTAAGGCGCCTGTGTTTCTCTGTTTGTATGTCTGAAGTGTCTGTCTTTGTTGGTTTGTATGTTTAAAGTGTCTGTCTTTGTTGGTTTGTATGTCTAAAATGCATGTCTTTCTCTGTTTGTATGTATAAAGTGCCTGTCTTTGTTTGTTTGTATGTCTGAAGTGTCTGTCTTTGTTGGTTTGTATGTCTAAAGTGCATGTTTTTCTCTGTTTGTATGTATAAAGTGTTTGTCTTTGTTGGTTTGTATGTCTGAAGTGTCTGTCTTTGTTGGTTTGTATGTCTAAAGTGCCTGTCTTTCTCTGTTTGTATGTCTGAAGTTTTTGTCTTTGTTGGTTTGTATGTCTGAAGTGTTTGTGTTTGTTGATTTGTATGTCTATAGTGTCTGTCTTTGTTGGTTTGTATGTCTTTAGTGTTTGTCTTTGTTGGTTTGCATGTCTGAAGTGTCTTTCAATGTTGGTTTGTATGTCTAAGGCATGTATGTCTGTCTTTCTCCTTTTGTGTGTCTGAAGTGTTTCTCTTTGTTGGTTTGTATGTCTGAAGTGTCTTTCATTGTTGGTTTTTATGTCTGAAGTGTTTATCTTTGTTCGTCTTTGTTTCTAAAGTGCCTGTCTTTCTCTGTTTGTATGTTTGAAGCGTTTGTCTTTGTTGGTTTGTATGTCTGAAGTGTTTGTCTTTGTCGGTTTGTGTGTCGAAAGTGCCTGTCTTTCTCTTTTTGTATGTCTGAAGTGTTTCTCTTTGTTGGTTTGTATGTCTGAAGTGTCTGGCACTGTTGGTTTTTATGTCTGAAGTGTTTATCTTTGTTGGTTTGTATGTCTGAAGTGTCTGTCTTTGTTGGTTTGTATGTTTAAGGCACCTGTCGTTCTCTGTTTGTATGTCTGAAGTGTTTGTCTTTGTTGGTTTGTGTGTCTGAAATGTCTGTCTTTCTCTGTTTGTATGTCTAAAGTGCTTGTCTTTCTCTGTTTGTATGTCTGAACTGTCTGTCTTTGTTGGTGTGCATGTCTGAAGTGTCTGTCTTTGTTGGTTTGTATGTCAAAAGTGCCTTTCTCTGTTTGTATGTCTGAAGTGTTTGTCTTTGTTGGTTTGTATGTCTAAAGTGCCTGTTTTTCTCTGTTTTTATGTCTGAAGTGTCTGTCTTTCTCTGTTTGTATGTCTAAAGTGCTTGTCTTTCTCTGTTTGTATGTCTGAAGTGTTTGTCTTTGTTGGTTTGTATGTCTGAAGTGTCTGTCTTTGTTGGTTTGTATGTCTAAAGTGCCTGTCTTTCTCTGTTTGTATGTCTGAAGTGTTTGTCTTTGTTGGTTTGTATGTCTAAAGTGCCTGTCTTTCTCTGTTTTTATGTCTGAAGTGTCTGTCTTTCTCTGTTTGTATGTCTAAAGTGCTTGTCTTTCTCTGTTTGTATGTCTGAAGTGTTTGTATTTGTTGGTTTGTATGTCTAAAGTGCCTGTCTTTCTCTGTTTGTATGTCTGAAGTGTTTGTCTTTGTTGGTTTGTATGTCTGAAGTGTCTGTCTTTGTTTGTTTGTATGTCTAAAGTGCTTGTCTTTCTCTGTTTGTATGTCTGAAGCGTTTGTCTTTGTTGGTTTGTATGATTAAAGTGCTTGTCTTTCTCTGTTTGTATGTCTGAAGTGTTTGTCTTTGTTGGTTTGTATGTCTGAATTGTCTGTCATTGTTGGTTTGTATGTCTAAAGTGCCTGTCTTTCTTTGTTTGTATGTCTGAAGTGTTTGTCTTTGTTGGTTTGTATGTCTGAAGTGTCTTTCTTTGTTGGTTTTGAATGTCTAAAGTGTCTGTCTTTCTCTGTTTGTATGCCTGAACTGTTTGTCTTTGTTGGTTTGTATGTCTAAAGTGCCTGTCTTTCTCTGTTTGTATGTCTGAAGTGTTTGTCTTTGTTGGTTTGTGTGTCTGAAGTGTCTGTCTTTTTTTGTTAAAATGTCTAAAGTGTTTGTCTTTCTCTGTTTGTATCTCTGAAGTGTTTGTCTTTGTTGGTTTGTATGTCTGAAGTGTCTGTATTTGTTGGTTTGTATGTCTAAAGTGTCTGTCTTTCTCTGTTTGTATGTCTGAAGTGTTTGTCTTTGTTGGTTTGTAGGTCTGAAGAGACTGTATTTGTTGTTTTGTATGTCTAAAGCACCCGTCTTTATCTGTTTGTTTGTCTGAAGTGTTTGTCTTTGTTGGTTTGTATGTCTGAAGTGTCTGGCTTTGTTGGTTTATATGTCTAAAGTGCCTGTCTTTCTCTGTTTGTATGTCTGTAGTGTTTGTCTTTGTTGGTTTGTATATCTGAAGTGCCTGTCTTTCTCTGTTTGTATGCCGTAACTGTTTGTCTTTGTTGGTTTGTATGGCTGAAGTGTTTTTCTTTGTTGGTTTGTATGTCTAAAGTGCCTGTCTTTCTCTGTTTGTATGTCTGAAGTGTTTGTCTTTGTTGGTTTGTATGTCTGAAGTGTCTGTCTTTCTTTGTTTGTATATCTAAAGTGTTTGTCTTTCTATGTTTGTATGTCTGAAGTGTTTCTCTTTGTTGGTTTGTATGTCTGAAGTGTCTGTCTTTGTTGGTTTGTATGTCTGAAGTGTTTGTCTTTGCTGGTTTGTATGTCTGAAGTGTCTGTCTTTGTTGGTTTGTATGTCTAAAGTGCCTGTCTTTCTCTGTTTGTATGTCTGAAGTGTCTTTCTTTGTTGGTTTGTATATCTAAAGTGTCTGTCTTTCTCTGTTTGTATATCTGAACTGTTTGTCTTTGTTGGTTTGTATGTCTGAAGTGTTTGTCTTAGTTGTTTGTATGTCTAAAGTGCCTGTCTTTCTCTGTTTATATGTCTGAAGTGTTTGTCTTTGTTGGTTTGTATGTCTGAAGTGTCTGTCTTTCTCTGTTTGTATGTCTAAAGTGTTTGTCTTTCTCTGTTTGTATGTCTGAAGATTTTGTCTTTGTTGGTTTGTATGTCTGCAGTGTCTGTATTTGTTGGTTTGTATGTCTAAAGTGTCTGTCTTTCTCTGTTTGTATGTCTCAAGTGTTTGTCTTTGCTGGTTTGTAGGTCTGAAGTGTCTGTCTTTGTTGGTTTGTATGTCTAAAGCGCCCGTCTTTATCTGTTTGTATATTTGAAGTGTTTGTCTTTGTTGGTTTGTATGTCTGAAGTGTCTGTCTTTGTTGGTTTATATGTCTAAAGTGCCTCTTTTTCTCTGTTTGTATGTCTGAAGTGTTTGTCTTTGTTGGTTTGTATATCTGAAGTGTCTGTCTTTCTCTGTTTGTAAGTCTAAAGTGTCTGTATATCTAAAGTGTCTGTCTTTCTCTGTTTGTAAGTCTAAAGTGTTTTTCTTTTTCTGTTTGTATGTCTGAAGTGTTTGTATTTGTTGGTTTGTATGTCTGAAGTGTCTGTCTTTGTTGGTTTGTATGTCTGAAGTGTCTGTCTTTGTTGGTTTATATGTCTAAAGTGCCTGTTTTTCTCTGTTTGTATGTCTGAAGTGTTTGTCTTTGTTGGTTTGTATATCTGAAGTGTCTTTCTTTGTTGGTTTGTATATCTAAAGTGTCTATCTTTCTCTGTTTGTATGTCTGAAGTGTTTGTCTTTGTTGGTTTGTATGTCTGAAGTGTTTGTCTTTGTTGGTTTGTATATCTGAAGTGTCTGTCTTTCTCTGTTTGTATGTCTAAAGTGTTTATCTTTTTCTGTTTGTATGTCTGAAGTGTTTGTATTTGTTGGTTTGTACGTCTGAAGTGTCTGTCTTTGTTGGTTTGTATGTCTAAAGTGCTTGTCTCTCTCTGTTTGTATGTCTGAAGTGTTCGTCTTTGTTGGTTTGTATGTCTGAAATATATGTCTTTCTCTGTTTGCATGTCTAAAGTGTTTGTCTTTCTCTGTTTGTTTTGTTTGTATGTCTGAAGTGTTTTTCTTTGTTGGTTTGTATGTCTGAAGTGTCTGTCATTGTTAGTTTGCATGTCTAAAGTGTTTGTCTTTCTCTGTTTGTATGTCTGAAGTGTTTGTCTTTGTTGGTTTGTATATCTGAAGTGTCTGTCTTTCTCTGTTTGTAAGTCTAAAGTGTCTGTATATCTGAAGTGTCTGTCTTTCTCTGTTTGTAAGTCTAAAGTGTTTGTCTTTTTCTGTTTGTATGTCTGAAGTGTTTGTATTTGTTGGTTTGTATGTCTGAAGTGTCTGTCTTTGTTGGTTTGTATGTCTGAAGTGTCTGTCTTTGTTGGTTTATATGTCTAAAGTGCCTGTTTTTCTCTGTTTGTATGTCTGAAGTGTTTGTCTTTGTTGGTTTGTATATCTGAAGTGTCTGTCTTTCTCTGTTTGTATGTCTAAAGTGTTTGTCTTTTCCTGTTTGTATGTCTGAAGTGTTTGTATTTGTTGGTTTGTATGTCTGAAGTGTCTGTCTTTGTTGGTTTGTATGTCTAAAGTGCTTGTCTTTCTCTGTTTGTATGTCTGAAGTGTTTGTCTTTGTTGGTTTGTATGTCTGAAATATATGTCTTTCTCTGTTTGCATGTCTAAAGTGTTTGTCTTTCTCTGTTTGTATTGTTTGTATGTCTTAAGTGTTTTTCTTTGTTGGTTTGTATGTCTGAAGTGTCTGTCATTGTTAGTTTGCATGTCTAAAGTGTTTGTCTTTCTCTGTTTGTATGTCTGAAGTGTTTGTTTTTGTTGGTTTGTATGTCTAAAGTGTCTGTCTTTGTTGGTTTGCATGTCTAAAGTGCCTGTCTTTCTCTGTTTGTATGTCTGAATTGTTTGTCTTTGTTGGTTTGTGTGTCTGAAGTGTCTGTCTTTGTTGGTTTGTGTGTCTAAAGTGCCTATCTTTCTCTGTTTGTATGTCTGAAGTGTTTGTCTTTGTTGGTTTGTATGTATGAAGTGCCTGTCTTTGTTGGTTTGTGTGTCTAAAGTGCCTGTCTTTCTCTGTTTGTATGTCTGAAGTGTTTCTCTTTGTTGGTTTGTATGTCTGAAGTGTCTGTCTTTGTTGGTTTGTATGTCTGAAGTTTTTGTCTTTGTTGGTTTGTGTGTCTAAAGTGCCTGTCTTTCTCTGTTTGTATGTCTGAAGTGTTTGTCTTTGTTGGTTTGTATGTCTGAAGTGTTAGTCTTTGTTGGTTTGTGTGTCTAAAGTGCCTGTGTTTCTCTGTTTGTATGTCTGAAGTGTTTGTCTTTGTTGGTTTGTATGTCTGAAGTGTCTGTCGTTGTTGTTTTGTATGTCTAAAGTGCCTGTCTTTCTCTGTTTGTATGTCTGAAGTGTTTTCTTTGTTGGTTTGTATGTCTGAAGTGTCTATCCTTGTCGGTTTATTTGTCTGAAGTGTCTGTCTTTCTCTGTTTGTATGTCTGAAGTGTTTGTCTTTGTTGATTTGTATGTCTGAAGTGTCTGTCCTTGTTGGTTTGTATGTCTAAGGCGCCTGTCTTTCTCTGTTTGTATGTCTGAAGTGTTTGTCTTTGTTGGTTTGTATGTCTGAAGTGTCTGTCTTTCTCTGTTTGTATGACAGATACTTCAGACATACAAACCAACAAAGACAAACACTTCAGACATACAAACAGAGAAAGACAAGCACTTTAGACATACAAACCAAGTGTTTGTCTTTGAAGTGTTTGTCTTTGTTGGTTTCTATGTCTGAAGTGTCTGTCTTTCTCTGTTTGTATGTCTAAAGTGCTTGTCTTTCTCTGTTTGTATGACAGATACTTCAGACATACAAACCAACAAAGACAAACACTTCAGACATACAAACAGAGAAAGACAAGCACTTTAGACATACAAACCAAGTGTTTGTCTTTGAAGTGTTTGTATGTCTGAAGTGTCTTCTTTGTTAGTTTGTATGTCTAAAGTGCCTGTCGTTCTCTGTTTGTATGTCTGAAGTGTTTGTCTTTGTTGGTTTGTATGTTTGAAGTGTCTGTCTTTGTTGGTTTGTATGTCTAAAGTGCCTGTCTTTCTCTGTTTGTATGTCTGAAGTATTTGTCTTTGTTGGTTTGTATGTCTGAAGTGTCTTTCTTTGTTGGTTTGTATATCTAAAGTGTCTATCTTTCTCTGTTTGTATGTCTGAAGTGTTTGTCTTTGTTGGTTTGTATGTCTGAAGTGTTTGTCTTTGTTGGTTTGTATGTCTAAAGTGCCTGTCTTTCTCTGTTTGTATGTCTGAAGTGTTTGTCTTAGTTGGTTTGTATGTCTGAAGTGTCTGTCTTTCTCTGTTTGTATGGCTAAAGTGTTTGTCTTTCTCTGTTTGTATGTCTGAAGCGTTTGTTTTTGTTGGTTTGTATGTCTGAATTTTCTGTCTTTGTTGGTTTGTATGTATAAAGTGTCTGTCTTTCTCTGTTTGTATGTCTGAAGTGTCTGTCTTTGTTGGTTTGTAGGTCTGAAGTGTCTGTTTTTGTTGGTTTGTATGTCTAAAGCGCCTGTCTTTATCTGTTTGTATGTCTGAAGTGTTTGTCTTTGTTGATTTGTATGTCTGAAGTGTCTGTCTTTGTTGGTTTATATGTCTAAAGTGCCTACTTTCTATGTTGGTATGTCTGAAGTGTTTGTCTTTGTTGGTTTGTATATCTGAAGTGCCTGTCTTTCTCTGTTTGTATGTCTAAAGTGTTTGTCTTTGTTGGTTTGCATGTCTGAAGTGTCTTTCTTTGTTGGATTATATGTCTAAAATGTCTGTCTTTCTCTGTTTTTATGCCAGAACTGTTTGTCTTTGTTGGTTTGTATGGCTGAAGTGTTTGTCTTTGTTGGTTTGTATGTCTAAAGTTCCTGTCTTTCTCTGTTTGTATGTCTGAAGTGTTTGTCTTTGTTGGTTTGTATGTCTGAAGTGTCTGTCTTTCTCTGTTTGTACGTCTAAAGTGTTTGTCTTTTTCTGTTTGTATGTCTGAAGTGTTTGTCTTTGTTGGTTTGTATGTCTGAAGTGTCTGTCTTTGTTGGTTTGTATTTCTAAAGTGCTTGTCTTGCTCTGTTTGTATGTCTGAAGTGTTTGTCTTTGTTGGTTTGTATGTCTGAAGTGTCTGTCATTGTTGGTTTGGATGTCTAAAGTGTTTGTCTTTCTCTGTTTGTATGTCTGAAGTGTTTATCTTTGTTGGTTTGTATGTCTGAAGTGTCTGTCTTTGTTGGTTTGTATGTCTAAAGTGCTTGTCTTTCTCTGTTTGTATGTTTGAAGTGTTTGTTTTTGTTGGTTTGTATGTCTGAAGTGTCTGTCATTGTTGGTTTGTATGTCTAAAGTGTTTGTCTTTCTCTGTTTGTATGTCTGAAGTGTTTATCTTTGTTGGTTTGTATGTCTGAAGTGTCTGTCTTTGTTGGTTTGTATGTCAAAAGTGCTTGTCTTTTTCTGTTTGTATGTCTGAAGTTTTTGTCTTTGTTGATTTGTATGTCTAAAGTGCCTGTCTTTCTCTGTTTGTATGTCTGAAGTGTTTTCTTTGTTGCTTTGTATGTCTGAAATGTCTGTCTTTCTCTGTTTGCATGTCTAAAGTGTTTGTCTTTCTCTGTTTGTGTGTCTGAAGTGTTTGTCATTGTTAGTTTGTATGTCTAAAGTGTTTGTCTTTCTCTGTTTATATGTCTGAAGTGTTTGTCTTTGTTGGTTTGTATGTCTGAAGTGTCTGTCTTTCTCTGTTTGTATGTCTAAAGTGCTTGTCTTTCTCTGTTTGTATGTCTGAAGTGTCTGTCTTTGTTGGTTTGTATGTCTGAAGTGTCTGTCTTTGTTGGTTTGTATGTCTAAAGTGCCTGTCGTTCTCTGTTTGTATGTCTGAAGTGTTTGTCTTTGTTGGTTTGTATTTGAAGTGTCTGTCTTTGTTGGTTTGTATGTCTAAAGTGCCTGTCTTTCTCTGTTTGTATGTCTGAAGTGTTTGTCTTTGTTGGTTTGTATGTCTGAAGTGTCTTTCTTTGTTGGTTTGTATATCTAAAGTGTCTATCTTTCTCTGTTTGTATGTCTGAAGTGTTTGTCTTTGTTGGTTTGTATCTGAAGTGTTTGTCTTTGTTGGTTTGTATGTCTAAAGTGCCTGTCTTTCTCTGTTTGTATGTCTGAAGTGTTTGTCTTTGTTGGTTTGTATGTCTGAAGTGTCTGTCTTTCTCTGTTTGTATGGCTAAAGTGTTTGTCTTTCTCTGTTTGTATGTCTGAAGCGTTTGTCTTTGTTGGTTTGTATGTCTGAATTTTCTGTCTTTGTTGGTTTGTATGTCTAAAGTGTCTGTCTTTCTCTGTTTGTATGTCTGAAGTGTTTGTCTTTGTTGGTTTGTAGGTCTGAGGAGTCTGTCTTTGTTGGTTTGTATGTCTAAAGTGCCTGTCTTTATCTGTTTGTATGTCTGAAGTGTTTGTCTTTGTTGGTTTGTATGTCTGAAGTGTCTGTCTTTGTTGGTTTATATGTCTAAAGTGCCTGTCTTTCTCTGTTTGTATGTCTGAAGTGTTTGTCTTTGTTGGTTTGTATATCTGAAGTGCCTGTCTTTCTCTGTTTGTATGTCTGAAGTGTTTGTCTTTGTTGGTTTGTATGTCTGAAGTGTCTTTCTTTGTTGGTTTGTATGTCTAAAGTGTCTGTCTTTCTCTGTTTGTATGCCTGAACTGTTTGTCTTTGTTGGTTTGTATGGCTGAAGTGTTTGTCTTTGTTGGTTTGTATATCTAAAGTGCCTGTCTTTCTCTGTTTGTATGTCTGAAGTGTTTGTCTTTGTTGGTTTGTATGTCTGAAGTGTCTGTATTTCTTTGTTTGTATGTCTTAAGTGTTTGTCTTTCTTTGTTTGTATGTCTGAAGTGTTTGTCTTTGTTAGTTTGTACATCTGAAGTGTCTGTAATTGTTGGTTTGTATGTCAAAAGTGTCTGTCTTTTTCTGTTTGTATGTCTGAAGTGTTTGTCTTTGTTGGTTTGTAGGTCTGAAGTGTCTGTCTTTGTTGTTTTGTATGTCTAAAGTGTCTGTCTTTCTCTGTTTGTATGTTTGAAGTGTTTGTATTTGTTGGTTTGTATGTCTGAAGTGCCTGTCTTTCTCTGTTAGTATGTCTGAAGTGTTTGTCTTTGTTGGTTTGTATATCTGAAGTGTCTGTCGTTCTCTGTTTGTATGTCTAAAGTGTTTGTCTTTTTCTGTTTGTATGTCTGAAGTGTTTGTCTTTGTTGGTTTGTATGTCTGAAGTGTCTGTCTTTGTTGGTTTGTATGTCTAAAGTGCTTGTCTTGCTCTGTTTGTATGTCTGAAGTGTTTGTCTTTGTTGGTTTGTATGTCTGAAGTGTCTGTCATTGTTGGTTTGTATGTCTAAAGTGTTTGTCTTTCTCTGTTTGTATGTCTGAAGTGTTTATCTTTGTTGGTTTGTATGTCTGAAGTGCTTGTCTTCCTCTGTTTGTATGGCTGAAGTGTTTGTCTTTGTTGGTTTGTATGTCTAAAGTGCCTGTCTTTCTCTGTTTGTATGTCTGAAGTGTTTGTCTTTGTTGGTTTGTATGTCTGAAATGTCTGTCTTTCTCTGTTTGCATGTCTAAAGTGTTTGTCTTTCTCTGTTTGTGTGTCTGAAGTATTTGTCTTTGTTGGTTTGTATGTCTGAAGTGTCTGTCATTGTTAGTTTGTATGTCTAAAGTGTTTGTCTTTCTCTGTTTATATGTCTGAAGTGTTTGTCTTTGTTGGTTTGTATGTCTGAAGTGTCTGTCTTTGTTGGTTTGTATGTCTGAAGTGTTTGTCTTTGTTGGTTTGTTTGTCTAAAGTTCCTGTCTTTCTCTGTTTGTATGTCTGAAATGTTTTTCTTTGTTGGTTTGTATGTCTGAAGTGTTTGTCTTTGTTGGTTTGTGTGTCTAAAGTGCCTGTCTTTCTCTGTTTGTATGTCTGAAGTGTTTGTCTTTGTTGGTTTGTATGTCTGTAGTTTCTGTCTTTGCTGGTTTGTATGTCTAAAGTGTCTGTCTTTCTCTGTTTTTGTGTCTTAAGTGTTTGTCTTTGTTGGTTTGTGTGTCTGAAGTGTCTATCTTTGTCGGTTTGTGTGTCTGAAGTGTCTGTCTTTTTCTGTTTGTATGTCCAAAGTGTTTGTCTGTGTTGGTTTGTATGTCTGAATTGTCTGTCTTTGTTGGTTTGTATGTTTAAGGCGCCTGTCTTTCTCTGTTTGTATGTCTGAAGTGTTTGTCTTTTGTTGGTTTGTATATCTGAAGTGTCTGTCTTTCTCTGTTTGTATGTCTAAAGTGCTTGTCTTTCTCTGTTTGTATGTCTGAAGTGTTTGTCTTTGTTGGTTTGTATGTCTGAAGTGTCTGTTTTTCTCTGTTTGTATGTCTAAAGTGCTTGTCTTTCTCTGTTTGTATGTCTGAAGTGTTTGTCTTTGTTGGTTTGTATGTCTAAAGTGTCTGTCTTTGTTGGTTTGTATGTCTAAAGGGCATGGCTTTCTCTGTTTGTATGTATAAAGTGCCTGTCTTTGTTTGTTTGTATGTCAGGAGTGTCTGTCTTTGTTGGTTTGTATGTCTAAAGTGCATGTCTTTCTCTGTTTGTATGTCTGAAGTGTTTGTCTTTGTTGGTTTGTATGTCTGAAGTTTCTGTCTTTGTTGGTTTGTATGTCTAAAGTGCCTGTCTTTCTCTGTTTGTATGTCTGAAGTTTTTCTCTTTGTTGGTTTGTATGTCTGAAGTGTTTGAATTTGTTGGTTTGTATGTCTAAAGTGTCTGTCTTTGTTGGTTTGTATGTCTAAAGTGTTTGTCTTTGTTTGTTTGCATGTCTGAAGTATCTGTCAATGTTGGTTTGTGTGTCTAAAGCGCCTGTCTTTCTCTGTTTGTATGTCTGAAGTGTTTCTCTTTGTTGTTTTGTCTGTCTGAAGTGTCTTTCATTGTTGGTTTGTGTATCTGAAGTGTTTGTCTTTGTTGGTATTTGTATCTAAAGTGCCTGTCTTTCTCTGTTTGTATGTCTGAAGTGTTTGTCTTTGTTGGTTTATATATCTGAATTGTTTGTCTTTGTGTTGTGAAGTGTATTTTATGGTATTTGGGTGTTTTAATCGTAGATGCCTTTATTCTCCCTTTATAGGGGAGATAAACTCTAGCCCTAAGGTAATTAAACTTTGGTAGCTTGCCTTAGGCTATGACCGAACTAATGAGGCGTACCGACTGGGTATGTTCGAGGGGCTAAAGGTAGATTGTAGAGAGGTTGTCTAAAATACAATACTCTTATTCAATTTACGTATAATAGTTACAGATATAGATATTCTACTGGGACTGGCTGTCCCATGTAGACCACAAGTCTCAGAAATTACAATAATATATAATAAAATACAGACACTTACAATGATCCGACAAAATCCCAAGGTATTTCTAACGAGGAAATAAACGGGCAGAGGTTCACCCTGCAAGTCAAAAAGTCTTCCCTCAGTCTCAAAAATCGGGGTATATATATGAAAAACTAACCACGTCCTTCCGGTACATTGACGCATTTAGCCAGGAAATTGGTTATTGAGCAAGTTCCCTCCAAGCCCACACATTCCACGATTTGTATCTTTATCTTAAAAAGTGGTATTTTGAAACTTTGTTTTTGCGTCTTAATATACTTTTACCCAATTACTAATTAACTATAGAAAGCTTTACCAGAATACTCCCCATTTAAAGAAGAATTGTCCCAATTCTCGACATTTTAATTTTAAAACAACTTAATTTTGTTTACAGCTATTATGCTGCCATCTTTGGGTCATTATGTGCATATACCCTCAATGGGTTTCCTTTTGGGTCATGTTTCTGGTCCCATATAGGCCATGTTCTTTTCTGTCGAAGGATTTCAATTCGAGATTCATCCTTGTTTCTCTTTTTCTCTGTCTCTAGGACTGAAAAATACTCTTTTTACCCTTCTTATATGCATCTTCTGTTTTAACTTGACCCCAAGCGGCTTAAACATCATATTAGTGGTTTTGCTTAAATTAGATTTATATTAGAAAAGTCTTATGAATTTTTTTGAGTTTAAATTTAATTTCCATTAATAATTTAATTTATCTGTGTGATTTGGTTAATATACCGTTTATTTTTCCTTTTAGAATTACCTTGGATAAATTACATATAACATTATTGATTTTTAAATTTTCACATATTTTTCCAGCACAAAGCATTTTCACATATTTCCAGCCATTTGGGCTAGGTAGCACATTATCTAGGCCTAAATTAAGTTCTGATTTTATCTCACTTTTGATGAACTTGTAGTAAAATCCATATTACTGCTATGGTTTCCAAATATCAGTTGATCAAGTATGGTTTGGTTTCTGATGGTATGAGATGATAGTATCAGGATATATTTGAAGTGGCTTCAAAATTTGTTACTTTCCAAAAATGTGTCAAAATATGATTGAAAGAACAATGTATCCGAAAGGATGCTACGAAAAATTTGATTTCCCCAAAAAAATAGCTAAGGCTGTATCTAAAATAAATATTCATATTAGAATACATATAAAGCATAAAATTTTACATATATAGTAGAAAGAAAAACTCAATTTTGTAAATCTTATTTCTTTTCATTACTTTTCTCTCTTTTAATAACTCCAAAAATAATATCTCGCTTTAATCGAAACGTTATGTTTCTTGCTGGATAATTCTTTTCAAACTTAGTACTTCGCGGACCATTTATATATACCATATATATATATATATATATATATAATATATATATATATATATATATATATATATATATATATATATATATATTATATATATATATATATATATATATATATATATATATATATATATATATATATATATATATATATATATATATATAGATATATATATATATATATATATATATATATATATATATATTATATATATAGATATATATATATATATATATAATATATATATATATATATATATATATTTATATATTTATATATATATATATATATATATATATAGATATATATATATAGATATATATATATATATATATATAAAAATATATAAATATATATATATATATATATATATATATATATATATATATATATATATATATATATATATATATATATGTATATATATATATATATATATATATATATATATATATATATTATATATATATATATATATATATATATATATATATATATATATATATATATATATATATATATATATATATATATATATGTATATATATATAATATATATATATATATATATATATATATATATATATATATATATATATTATATATATATATATATATATATATATATATATATATATATATATATATATATATATATATATATATATATATATATATATATATATATATATATATATATATATATATATTATATATATATATATATATATATATATATATATATATATATATATATATATATATATATATATATATATATATATATATATATATGTATATATATATATATATATATGTATATATATATATATATATATATATATATATATATATATATATATATATATATAATATATATATATATATATATATATATATATATATATATATATATATATATATATATATATATATATATATAATATATATATATATATATATATATATATATATATATATATATATATATATATATATATATATATATATATATA
>CM051258.1:41684934-41782434 GCA_027921565.1 Artemia sinica
TTTATACCTATTATGCCATTATCAAATGACTTTGCCTGTACTCTGAAGGTTTGCTTACCAGGACTGCCTTCTGGTAGCTCCTTATAACGTTTCCAGGTCCTCTTGTCATGGCTACAGCTAAAAGGACTATTATGAACCTGCACACACAATAATTAATTATTTATATTCTTGCCACACTTTTTGATTTGTTGCCACAATTTTCTCTTGGGCTATTCTTTTATCAGAAATGTGGCCTTTCTGCAGAAAAATGCCGTGCCTTCATTGCACACAGTAACTTATAGGTTCTTAAGGCTATTATGTGCCTTACTCTTAATTTTCTATGCCATGCTAGTACAATTTTCAATTTTAGTACAATTAATGTTACTTTTTTTGTACTTATTTAGTACAATTTTCATACTAGTTTCGTTCGGCAAGTTCAATAAGTGCGTCTAACAGAGTTTAACTGACTTCATTCAGTTTATTTTCCTTTTAATTTCGTCTGGCTATATTTTCAACTTGAACCCTTCTCCCCCTTTTTTTTCTTTACTTCAATGAAGCCTAAGGGTTTTTTTTCAAGTTTTTATTCCGTTTTTTTTCAGTAAGATAGGTCTTTTCTAAGCCTATCCTGATATATTTCATGTTTTATTCAATAACTTTTACAAGTTATTATGCTAATTGCCCTACTATGGTCAAATTCATTATCCCTTTATTTTTAAGGGGTGGGGGTGTCTATTGTTGCACCTTTTTTTTGAAATTATTTCTTCATCCGAAAGTGTTCGTGTTAGAAAAGTACTGTATTTTTTTCAGCTGATTTTTAGAACACTTTTAATTAAGTTTTGCCCCGCGTTTGCTAGTTCTCATTTCTTCATAAAAATGTAAGTTTTACGATATCCTGACTGCCAATTTTGTCCTAGCTTTAATTACTATTTTATTTGCCAAAGAAAGAGAGGCAATAATTCCCTTGCAAGGCTAAATAACTTTGAATTCGGTGCTCATTATCTGCGGTTTATTGATAAGCTTGAATCTGGGAGAATTACAAGAATGAATTTCTGTTCATTACTGCGAGTTATTTTTGTTGTGAAAGGTTATATTTTATTTTCAAAGAAAAAGTAGATACGTTTAGTTTCTGTTAGGGTTCGACGGCTTCGGATTTGGGTGTTTGGGTTGGCACAGGTGAAAACCAATTGTTTAAACTAGGATTCTCCTGTGCCAGTTCGTTTTCTCAGATCCAATACATCGCTAGAGTTAAAATTATTACCTAGAACTATTATTGTGGTTTGCTTGTGACGATGGGGTTAATTTTTGGCTTATTCTTAATGGATTTTGTCGTTGGCTTTTACCTCCTGGTAAGTTTGTTTGTCTTTGTTGGTTTGTATGTCTGAAGTTTCTGTCTTTGTTGGTTTGTATGTCTAAAGTGCCTGTCTTTCTCTGTTTGTATGTCTGAAATGTTTGTCTTTGTTGGTTTGTATGTCTAAAGTGCCTGTCTTTCTCTGTTTGTATGTCTGTAGTGTCTGTCTTTCTCTGTTTGTATGTCTAAAGTGCTTGTCTTTGTTTGTATGTCTGAAGTGTTTGTCTTTGTTGGTTTGTATGTCTGAAGTGTCTGTCTTTGTTGGTTTGTATGTCTAAAGTGCCTGTCTTTCTCTGTTTGTATGTCTGGAGTGTTTGTCTTTGTTGGTTTGTATATCTGAAGTGTCTGTCTTGTTGGTTTGTATGTCTAGAGTGCATGTCTTTCTCTGTTTGTAGGTCTTAAGTGCCTGTCTTTGTTGGTTAGTATGTCTGAAGTGTCTGTCTTTGTTGGTTTGTGTGTCTAAAGTGCTTGTCTTTCACTGTTTGTATGTCTGGAGTGTTTGTCTTTGTTGGTTTGTATGTCTGAAGTGTCTGTCTTTGTTGGTTTTTATGTCTAAAGTGCCTATCTTTCTCTGTTTGTATGTCTGAAGTGTTTGTCTTTGTTGGTTTGTATGTCTAAAGTGTTTGTCTTTGTTGGTTTGTATGTTTGAAGTGTTTGTCTTTGTTGGTTTGTATGTCTGAAGTGTCTATATTTCTCTGTTTGTATGTCTGAAGTGTTTGTATTTGTTGGTTTGTATGTCTGAAGTGTTTGTCTTTGTTGGTTTGTATGTATAAGGCGCCTGTCTTTCTCTGTTTGTATGTCTGAAGTGTTTGTCTTTGTTGGTTTGTATGTCTAAAGTGCCTGTCTTTCTCTGTTTGTATGTCCGAAATGTTAGTCTTTGTTGGTTTGTATGTCTAAAGTGCCTGTCTTTCTCTGTTTGTATGTCTGTAGTGTCTGTCTTTCTCTGTTTGTATGTCTAAAGTGCTTGTCTTTGTTTGTATGTCTGAAGTGTTTGTCTTTGTTGGTTTGTATGTCTGAAGTGTCTGTCTTTTTGGTTTGTATGTCTAAAGTGCCTGTCTTTCTCTGTTTGTATGTCTGAAGTGTTTTGTCTTTGTTGGTTTGTATATCTGAAGTGTCTGTCTTTGTTGGTTTGTATGTCTAGAGTGCATGTCTTTCTCTGTTTGTATGTCTTAAGTGCCTGTCTTTGCTGGTTTGTATGTCTGAAGTGTCTGTCTTTGTTGGTTTGTGTGTCTAAAGTGCATGTCTTTCACTGTTTGTATGTCTGGAGTGTTTGTCTTTGTTGGTTTGTATGTCTGAAGTGTCTGTCTTTGTTGGTTTTTATGTCTAAAGTGCCTCTCTTTCTCTGTTTGTATGTCTGAAGTTTTTGTCTTTGTTGGTTGTATGTCTAAAGTGTTTGTCTTTGTTGGTTTGTATGTATAAGGCGCCTGTCTTTCTCTGTTTGTATGTCTGAAGTGTTTGTCTTTGTTGGTTTGTATGTCTAAAGTGTTTGTCTTTGTTGGTTTGTATGTCTGAAGTGTCTATATTTCTCTGTTTGTATGTCTGAAGTGTTTGTATTTGTTGGTTTGTATGTCTGAAGTGTTTGTCTTTGTTGGTTTGTATGTATAAGGCGCCTGTCTTTCTCTGTTTGTATGTCTGAAGTGTTTTTCTTTGTTGGTTTGTATGTCTAAAGTGCCCGTCTTTCTCTGTTTGTATGTCTTAAGTGTCTGTCTTTCTCTGTTTGTATGTCTAAAGTGCTTGTCTTTCTCTGTTTGTATGTCTGAAGTTTTTGTCTTTTTTGGTTTATATGTCTGAAGTGTCTGTTTTTGTTGGTTTGTATGTCTAAAGTGCCTGTCTTTCTCTGTTTGTATATCTGAAGTGTTTGTCTTTGTTGGTTTGTATATCTGAAGTGTCTGTCTTTGTTGGTTTGTATGTCTAAAGTGCATGTCTTTCTCTGTTTGTATGTTTAAAGTGCCTGTCTTTGTTGGTTTGTATGTCTGAAGTGTCTGTCTTTGTTGGTTTGTATATATGAAATGTCTATCTTTCTCTGTTTGTATGTCTGAAGTGTTTTTCTTTGTTGGTTTGTATGTCTGAAGTGCCTGTCTTTGTTGGTTTGAATGTCTAAAGTGCCTGTCTTTCTCTGTTTGTATGTCTGAAGTGTTTGTCTTTGCTGGTTCGTTCGTCTAAAGTGTTTGTCTTTGTTGGTTTGTATGTCTGAAGTGTTTGTCTTTGTTGGTTTGTATGTCTGAAGTGTCTATCTTTGTCGGTTTGTAAGTCTGAAGTCTCTGTCTTTCTCTGGTTGTATGTCTGAAGTGTCTGTCTTTGTTGGTTTGTATGTCTAAAGCGTCTGTCTTTGTTGGATAGTATGTCTAAAGGGCATGTCTTTCTCTGTTTGTATGTCTAAAGTGCCTGTCTTTGTTGGTTTGTATGTCTTAAGTGTCTGTCTTTGTTGGTTTGTATGTCTAAAGTGCATGTCTTTCTCTGTTTGTATGTCTGAAGTGTTTGTCTTTGTTGGTTTATATGTCTGAAATGTCTGTCTTTGTTGGTTTGTATGTCTAAAGTGCCTGTCTTTCTCTGTTTGTGTGTCTGAAGTTTTTGTCTTTGTTGGTTTGTATGTCTGAAGTGTTTGTCTTTGTTGGTTTGTAAGTCTAAAGTGTCTGTCTTTGTTGTTTTGTATGTTTGTAGTGTTTGTCTTTGTTTGTTTGCATGTCTGAAGTGTCTGTCAATGTTGGTTTGTATGTCTAAAGCACCTGTCTTTCTCTGTTTGTATGTCTTAAGTGTTTCTCTTTGTTGGTTTGTCTGTCTGAAGTGTCTTTTATGGTTGGTTTGTATGTCTGAAGTGTTTGTCTTTGTTGGTTTTTGTGTCTAAAGTGCCTATCTTTCTCTGTTTGTATGTCTGAAGTGTTTGTCTTTGTTGGTTTGTATGTCTAAAGTGCTTGTCTTTCTCTTTTTGTATGTCTGAAGTGTTTGTCTTTGCTGGTTTATATGTCTAAAGTGCATGTCTTTCTCTGTTTGTATGTCTGAAGTGTTTGTCTTTGTTGGTTTGTATGTCTGAAGTGTCTGTCTTTGTTGGTTTGTATGTCTAAAGTGCCTGTCTTTCTCTGTTTGTATGTCTGAAGTTTTTGTCTTTGTTGGTTTGTATGTCTGAAGTGTTTGTCTTTGTTGGTTTGTAAGTCTAAAGAATCTGTCTTTGTTGATTTGTATGTGTGTAGTGTTTGTCTTTGTTTGTTTGCATGTCTGAAGTGTCTGTCAATGTTGGTTTGTATGTCTAAAGCACCTGTCTTTCTCTGTTTGTATGTCTGAAGTGTTTCTCTTTGTTGGTTTGTCGGTCTGAAGTGTCTTTTATTGTTGGTTTGTATGTCTGAAGTGTTTGTCTTTGTTGGTTTGTATGTCTGAAGTGTCTGTCTTTGTTGATTTGTATGTCTAAAGTGCCTGTCTTTCTCCGTTTGTATGTCTGAAGTTTTTGTCTTTGTTGGTTTGTATGTCTGAAGTGTTTGTCTTTGTTGGTTTGTAAGTCTAAAGAATCTTTCTTTGTTGATTTGTATGTGTGTAGTGTTTGTCTTTGTTTGTTTGCATGTCTGAAGTGTCTGTCAATGTTGGTTTGTATGTCTAAAGCACCTGTCTTTCTCTGTTTGTATGTCTGAAGTGTTTCTCTTTGTTGGTTTGTCGGTCTGAAGTGTCTTTTATTGTTGGTTTGTATGTCTGAAGTGTTTGTCTTTGTTGGTTTGCATGTCTGAAGTGTCTGTCTTTGTTGGTTTGTGTGTCTAAAGTGCATGTCTTTCACTGTTTGTATGTCTGGAGTGTTTGTCTTTGTTGGTTTGTATGTCTGAAGTGTCTGTCTTTGTTGGTTTTTATGTCTAAAGTGCCTGTCTTTCTCTGTTTGTATGTCTGAAGTGTTTGTCTTTGTTGGTTTGTATGTCTGAAGTGTCTGTCTTTGTTGGTTTGTATGTCTGAAGTGTTTGTCTTTGTTGGTTTGTATGTCTGAAGTGTCTATATTTCTCTGTTTGTATGTCTGAAGTGTTTGTATTTGTTGGTTTGTATGTCTGAAGTGTTTGTCTTTGTTGGTTTGTATGTATAAGGCGCCTGTCTTTTTCTGTTTGTATGTCTGAAGTGTTTTTCTTTGTTGGTTTGTATGTCTAAAGTGCCCGTCTTTCTCTGTTTGTATGTCTTAAGTGTCTGTCTTTCTCTGTTTGTATGTCTAAAGTGCTTGTCTTTCTCTGTTTGTATGTCTGAAGTTTTTGTCTTTGTTGGTTTATATGTCTGAAGTGTCTGTCTTTGTTGGTTTGTGTGTCTAAAGTGCATGTCTTTCACTGTTTGTATGTCTGGAGTGTTTGTCTTTGTTGGTTTGTATGTCTAAAGTGCCTGTCTTTCTCTGTTTGTATGTCTGAAGTGTTTGTCTTTGCTGGTTCGTTCGTCTAAAGTGTTTGTCTTTGTTGGTTTGTATGTCTGAAGTGTTTGTCTTTGTTGGTTTGTATGTCTGAAGTGTCTATCTTTGTCGGTTTGTAAGTCTGAAGTCTCTGTCTTTCTCTGGTTGTATGTCTGAAGTGTCTGTCTTTGTTGGTTTGTATGTCTAAAGCGTCTGTCTTTGTTGGATAGTATGTCTAAAGGGCACGTCTTTCTCTGTTTGTATGTCTAAAGTGCCTGTCTTTGTTGGTTTATATGTCTTAAGTGTCTGTCTTTGTTGTTTTGTATGTTTGTAGTGTTTGTCTTTGTTTGTTTGCATGTCTGAAGTGTCTGTCAATGTTGGTTTGTATGTCTAAAGCACCTGTCTTTCTCTGTTTGTATGTCTGAAGTGTTTCTCTTTGTTGGTTTTTCGGTCTGAAGTGTCTTTTATTGTTGGTTTGTATGTCTGAAGTGTTTGTCTTTGTTGGTTTGTATGTCTGAAGTGTCTGTCTTTGTTGATTTGTATGTCTAAAGTGCCTGTCTTTCTCCGTTTGTATGTCTGAAGTTTTTGTCTTTGTTGGTTTGTATGTCTGAAGTGTTTGTCTTTGTTGGTTTGTATGTCTGAAGTGGTTGTCTTTGTTGATTTGTATGTCTAAAGTGCCTGTCTTTCTCCGTTTGTATGTCTGAAGTTTCTGTCTTTTTTGGTTTGTATGTTTAAAGTGCCTGTCTTTCTCTGTTTGTATGTCTGAAGTGTTTGTCTTTGTTGGTTTGTATATCTGAAGTGTCTGTCTTTGTTGGTTTGTATGTCTAGAGTGCATGTCTTTCTCTGTTTGTAGGTCTTAAGTGCCTGTCTTTGTTGGTTAGTATGTCTGAAGTGTCTGTCTTTGTTGGTTTGTGTGTCTAAAGTGCTTGTCTTTCACTGTTTGTATGTCTGGAGTGTTTGTCTTTGTTGGTTTGTATGTCTGAAGTGTCTGTCTTTGTTGGTTTTTATGTCTAAAGTGCCTATCTTTCTCTGTTTGTATGTCTGAAGTGTTTGTCTTTGTTGGTTTGTATGTCTAAAGTGTTTGTCTTTGTTGGTTTGTATGTTTGAAGTGTTTGTCTTTGTTGGTTTGTATGTCTGAAGTGTCTATATTTCTCTGTTTGTATGTCTGAAGTGTTTGTATTTGTTGGTTTGTATGTCTGAAGTGTTTGTCTTTGTTGGTTTGTATGTATAAGGCGCCTGTCTTTCTCTGTTTGTATGTCTGAAGTGTTTGTCTTTGTTGGTTTGTATGTCTGAAGTGCCTGTCTTTCTCTGTTTGTATGTCCGAAATGTTAGTCTTTGTTGGTTTGTATGTCTAAAGTGCCTGTCTTTCTCTGTTTGTATGTCTTTAGTGTCTGTCTTTCTCTGTTTGTATGTCTAAAGTGCTTGTCTTTGTTTGTATGTCTGAAGTGTTTGTCTTTGTTGGTTTGTATGTCTGAAGTGTCTGTCTTTTTTGGTTTGTATGTCTAAAGTGCCTGTCTTTCTCTGTTTGTATGTCTGAAGTGTTTGTCTTTGTTGGTTTGTATATCTGAAGTGTCTGTCTTTGTTGGTTTGTATGTCTAGAGTGCATGTCTTTCTCTGTTTGTATGTCTTAAGTGCCTGTCTTTGTTGGTTTGTATGTCTGAAGTGTCTGTCTTTGTTGGTTTGTGTGTCTAAAGTGCATGTCTTTCACTGTTTGTATGTCTGGAGTGTTTGTCTTTGTTGGTTTGTATGTCTGAAGTGTCTGTCTTTGTTGGTTTGTATGTCTAAAGTGCCTGTCTTTCTCCGTTCGTATGTCTGAAGTTTTTGTCTTTGTTGGTTTGTATGTCTGAAGTGTTTGTCTTTGTTGGTTTGTATGTCTGAAGTGTTTGTCTTTGTTGGTTTGTATGTCTGAAGTGTCTATATTTCTCTGTTTGTATGTCTGAAGTGTTTGTATTTGTTGGTTTGTATGTCTGAAGTGTTTGTCTTTGTTGGTTTGTATGTATAAGGCGCCTGTCTTTCTCTGTTTGTATGTCTGAAGTGTTTTTCTTTGTTGGTTTGTATGTCTAAAGTGCCCGTCTTTCTCTGTTTGTATGTCTTAAGTGTCTGTCTTTCTCTGTTTGTATGTCTAAAGTGCTTGTCTTTCTCTGTTTGTATGTCTTAAGTGTTTGTCTTTGTTGGTTTGTATATCTGAAGTGTCTGTCTTTGTTGGTTTGTGTGTCTAAAGTGCATGTCTTTCTCTGTTTGTATGTCTAAAGTGCCTGTCTTTGTTGGTTTGTATGTCTGAAGTATCTGTCTTTGTTGGTTTGTATATATGAAATGTCTGTCTTTCTCTGTTTGTATGTCTGAAGTGTTTGTCTTTGTTGGTTTGTATGTCTGAAGTGCCTGTCTTTGTTGGTTTGAATGTCTAAAGTGCCTGTCTTTCTCTGTTTGTATGTCTGAAGTGTTTGTCTTTGCTGGTTCGTTCGTCTAAAGTGTTTGTCTTTGTTGGTTTGTATGTCTGAAGTGTTTGTCTTTTTTGGTTTGTATGTCTGAAGTGTCTATCTTTGTCGGTTTGTAAGTCTGAATTCTCTGTCTTTCTCTGGTTGTATGTCTGAAGTGTCTGTCTTTGTTGGTTTGTATGTCTAAAGCGTCTGTCTTTGTTGGATAGTATGTCTAAAGGGCATGTCTTTCTCTGTTTGTATGTCTAAAGTGCCTGTCTTTGTTGGTTTGTATGTCTTAAGTGTCTGTCTTTGTTGGTTTGTATGTCTAAAGTGCATGTCTTTCTCTGTTTGTATGTCTGAAGTGTTTGTCTTTGTTGGTTTGTATGTCTGAAGTGTCTGTCTTTGTTGGTTTGTATGTCTAAAGTGCCTGTCTTTCTCTGTTTGTGTGTCTGAAGTTTTTGTCTTTGTTGGTTTGTATGTCTGAAGTGTTTGTCTTTGTTGGTTTGTAAGTCTAAAGTGTCTGTCTTTTTGTTTTGTATGTTTGTAGTGTTTGTCTTTGTTTGTTTGCATGTCTGAAGTGTCTGTCAATGTTGGTTTGTATGTCTAAAGCACCTGTCTTTCTCTGTTTGTATGTCTTAAGTGTTTCTCTTTGTTGGTTTGTCTGTCTGAAGTGTCTTTTATGGTTGGTTTGTATGTCTGAAGTGTTTGTCTTTGTTGGTTTTTGTGTCTAAAGTGCCTATCTTTCTCTGTTTGTATGTCTGAAGTGTTTGTCTTTGTTGGTTTGTATGTCTAAAGTGCTTGTCTTTCTCTTTTTGTATGTCTGAAGTGTTTGTCTTTGCTGGTTTATATGTCTAAAGTGCATGTCTTTCTCTGTTTGTATGTCTGAAGTGTTTGTCTTTGTTGGTTTGTATGTCTGAAGTGTCTGTCTTTGTTGATTTGTATGTCTAAAGTGCCTGTCTTTCTCCGTTTGTATGTCTGAAGTTTTTGTCTTTGTTGGTTTGTATGTCTGAAGTGTTTGTCTTTGTTGGTTTGTAAGTCTAAAGAATCTGTCTTTGTTGATTTGTATGTGTGTAGTGTTTGTCTTTGTTTGTTTGCATGTATGAAGTGTCTGTCAATGTTGGTTTGTATGTCTAAAGCACCTGTCTTTCTCTGTTTGTATGTCTGAAGTGTTTCTCTTTGTTGGTTTGTCGGTCTGAAGTGTCTTTTATTGTTGGTTTGTATGTCTGAAGTGTTTGTCTTTGTTGGTTTGCATGTCTGAAGTGTCTGTCTTTGTTAGTTTGTATGTCTAAAGTTCCTGTCTTTCTCTGTTTGTATGTCTGAAGTTTTTGTCTTTGTTGGTTTGTATGTCTGAAGTGTTTGTCTTTGTTGGTTTGTAAGTCTAAAGAATCTGTCTTTGTTGATTTGTATGTGTGTAGTGTTTGTCTTTGTTTGTTTGCATGTCTGAAGTGTCTGTCAATGTTGGTTTGTATGTCTAAAGCACCTGTCTTTCTCTGTTTGTATGTCTGAAGTGTTTCTCTTTGTTGGTTTGTCGGTCTGAAGTGTCTTTTATTGTTGGTTTGTATGTCTGAAGTGTTTGTCTTTGTTGGTTTGCATGTCTGAAGTGTCTGTCTTTGTTGGTTTGTGTGTCTAAAGTGCTTGTCTTTCACTGTTTGTATGTCTGGAGTGTTTGTCTTTGTTGGTTTGTATGTCTGAAGTGTCTGTCTTTGTTGGTTTTTATGTCTAAAGTGCCTATCTTTCTCTGTTTGTATGTCTGAAGTGTTTGTCTTTGTTGGTTTGTATGTCTAAAGTGTTTGTCTTTGTTGGTTTGTATGTCTGAAGTGTTTGTCTTTGTTGGTTTGTATGTCTGAAGTGTCTATATTTCTCTGTTTGTATGTCTGAAGTGTTTGTATTTGTTGGTTTGTATGTCTGAAGTGTTTGTCTTTGTTGGTTTGTATGTATAAGGCGCCTGTCTTTCTCTGTTTGTATGTCTGAAGTGTTTTTCTTTGTTGGTTTGTATGTCTAAAGTGCCCGTCTTTCTCTGTTTGTATGTCTTAAGTGTCTGTCTTTCTTTGTTTGTATGTCTAAAGTGCTTTTCTTTCTCTGTTTGTATGTCTGAAGTTTTTGTCTTTGTTGGTTTATATGTCTGAAGTGTCTGTCTTTGTTGGTTTGTGTGTCTAAAGTGCATGTCTTTCACTGTTTGTATGTCTGGAGTGTTTGTCTTTGTTGGTTTGTATGTCTGAAGTGTCTGTCTTTGTTGGTTTTTATGTCTAAAGTGCCTATCTTTCTCTGTTTGTATGTCTGAAGTGTTTGTCTTTGTTGGTTTGTATGTCTAAAGTGTTAGTCTTTGTTGGTTTGTATGTCTGAAGTGTTTGTCTTTGTTGGTTTGTATGTCTGAAGTGTCTATATTTCTCTGTTTGTATGTCTGAAGTGTTTGTATTTGTTGGTTTGTATGTCTGAAGTGTTTGTCTTTGTTGGTTTGTATGTATAAGGCGCCTGTCTTTCTCTGTTTGTATGTCTGAAGTGTTTTTCTTTGTTGGTTTGTATGTCTAAAGTGCCCGTCTTTCTCTGTTTGTATGTCTTAAGTGTCTGTCTTTCTCTGTTTGTATGTCTAAAGTGCTTGTCTTTCTCTGTTTGTATGTCTGAAGTTTTTATCTTTGTTGGTTTATATGTCTGAAGTGTCAGTCTTTGTTGGTTTGTATGTCTAAAGTGCCTGTCTTTCTCTGTTTGTATATCTGAAGTGTTTGTCTTTGTTGGTTTGTATATCTGAAGTGTCTGTCTTTGTTGGTTTGTATGTCTAAAGTGCATGTCTTTCTCTGTTTGTATGTCTAAAGTGCCTGTCTTTGTTGGTTTGTATGTCTGAAGTGTCTGTCTTTGTTGGTTTGTATATATGAAATGTCTGTCTTTCTCTGTTTGTATGTCTGAAGTGTTTGTCTTTTTTGGTTTGTATGTCTGAAGTGCCTGTCTTTGTTGGTTTGAATGTCTAAAGTGCCTGTCTTTCTTTGTTTGTATGTCTGAAGTGTTTGTCTTTGCTGGTTCGTTCGTCTAAAGTGTTTGTCTTTGTTGGTTTGTATGTCTGAAGTGTTTGTCTTTGTTGGTTTGTATGTCTGAAGTGTCTATCTTTGTCGGTTTGTAAGTCTGAAGTCTCTGTCTTTCTCTGGTTGTATGTCTGAAGTGTCTGTCTTTGTTGGTTTGTATGTCTAAAGCGTCTGTCTTTGTTGGATAGTATGTCTAAAGGGCATGTCTTTCTCTGTTTGTATGTCTAAAGTGCCTGTCTTTGTTGGTTTATATGTCTTAAGTGTCTGTCTTTGTTGGTTTGTATGTTTGTAGTGTTTGTCTTTGTTTGTTTGCATGTCTGAAGTGTCTGTCAATGTTGGTTTGTATGTCTAAAGCACCTGTCTTTCTCTGTTTGTATGTCTTAAGTGTTTCTCTTTGTTGGTTTGTCTGTCTGAAGTGTCTTTTATGGTTGGTTTGTATGTCTGAAGTGTTTGTCTTTGTTGGTTTTTGTGTCTAAAGTGCCTATCTTTCTCTGTTTGTATGTCTGAAGTGTTTCTCTTTGTTGGTTTGAATGTCTAAAGTGCTTGTCTTTCTCTTTTTGTATGTCTGAAGTGTTTGTCTTTGCTGGTTTATATGTCTAAAGTGCCTGTCTTTCTCTGTTTGTATGTCTGAAGTGTTTGTCTTTGTTGGTTTGTATGTCTGAAGTGTCTGTCTTTGTTGGTTTGTATGTCTAAAGTGCCTGTCTTTCTCCGTTTGTATGTCTGAAGTTTTTGTCTTTGTTGGTTTGTATGTCTGAAGTGTTTGTCTTTGTTGGTTTGTAAGTCTAAAGAATCTGTTTTGTTGATTTGTATGTGTGTAGTGTTTGTCTTTGTTTGTTTGCATGTCTGAAGTGTCTGTCAATGTTGGTTTGTATGTCTAAAGCACCTGTCTTTCTCTGTTTGTATGTCTTAAGTGTTTCTCTTTGTTGGTTGGTCGGTCTGAAGTGTCTTTTATTGTTGGTTTGTATGTCTGAAGTGTTTGTCTTTGTTGGTTTGTATGTCTGAAGTGTCTGTCTTTGTTGGTTTTTATGTCTAAAGTGCCTATCTTTCTCTGTTTGTATGTCTGAAGTGTTTGTCTTTGTTGGTTTGTATGTCTGAAGTGTTTGTCTTTGTTGGTTTGTAAGTCTAAAGAATCTGTCTTTGTTGATTTGTATGTGTGTAGTGTTTGTCTTTGTTTGTTTGCATGTCTGAAGTGTCTGTCAATGTTGGTTTGTATGTCTAAAGCACCTGTCTTTCTCTGTTTGTATGTCTGAAGTGTTTCTCTTTGTTGGTTTGTCGGTCTGAAGTGTCTTTTATTGTTGGTTTGTAAGTCTGAAGTGTTTGTCTTTGTTGGTTTGCATGTCTGAAGTGTCTGTCTTTGTTGGTTTGTGTGTCTAAAGTGCATGTCTTTCACTGTTTGTATGTCTGGAGTGTTTGTCTTTGTTGGTTTGTATGTCTGAAGTGTCTGTCTTTGTTGGTTTTTATGTCTAAAGTGCCTATCTTTCTCTGTTTGTATGTCTGAAGTGTTTGTCTTTGTTGGTTTGTATGTCTAAAGTGTTTGTCTTTGTTGGTTTGTATGTCTGAAGTGTTTGTCTTTGTTGGTTTGTATGTCTGAAGTGTCTATATTTCTCTGTTTGTATGTCTGAAGTGTTTGTATTTGTTGGTTTGTATGTCTGAAGTGTTTGTCTTTGTTGGTTTGTATGTATAAGGCGCCTGTCTTTTTCTGTTTGTATGTCTGAAGTGTTTTTCTTTGTTGGTTTGTATGTCTAAAGTGCCCGTCTTTCTCTGTTTGTATGTCTTAAGTGTCTGTCTTTCTCTGTTTGTATGTCTAAAGTGCTTTTCTTTCTTTGTTTGTATGTCTGAAGTTTTTGTCTTTGTTGGTTTATATGTCTGAAGTGTCTGTCTTTGTTGGTTTGTGTGTCTAAAGTGCATGTCTTTCACTCTTTGTATGTCTGGAGTGTTTGTCTTTGTTGGTTTGTATGTCTGAAGTGTCTGTCTTTGTTGGTTTTTATGTCTAAAGTGCCTATCTTTCTCTGTTTGTATGTCTGAAGTGTTTGTCTTTGTTGGTTTGTATGTCTAAAGTGTTAGTCTTTGTTGGTTTGTATGTCTGAAGTGTTTGTCTTTGTTGGTTTGTATGTCTGAAGTGTCTATATTTCTCTGTTTGTATGTCTGAAGTGTTTGTATTTGTTGGTTTGTATGTCTGAAGTGTTTGTCTTTGTTGGTTTGTATGTATAAGGCGCCTGTCTTTCTCTGTTTGTATGTCTGAAGTGTTTTTCTTTGTTGGTTTGTATGTCTAAAGTGCCCGTCTTTCTCTGTTTGTATGTCTTAAGTGTCTGTCTTTCTCTGTTTGTATGTCTAAAGTGCTTGTCTTTCTCTGTTTGTATGTCTGAAATTTTGTCTTTGTTGGTTTATATGTCTGAAGTGTCTGTCTTTGTTGGTTTGTATGTCTAAAGTGCCTGTCTTTCTCTGTTTGTATATCTGAAGTGTTTGTCTTTGTTGGTTTGTATATCTGAAGTGTCTGTCTTTGTTGGTTTGTATGTCTAAAGTGCATGTCTTTCTCTGTTTATATGTCTAAAGTGCCTGTCTTTGTTGGTTTGTATGTCTGAAGTGTCTGTCTTTCTTGGTTTGTATATATGAAATGTCTGTCTTTCTCTGTTTGTATGTCTGAAGTATTTGTCTTTGTTGGTTTGTATGTCTGAAGTGCCTGTCTTTGTTGGTTTGAATGTCTAAAGTGCCTGTCTTTCTCTGTTTGTATGTCTGAAGTGTTTGTCTTTGCTGGTTCGTTCGTCTAAAGTGTTTGTCTTTGTTGGTTTGTATGTCTGAAGTGTTTGTCTTTGTTGGTTTGTATGTCTGAAGTGTCTATCTTTGTCGGTTTGTAAGTCTGAAGTCTCTGTCTTTCTCTGGTTGTATGTCTGAAGTGTCTGTCTTTGTTGGTTTGTATGTCTAAAGCGTCTGTCTTTGTTGGATAGTATGTCTAAAGGGCATGTCTTTCTCTGTTTGTATGTCTAAAGTGCCTGTCTTTGTTGGTTTATATGTCTTAAGTGTCTGTCTTTGTTGGTTTGTATGTCTAAAGTGCATGTCTTTCTCTGTTTGTATGTCTGAAGTGTTTGTCTTTGTTGGTTTATATGTCTGAAGTGTCTGTCTTTGTTGGTTTGTATGTCTAAAGTGCCTGTCTTTCTCTGTTTGTGTGTCTGAAGTTTTTGTCTTTGTTGGTTTGTATGTCTGAAGTGTTTGTCTTTGTTGGTTTGTAAGTCTAAAGTGTCTGTCTTTGTTGTTTGTATGTTTGTAGTGTTTGTCTTTGTTTGTTTGCATGTCTGAAGTGTCTGTCAATGTTGGTTTGTATGTCTAAAGCACCTGTCTTTCTCTGTTTGTATGTCTTAAGTGTTTCTCTTTGTTGGTTTGTCTGTCTGAAGTGTCTTTTATTGTTGGTTTGTATGTCTGAAGTGTTTGTCTTTGTTGGTTTTTGTGTCTAAAGTGCCTATCTTTCTCTGTTTGTATGTCTGAAGTGTTTCTCTTTGTTGGTTTGTATGTCTAAAGTGCTTGTCTTTCTCTTTTTGTATGTCTGAAGTGTTTGTCTTTGCTGGTTTATATGTCTAAAGTGCATGTCTTTCTCTGTTTGTATGTCTGAAGTGTTTGTCTTTGTTGGTTTGTATGTCTTAAGTGTCTGTCTTTGTTGATTTGTATGTCTAAAGTGCCTGTCTTTCTCCGTTTGTATGTCTGAAGTTTTTGTCTTTGTTGGTTTGTATGTCTGAAGTGTTTGTCTTTGTAGGTTTGTAAGTCTAAAGAATCTGTCTTTGTTGATTTGTATGTGTGTAGTGTTTGTCTTTGTTTGTTTGCATGTCTGAAGTGTCTGTCAATGTTGGTTTGTATGTCTAAAGCACCTGTCTTTCTCTGTTTGTATGTCTGAAGTGTTTCTCTTTGTTGGTTTGTCGGTCTGAAGTGTCTTTTATTGTTGGTTTGTATGTCTGAAGTGTTTGTCTTTGTTGGTTTGTATGTCTGAAGTGTCTGTCTTTGTTGATTTGTATGTCTAAAGTGCATGTCTTTCTCCGTTTGTATGTCTGAAGTTTTTGTCTTTGTTGGTTTGTATGTCTGAAGTGTTTGTCTTTGTTGGTTTGTAAGTCTAAAGAATCTGTCTTTGTTGATTTGTATGTGTGTAGTGTTTGTCTTTGTTTGTTTGCATGTCTGAAGTGTCTGTCAATGTTGGTTTGTATGTCTAAAGCACCTGTCTTTCTCTGTTTGTATGTCTGAAGTGTTTCTCTTTGTTGGTTTGTCGGTCTGAAGTGTCTTTTATTGTTGGTTTGTATGTCTGAAGTGTTTATCTTTGTTGGTTTGCATGTCTGAAGTGTCAGTCTTTGTTGGTTTGTGTGTCTAAAGTGCATGTCTTTCACTGTTTGTATGTTTGGAGTGTTTGTCTTTGTTGGTTTGTATGTCTGAAGTGTCTGTCTTTGTTGGTTTTTATGTCTAAAGTGCCTATCTTTCTCTGTTTGTATGTCTGAAGTGTTTGTCTTTGTTGGTTTTAATGTCTAAAGTGTTTGTCTTTGTTGGTTTGTATGTCTGAAGTGTTTGTCTTTGTTGGTTTGTATGTCTGAAGTGTCTATATTTCTCTGTTTGTATGTCTGAAGTGTTTGTATTTGTTGGTTTGTATGTCTGAAGTGTTTGTCTTTGTTGGTTTGTATGTCTAAGGCGCCTGTCTTTCTCTGTTTGTATGTCTGAAGTGTTTTTCTTTGTTGGTTTGTATGTCTAAAGTGCCTGTCTTTCTCTGTTTGTATGTCTTAAGTGTCTGTCTTTCTCTGTTTGTATGTCTAAAGTGCTTTTCTTTCTCTGTTTGTATGTCTGAAGTTTTTGTCTTTGTTGGTTTATATGTCTGAAGTGTCTGTCTTTGTTGGTTTGTGTGTCTAAAGTGCATGTCTTTCACTGTTTGTATGTCTGGAGTGTTTGTCTTTGTTGGTTTGTATGTCTGAAGTGTCTGTCTTTGTTGGTTTTTATGTCTAAAGTGCCTATCTTTCTCTGTTTGTATGTCTGAAGTGTTTGTCTTTGTTGGTTTGTATGTCTAAAGTGTTAGTCTTTGTTGGTTTGTATGTCTGAAGTGTTTGTCTTTGTTGGTTTGTATGTCTGAAGTGTCTATATTTCTCTGTTTGTATGTCGGAAGTGTTTGTATTTGTTGGTTTGTATGTCTGAAGTGTTTGTCTTTGTTGGTTTGTATGTATAAGGCGCCTGTCTTTCTCTGTTTGTATGTCTGAAGTGTTTTTCTTTGTTGGTTTGTATGTCTAAAGTTCCCGTCTTTCTCTGTTTGTATGTCATAAGTGTCTGTCTTTCTCTGTTTGTATGTCTAAAGTGCTTGTCTTTCTCTGTTTGTATGTCTGAAGTTTTTGTCTTTGTTGGTTTATATGTCTGAAGTGTCTGTCTTTGTTGGTTTGTATGTCTAAAGTGCCTGTCTTTCTCTGTTTGTATCTCTGAAGTGTTTGTCTTTGTTGGTTTGTATATCTGAAGTGTCTGTCTTTGTTGGTTTGTATGTCTAAAGTGCATGTCTTTCTCTGTTTGTATGTCTGAAGTGTTTGTCTTTGCTGGTTCGTTCGTCTAAAGTTTTGTCTTTGTTGGTTTGTATGTCTGAAGTGCCTGTCTTTGTTGGTTTGTATGTCTGAAGTGTCTGTCTTTGTTGGTTTGTATATATGAAATGTCTGTCTTTCTCTGTTTGTATGTCTGAAGTGTTTGTCTTTGTTGGTTTGTATGTCTGAAGTGTCTGTCTTTTTTGGTTTGTATGTCTAAAGTGCCTGTCTTTCTCTGTTTGTATGTCTGAAGTGTTTGTCTTTGCTGGTTCGTTCGTCTAAAGTTTTTGTCTTTGTTGGTTTGTATGTCTGAAGTGTTTGTCTTTGTTGGTTTGTATGTCTGAAGTGTCTATCTTTGTCGGTTTGTAAGTCTGAAGTCTCTGTCTTTCTCTGGTTGTATGTCTGAAGTGTCTGTCTTTGTTGGTTTGTATGTCTAAAGCGTCTGTCTTTGTTGGATAGTATGTCTAAAGGGCATGTCTTTCTCTGTTTGTATGTCTAAAGTGCCTGTCTTTGTTGGTTTGTATGTCTTAAGTGTCTGTCTTTGTTGGTTTGTATGTCTAAAGTGCATGTCTTTCTCTGTTTGTATGTCTGAAGTGTTTGTCTTTGTTGGTTTGTATGTCTGAAGTCTCTGTCTTTGTTGGTTTGTATGTCTAAAGTGCCTGTCTTTCTCTGTTTGTGTGTCTGAAGTTTTTGTCTTTGTTGGTTTGTATGTCTGAAGTGTTTGTCTTTGTTGGTTTGTAAGTCTAAAGTGTCTGTCTTTGTTGTTTTGTATGTTTGTAGTGTTTGTCTTTGTTTGTTTGCATGTCTGAAGTGTCTGTCAATGTTGGTTTGTATGTCTAAAGCACCTGTCTTTCTCTGTTTGTATGTCTTAAGTGTTTCTCTTTGTTGGTTTGTCTGTCTGAAGTGTCTTTTATGGTTGGTTTGTATGTCTGAAGTGTTTGTCTTTGTTGGTTTTTGTGTCTAAAGTGCCTATTTTTCTCTGTTTGTATGTCTGAAGTGTTTCTCTTTGTTGGTTGGTATGTCTAAAGTGCTTGTCTTTCTCTTTTTGTATGTCTGAAGTGTTTGTCTTTGCTGGTTTATATGTCTAAAGTGCATGTCTTTCTCTGTTTGTATGTCTGAAGTGTTTGTCTTTGTTGGTTTGTATGTCTGAAGTGTCTGTCTTTGTTGATTTGTATGTCTAAAGTGCCTGTGTTTCTCCGTTTGTATGTCTGAAGTTTTTGTCTTTGTTGGTTTGTATGTCTGAAGTGTTTGTCTTTGTTGGTTTGTAAGTCTAAAGAATCTGTCTTTGTTGATTTGTATGTGTGTAGTGTTTGTCTTTGTTTGTTTGCATGTCTGAAGTGTCTGTCAATGTTGGTTTGTATGTCTAAAGCACCTGTCTTTCTCTGTTTGTATGTCTGAAGTGTTTCTCTTTGTTGGTTTGTCGGTCTGAAGTGTCTTTTATTGTTGGTTTGTATGTCTGAAGTGTTTGTCTTTGTTGGTTTGTATGTCTGAAGTGTCTGTCTTTGTTGATTTGTATGTCTAAAGTGCCTGTCTTTCTCCGTTTGTATGTCTGAAGTTTTTGTCTTTGTTGGTTTGTATGTCTGAAGTGTTTGTCTTTGTTGGTTTGTAAGTCTAAAGAATCTGTCTTTGTTGATTTGTATGTGTGTAGTGTTTGTCTTTGTTTGTTTGCATGTCTGAAGTGTCTGTCAATGTTGGTTTGTATGTCTAAAGCACCTGTCTTTCTCTGTTTGTATGTCTGAAGTGTTTCTCTCTGTTGGTTTGTCGGTCTGAAGTGTCTTTTATTGTTGGTTTGTATGTCTGAAGTGTTTGTCTTTGTTGGTTTGTATGTCTGAAGTGTCTGTCTTTGTTGGTTTGTGTGTCTAAAGTGCATGTCTTTCAATGTTTGTATGTCTGGAGTGTTTGTCTTTGTTGGTTTGTATGTCTGAAGTGTCTGTCTTTGTTGGTTTTTATGTCTAAAGTGCCTATCTTTCTCTGTTTGTATGTCTGAAGTGTTTGTCTTTATTGGTTTGAATGTCTAAAGTGTTAGTCTTTGTTGGTTTGTATGTCTGAAGTGTTTGTCTTTGTTGGTTTGTATGTCTGAAGTGTCTATATTTCTCTGTTTGTATGTCTGAAGTATTTGTATTTGTTGGTTTGTATGTCTGAAGTGTTTGTCTTTGTTGGTTTGTATGTATAAGGCGCCTGTCTTTCTCTGTTTGTATGTCTGAAGTGTTTTTCTTTGTTGGTTTGTATGTCTAAAGTGCCCGTCTTTCTCTGTTTGTATGTCTTAAGTGTCTGTCTTTCTCTGTTTGTATGTCTAAAGTGCTTGTCTTTCTCTGTTTGTATGTCTGAAGTTTTGTCTTTGTTGGTTTATATGTCTGAAGTGTCTGTCTTTGTTGGTTTGTATGTCTAAAGTGCCTGTCTTTCTCTGTTTGTATATCTGAAGTGTTTTTCTTTGTTGGTTTGTATATCTGAAGTGTCTGTCTTTGTTGGTTTGTATGTCTAAAGTGCATGTCTTTCTCTGTTTGTATGTCTAAAGTGCCTGTCTTTGTTGGTTTGCATGTCTGAAGTGTCTGTCTTTGTTGGTTTGTATATATGAAATGTCTGTCTTTCTTTGTTTGTATGTCTGAAGTGTTTGTCTTTGTTGGTTTGTATGTCTGAAGTGTCTGTCTTTGTTGGTTTGTATGTCTAAAGTGCCTGTCTTTCTCTGTTTGTATGTCTGAAGTGTTTGTCTTTGCTGGTTCGTTCGTCTAAAGTTTTTGTCTTTGTTGGTTTGTATGTCTGAAGTGTTTGTCTTTGTTGGTTTGTATTTCTGAAGTGTCTATCTTTGTCGGTTTGTAAGTCTGAAGTGTCTGTCTTTCTCTGTTTGTATGTCTGAAGTGTCTGTCTTTGTTGGTTTGTATGTCTAAAGCGTCTGTCTTTGTTGGATAGTATGTCTAAAGGGCATGTCTTTCTCTGTTTGTATGTCTAAAGTGCCTGTCTTTGTTGGTTTGTATGTCTTAAGTGTCTGTCTTTGTTGGTTTGTATGTCTAAAGTGCATGTCTTTCTCTGTTTGTATGTCTGAAGTGTTTGTCTTTGTTGGTTTGTATGTCTGAAGTGTCTGTCTTTGTTGGTTTGTATGTCTAAAGTGCCTGTGTTTCTCTGTTTGTGTGTCCGAAGTTTTTGTCTTTGTTGGTTTGTATGTCTGAAGTGTTTGTCTTTGTTGGTTTGTAAGTCTAAAGTGTCTGTCTTTGTTGATTTGTATGTTTGTAGTGTTTGTCTTTGTTTGTTTGCATGTCTGAAGTGTCTGTCAATGTTGGTTTGTATGTCTAAAGCACCTGTCTTTCTCTGTTTGTATGTCTTAAGTGTTTCTCTTTGTTGGTTTGTCTGTCTGAAGTGTCTTTTATTGTTGGTTTGTATGTCTGAAGTGTTTGTCTTTGTTAGTTTTTGTGTCTAAAGTGCCTATCTTTCTCTGTTTGTATGTCTGAAGTGTTTGTCTTTGTTGGTTTGTATGTCTAAAGTGCTTGTCTTTCTCTTTTTGTATGTCTGAAGTGTTTGTCTTTGTTGGTTTGTATGTCTAAAGTGCAAGTCTTTCTCTGTTTGTATGTCTGAATTGTTTGTCTTTGTTGGTTTGTATGTCTGAAGTGTCTGTCTTTGTTGATTTGTATGTCTAAAGTGCCTGTCTTTCTCCGTTTGTATGTCTGAAGTGTTTGTCTTTGTCGGTTTGTAAGTCTAAAGCACCTGTCTTTCTCTGTTTGTATGTCTGAAGTGTTTGTCTTTGTTGGTTTGTATGTCTAAAGTGCCTGTCTTTCTCTGTTTTTATGTCTGAAGTGTTTGTCTTTGTTGGTTTGTATGTCTGAAGTGTCTGTCTTTGTTGGTTTGAATGTCTAAAGTGCCTGTCTTTCTCTGTTTTTATATCTGAAGTGTTTGTCTTTGTTGGTTTGTATATCTGAAGTGTCTGTCTTTGTTGGTTTGTATGTCTAAAGTGCATGTCTTTCTCTGTTTGTATGTCTAAAGTGCCTGTCTTTGTTGGTTTGTATGTCTGAAGTGTCTGTCTTTGTTGGTTTGTATATATGAAATGTCTGTCTTTCTCTGTTTGTATGTCTGAAGTGTTTGTCTTTGTTGGTTTGTATGTCTGAAGTGTCTGTCTTTGTTGGTTTGTATGTCTAAAGTGCCTGTCTTTCTCTGTTAGTATGTCTGAAGTTTTTCTGTTTGCTGGTTCGTTCGTCTAAAGTGTTTGTCTTTGTTGGTTTGTATGTCTGAAGTGTTTGTCTTTGTTGGTTTGTATGTCTGAAGTGTCTATCTTTGTCGGTTTGTAAGTCTGAAGTGTCTGTCTTTCTCTGTTTGTGTGTCTGTAGTGCTTGTCTTTGTTGGTTTGCATGTCTGAAATGTCTGTCAATGTTGGTTTTTATGTCTAAAGTTCCTGTCTTTCTCTGTTAGTATGTCTGAAGTTTTTCTCTTTGTTGGTTTATATGTCTGAAGTGTCTGTCTTTGTTGGTTTGTATGTCTGAAGTGTCTGTCTTTGTTGGTTTGTATGTCTAAAGTGCATGTCTTTCTCTGTTTGTTTATCCGAAGTGTTTGTCTTTGTTGGTTTGTATGTCTGAAGTGTATGTCTTTGTTGGTTTGTATGTCTAAAGTGCATGTCTTTCTCTGTTTGTATTTCTGAAGTGTTTGTCTTTGTTGGTTTGTATGTCTGAAGTGTTTATCTTTGTTGGTTTGTATGTCTATAGTGTATGTCTTTGTTGGTTTGTATGTCTAAAGTGCCTGTCTTTGTTGATTTGTATGTCTGAAGTGTCTGTCTTTGTTTGTTTGTATTTGTAAAGTGCGTTTCTTTCTCTGTCTGTATGTCTAAAGTGCCTGTCTTTGTTGGTTTGTATGTATGAAGTGTCTGTATTTGTTAGTTTGTATGTCTAAAGTGCTTGTCTTTCTCTGTTTATATTTCTGAAGTGTTTGTCTTTGTTGGTTCGTATGTCTGAAGTGTTTATCTTTGTTGGTTTGTATGTCTATAGTGTATGTCTTTGTTGGTTTGTATGTATAAAGTGCCTGTCTTTGTTGATTTGTATGTATGAAGTGTCTGTCTTTGTTGGTTTGTATGTCTTAAGTGCCTGTCTTTCTCTGTTTGTATGTCTAAAGTGTTTGTCTTTGTTGGTTTGTATGTCTAAAGTGCATGTCTTTCTCTGTTTGTATTTCTGAAGTGTTTGTCTTTGTTGGTTTGTATGTCTGAAGTGTTTATCTTTGTTGGTTTGTATGTCTATAGTGTATGTCTTTGTTGGTTTGTATGTATAAAGTGCCTGTCTTTGTTGATTTGTATGTATGAAGTGTCTGTCTTTGTTGGTTTGTATTTCTAAAGTTCCTGTCTTTCTCTGTTTGTATGTCTGAAGTGTTTGTCTTTATTGGTTTGTATGTATGAAGTGTCTGTATTTGTTAGTTTGTATGTCTAAAGTGCTTTTCTTTCTCTGTTTGTATGTCTGAAGGGTTTGTCTTTGTTGGTTTTTATGTCAGAAGTGCTCGTCTTTGTTGGTTTGTATGTCTGAAGTGTCTGTCTTTGTTGGTTTGTATGTCTAAAGTGCCTGTCTTTCTCTGTTTGTATGTCTGAAGTGTTTGTCTTTGTTCGTTTGTTTGTCTGAAGTGTCTGTCTTTGTTGGTTTTATGTCTAAAGCGCCTTTCTTTCTCTGTTTGTATGTCTGAAGTGTTTTTCTTTGTTGGTTTGTATGTTTGAAGTGTCTGTCTTTGTTGGTTTGTATGTCTGAAGTGTTTGTCTTTGTTGGTCTGTGTGTCGAAAGTGCCTGTGTTTCTCTGTTTGTATGTCTGAAGGGTTTCTCTTTGTTGGTTTGTATGTCTGAAGTGTCTGTCATTGTTGGTTTGTATGTCTGAAGTGTTTGTCTTTGTTGGTTTGTATGTCTGAAGTGTCTGTCTTTGTTGGTTTGTATATATGAAATGTCTGTCTTTCTCTGTTTGTATGTCTGAAGTGTTTGTCTTTGTTGGTTTGTATGTCTGAAGTGTCTCTCTTTGTTGGTTTGTATGTCTAAAGTGCCTGTCTTTCTCTGTTTGTATGTCTGAAGTGTTTGTGTTTGCTGGTTCGTTCGTCTAAAGTGTTTGTCTTTGTTGGTTTGTATGTCTGAAGTGTTTGTCTTTGTTGGTTTGTATGTCTGAAGTGTCTATCTTTGTCGGTTTGTAAGTCTGAAGTGTCTGTCTTTCTCTGTTTGTGTGTCTGTAGTGCTTGTCTTTGTTGGTTTGCATGTCTGAAATGTCTGTCAATGTTGGTTTTTATGTCTAAAGTTCCTGTCTTTCTCTGTTAGTATGTCTGAAGTTTTTCTCTTTGTTGGTTTATATGTCTGAAGTGTCTGTCTTTCTTGGTTTGTATGTCTGAAGTGTCTGTCTTTGTTGGTTTGTATGTCTAAAGTGCATGTCTTTCTCTGTTTGTTTATCCGAAGTGTTTGTCTTTGTTGGTTTGTATGTCTGAAGTGTATGTCTTTGTTGGTTTGTATGTCTAAAGTGCATGTCTTTCTCTGCTTGTATTTCAGAAGTGTTTGTCTTTGTTGGTTTGTATGTCTGAAGTGTTTATCTTTGTTGGTTTGTATGTCTATAGTGTATGTCTTTGTTGGTTTGTATGTCTAAAGTGCCTGTCTTTGTTGATTTGTATGTCTGAAGTGTCTGTCTTTATTTGTTTGTATTTGTAAAGTGCGTTTCTTTCTCTGTCTGTATGTCTAAAGTGCCTGTCTTTGTTGGTTTGTATGTATGAAGTGTCTGTATTTGTTAGTTTGTATGTCTAAAGTGCTTGTCTTTCTCTGTTTATATTTCTGAAGTGTTTGTCTTTGTTGGTTCGTATGTCTGAAGTGTTTATCTTTGTTGGTTTGTATGTCTATAGTGTATGTCTTTGTTGGTTTGTATGTATAAAGTGCCTGTCTTTGTTGATTTGTATGTATGAAGTGTCTGTCTTTGTTGGTTTGTATGTCTGAAGTGTCGGTCATTGTGGGTTTGTATGTCTAAAGTGTTTGTCTTTGTTGGTTTGTATGTCTAAAGTGCATGTCTTTCTCTGTTTGTATTTCTGAAGTGTTTGTCTTTGTTGGTTTGTATGTCTGAAGTGTTTATCTTTGTTAGTTTGTATGTCTATAGTGTCTGTCTTTGTTGGTTTGTATTTCTAAAGTTCCTGTCTTTCTCTGTTTGTATGTCTGAAGTGTTTGTCTTTATTGGTTTGTATGTATGAAGTGTCTGTATTTGTTAGTTTGTGTGTCTAAAGTGCTTTTCTTTCTCTGTTTGTATGTCTGAAGGGTTTGTCTTTGTTGGTTTTTATGTCAGAAGTGCTCGTCTTTGTTGGTTTGTATGTCTGAAGTGTCTGTCTTTGTTGGTTTGTATGTCTAAAGTGCCTGTCTTTCTCTGTTTGTATGTCTGAAGTGTTTGTCTTTGTTGGTTTGTTTGTCTGAAGTGTCTGTCTTTGTTGGTTTTATGTCTAAAGCGCCTTTCTTTCTCTGTTTGTATGTCTGAAGTGTTTTTCTTTGTTGGTTTGTATGTTTGAAGTGTCTGTCCTTGTTGGTTTGTATGTCTGAAGTGTTTGTCTTTGTTGGTCTGTGTGTCGAAAGTGCCTGTGTTTCTCTGTTTTAATGTCTGAATTGTTTCTCTTTGTTGGTTTGTATGTCTGAAGTGTCTGTCATTGTTGGTTTGTATGTCTGAAGTGTTTGTCTTTGTTGGTTTGTATGTCTGAAGTGTCTGTCTTTGTTGGTTTGTATGTCTAAAGTGCCTGTCTTTCTCTGTTTGTATGTCTGAAATGTTAGTCTTTGTTGGTTTGTATGTCTAAAGTGCCTGTCTTTCTCTGTTTGTATGTCTGTAGTGTCTGTCTTTCTCTGTTTGTATGTCTAAAGTCCTTGTCTTTGTTTGTATGTCTGAAGTGTTTGTCTTTGTTGGTTTGTATGTCTGAAGTGTCTGTCTATTTTGGTTTCTATGTCTAAAGTGCCTGTCTTACTCTGTTTGTATGTCTGAAGTGTTTGTCTTTGTTGGTTTGTATATCTGAAGTGTCTGTCTTTGTTGGTTTGTATGTCTAGAGTGCATGTCTTTCTCTGTTTGTATGTCTTAAGTGCCTGTCTTTGTTGGTTTGTATGTCTGAAGTGTCTGTCTTTGTTGGTTTGTGTGTCTAAAGTGCATTTCTTTCACTGTTTGTATGTCTGGAGTGTTTGTCTTTGTTGGTTTGTATGTCTGAAGTGTCTGTCTTTGTTGGTTTGTATGTCTAAAGTGCCTATCTTTCTCTGTTTGTATGTCTGAAGTGTTTGTCTTTGTTGGTTTGTATGTCTAAAGTGTTTGTCTTTGTTGGTTTGTATGTCTGAAGTGTTTGTCTTTGTTGGTTTGTATGTCTGAAGTGTCTATATTTCTCTGTTTGTATGTCTGAAGTGTTTGTATTTGTTGGTTTGTATGTCTGAAGTGTTTGTCTTTGTTGGTTTGTATGTATAAGGCGCCTGTCTTTCTCTGTTTGTATGTCTGAAGTGTTTGTCTTTGTTGGTTTGTATGTCTGAAGTGTCTGTCTTTCTCTGTTTGTATGTCTGAAGTGTTTGTCTTTGTTGGTTTGTATGTCTGAAGTGTCTATCTTTGTTGGTTTGTATGTCTAAACTGCTTGTCTTTCTCTGTTTGTATGTCTGAAGTGTTTGTCTTTTTTGTTTTGTATGTCTGAAGTGTCTTTCTTTGTTGGTTTGTATGTCTGAAGTGTCTGTCTTTGTTGGTTTGTATGTCTAAAGTGCCTGTCTTTCTCTGTTTGTATGTCTGAAGTGTTTGTCTTTGTTGGTTTCTATGTCTGAAGTGTGTGTCTTTGTTGGTTTGTATGTCTATAGTGTATGTCTTTGTCGGTTTGTATGTCTAAAGTGCCTGTCTTTGTTGATATGTATGTTTGAAGTGTCTGTCTTTGTCTGTCTAAAGTGCCTGTCTTTCTCTGTTTGTTTGTCTAAAGTGCCTGTCTTTGTTGATTAGTATGTATGAAGTGGCTGTATTTGTTGCTTTGTATGTCTAAAGTGCCTGTCTTTCTCTGTTTGTATGTCTGAAGTGTTAGTCTTTATTGGTTTGTATGTATGAAGTGTCTGTATTTGTTAGTTTGTATGTCTAAAGTGCTTGTCTTTCTCTGTTTGTATGTCTGAAGTGTTTGTCTTTGTTGGTTTTTATGTCTGAAGTGTTTGTCTTTGTTGGTTTGTATGTCTGAAGTGTCTGTCTTTGTTGGTTTTTATTTCTAAAGTACCTGTCGTTCTCTGTTTGTATGTCTGAAATGTCTTTCTTTGTTAGTTTGCATGTCTGAAGTGTCTGTCTTTGTTGGTTTGTATGTCTAAAGTGCATGTCTTTCTCTGTTTGTATGTCTGTAGTGTTTGTCTTTGTTGGTTTGCATGTTTGAAGTGTCTGTCTTTGTTGGTTTGTATTTCTAAAGTACCTGTCGTTCTCTGTTTGTATGTCTGAAATGTCTGTCTTTGTTAGTTTGCATGTCTGAAGTGTCTGTCTTTGCTGGTTTGTATGTCTAAAGTGCATGTCTTTCTCTGTTTGTATGTCTGTAGTGTTTGTCTTTGTTGGTTTTTATGTGTGAAGTGTCTGTTTTTGTTGTTTTGTATGTCTAAAGTGTCTGTCTTTGTTGGTTTGTATGTCTAAAGTGCATGTCTTTCTCTCTTTGTATGTCTGTAGTGTTTGTCTTTGTTGGTTTTTATGTGTGAAGTGTCTGTTTTTGTTGTTTTGTATGTCTAAAGTGCTTGTTTTTTCTCTGTTTGTACGTCTGAAGTGTTTTTCTTTGTTGGTTTGTATGTCTGAAGTGTCTGTCTTTGTTGGTTTGTATGTCTAAAGTGCCTGTCTTTCTCTGTTTGTATGTGGGTGAAAAGGATGAGTACATCAACTTGTAAAATGGGTTTAAGAGGGACATTAAGAAAAGAACTTGTTCTGAAAAAATATAAAAAAGCCTTTTGAAAAGTATTGCTTGGTGTTGGGTATGCAAAAAGTCGTAAGGTAAAGTTGTGGGTGAAAAAGGATGAGTACTTCATTTTGTAAAATTGGTTTAGGAGGGATATTAAGAAAGGACCTTGTTCTGAAAAAATATAATAAATCCTTTTGAAAAGTATTGCTTGGTGTTGGGATATTCAAAAATCCATAATGTAAAGCTGTGGGTGATAAGGATGTGTACTTCAAGTTGTAAAATTGGTTTAGGAGGGACATTATGTAAAGAACTTGTTCTGAAAATATATATCCGGGGGGAGCCAAAAAGTGGGGAGAGGGGGCTCTTCTGTGTTTCGAGTGCGCAAAAAAAGTATTAAAAAAATGGGGCGGGGCCGGGGGGAGTGGGGCCCTTTGGTTGCCCTGGGAGGGAGGCTCTTTAGGGGCCCGGGGAGGGGTGCCCTTTTGGGCCCGGAGAGAGGGGTTTTTTTGGGGGACCCGGGGGGATGGGACTCTTTGGGGGCCCGGGGGGAGGGGCCCTTTGGGGGGGCGGTGGGCCCTTTGGGGGCCCGGAGGTAGGGGGCCTTTGGGGTTGGGGTAAGGGACTTTACAACAATGTTCAAATGGAACTTGTGTATTATAACGACCACAGAATTTCACCCCTAATCATCTTCCAAAATGTCTCAAACTGTTTCACCCAAAAATTCCTAAAATGCCGATTAATTTGTTTCGCCCAAATAATCCCCTAAAAGTAATTCCTGCGTGTTCCTTTGTTTCAATATCCCTGCGCTGTCACATTTAAAATTCCCAGGAAACCATTTCCCACGTAAAATATATTCAATCTGTCTTGATCTCGTATGAATTTCTGAAAAATATCTAAGGTGTTCTTACTTATACTATTATGGCTTCGATAGAATATTAATTTATCTCTCAGACCAAAAGACCTGAGAAGCCATAGTTAAAAATAGAATATTAATTTATCTCTTAGACCTAAGGACCTGAGAAGCCATATTTAAAATGAAATCCCCTCATGATAGAATTCCCCACCGATTATGTAAATCAATTTCTAAGAAATTCAGTCCCCCTTGTGGGTCAATACATTGCTCTTGAAAGAGGCATTGACCTGTCAATCAATAATCCAGGAATAAATTATGTACTGTCACGAGTCGATAGGTCCTCCCTACTCCAGTTCCTCACTCCCTAAAGGCAAGTGTCAGCAAACTTGTGAATGATGTTGCGTTTTAGCTTTATGAAACCGGACTATATTCGCAGTGTTGCTTTGTTTACCATGCTTGATCCTTACCTTTTAGGTGAATACCTGCCTTTAAACCAGACATATGTGGTAGTAGCTGAAACCAATTCAATGCAAGGATTCCTAGATGCTCAAAAGCCAAGTGATAATGTTGATCTCTTTTACCAGTCTTGTTGAAAATACTATATAGCCCTAATCAAGCACCTCCAAAACCCTTCCATGACGCATTGCTTGAACCAAGGAATTCAAGAAATTTGAAACCAAGATCTCTAAGGCCACTGTTTTTGAGACTTCCTGTTCTAAGAGAAAAGTGTTGCATCCAGAAAATGGACGTAGAATGGAGGTCACAGTCAATGACTGATGTCACTGTGGTTTATTTGAGAGATGCCCAAGTTGAAGACTTGTCAGTTGAGTAGTACTGGATAAAGATATTTAGTCTGGAGACTCGCAGTGGCGAAATCAAGTATCCGGAATTGTGGAAGGGCATATCACTGATCTTCTCTTTATCTTTTAGCAATGTACCAACTGAGTGTTTGTTTAGTCCCCTGAAATTAATCAAAACGGGCATCCGAAATAGTCTCGAGAATCTCACACTAGTCTCACTTGTTCGAGTCAATTACTGGTTGAAAAACGAAGATAAAACTTTGTCAACTGTCTGCATACCGAAAGCTGTCACTGGCTTCGAGACAAAGGCAAACTCCAAGTGCGATGAAGTGCAGGAGATGACACTTAATCAAACTTTCTTATGTGTTCTAGGTAGTGAAAAAGATGTTATATATATCAATATCTGAAGTAAAAAATAACAATTTGATGTTGCGCTGTGCAGCATCAAATCATGCGATCATGTAGATTGTTTGGAAATGTAAAGCAAAATATCCCTTCTTTCTAAGGAGAAAAATAGGGAGAAATTAGACCTAAACATAGGGAATTTAAGGAAAATTGATATGAAAATAGGGAAAATTGAAATCAAAATGTGGAAGCACTGCTGACAATGCTCATTTATTTTAGTAAATACATTTGATTTATTTTCAGTAAAGTTCAAACTATATTCTTGCTCTTAGAAATCATAGGGTTTAGAACCCTACTCAGATTAATTTATGCTCGTTTTTACTTTGACTTATTTTAATTTCTGTTTGTTTTGGATTTCATTTATTTATTAATACTGATTTGTGGTAGTTGTATGCTTGGTAGATTATTTGATTCTATTTTTGTTCATTTTTGGTATAATGGAGTTCTTAACTTTTTTTTTGAAAAACTTATTTTGTGCAAAAAGTTATCTTGATTAATACATATAAAAACTAAGGCCTTCACCTGTCATGTGATAAAAGGCATCTTTACATGGTGGATGAAATATGTAACCTTACTGCTACTCTTAAATTTCTTTGCACAGTAAATGGATTGGAATAATTTGTCTAATATAAAGAACTAAAACAGTAGCAACATGTTGTCCCTTTTCAAACCACAGTAATGATCTCAGGCGCGAAATCAGATATGCAAATCCTTGTTAACTTGCTTTTATCGTCTAGTGTCTCCTGTACTGTGTAATTCCTTTTTAGGGAAGTAGGTTAGACGGAATAATGAGTAGTGAGAGCATTAAACTTTCAGAATATTTTTCTCGAAGTTAGCTGAAGTCTTTAATAGGTGACGGGGAAAAAATCTCTAGGAGATAACATAAGAGTCCCGCACATTGATTTGCTCTATATTGTTTGTGATTCCCTAATTTACGTTTTCCAACTGTTTTCTATGTAAAATTTAAATTAAGTTTTTTTTGCTTTACAATCTATTTAGGACCACTGCTAAGTGGAAACATGTATATATGCTATCTATTACATATGAACGTCTTTTCTTTCTTCTTGCCTTTTTTTTCCACAAGAGCGTAAAACAAAACACATGGTCACAGAAAGGCGAAAAAGGGATCATATGAAAGCAAATGTGAATTGTCACATAAAATTTTGTAAATCGACTCTGATCGCGCAAAGTTTAAGTACCATATGGCGTATAATGATAGTACTTTTGAGTGCAATGCCAAGAATGTATTAAAGTCGAGTAAAAAACTAAAAAGTGCTCAATTGTAACCGACCTAATTGAAAACCCTTTACCGAAGTTAAGAGTAAATACAGGATCATAAGACGATTGTATGTAACAGAGCTAGGTTTTTAACTAATAGCTAACAAATAAACTCAGCTGAATTTATATTGAAACCAAAACAATATTTTCTTTGTTATACACACGAGAACAAAATAGGCAACAGTATAATTCTTTTAATTTTGCCGCTTTTCAGAAAGATTCTGATGACAATATCCAGTGGTCCACCGAAATATTAATGAGTTTAGCCCCCCATAAATTTTATCTATAATGCTGATCGGCATTTATTCTCGGGAAACTTTGAACGAGGTCATATGTAAAACTTACGTTCAATACTACAATTTAACAAATAGTCACGTTATTTGTTCATATCATTATCTTAGGTACATAAAGAGATTTTTATTCGGTTTTTGAATATTTAAGAAATTATAAAAAATTATCGACATTCAAAAAAAGTATCTCTGATGGAATTAAAGGGCAAAATTTAACAAGAATTACTGGTGCTTAGCCTATACAACATTAATTTATAAAATCAGATCTTGATATGTTTGATAAACTAAAGTCGATCTGTTTCCCTATTAATTTAAAAAAAAAAACATTCCGAAAAAATAAGTTTTTCAAAGAAAAGTAAAGGCCATTTTAAACTTAAGCTCAGCAGATACAAATACCTGTTATAATTCTAACTCAAAACTACCAGAACTTACTTTTAATGAATAAATGAATCCCAAAACGAACAGAAATTAAATAAACAATCATAGCAAAAAACATACAACAAGCAATAATATAAATGAATAAATAGATCTTAAAGTGAGTAATGCTTAGATTGAATGTGAAAATCAAGCTTAAAACGAAAAAAAAAATATTTTGCTATTGAAATATAAATGAAACTTAAAATGAACAGAAATTAGTAAACAATCAATGCAAACACCCATACAATAGATATTAATGTAAATGAATAAATAAATCATAAAAAGAGTGAAACTTAAATTGAATGTGCAAATCAAGCTTGAAACGAACAAAAATCACTAGAAACAAGAGTTTGGGTATCACCTCCTTCTCTCACTATTAAATTCGAAAACCTACTGCGTCATTGGCGCTTTACTGAAAACTAATTTATGACAAATATTTTCTTTTATACTTAATATTGAAAACAAACATTAAAATTATAGTAAAATTTGGAACTGATGAGCTTTCAGCAATTAGTATCATTATACATCAAACATTTAGTTTATTTTATAAGCTCTTTTTAGAGTCGTTCAAGACGAGGATTCCAGTTTTATTTTTTATGGGTACGTGAAGTGTGGTCAGGATAATACACAAGTTTTAATAATATGGGAGCTCCTAGCCCCTCGCACGTGTTTCTAGCTGGCGAGATTCCAGCCATGGCAAGATTCCCACCTTGGCAAGATTCCCACTTTGGAAAGATTCCCGCCCTGGCAAGATTCCGAGCGCATGCCCTATTTCTAGGTGAAATTCTCTGGTATTTCAATTACCTGGAATGTGGTCGGGATAATACACAAGTTCATTTGACAGGGGGAGCTCTTAACTCCTCACATCCGCACAACGCAGTCACCTGTTCTATTAAAGGGAAACACACTTGGTAAGACTCCATGAGACACCCCTCTGGGCTCCAATGACGTCTTACAACTTACCCCGTTTCAAACGGTCAGTTCAAATATGCTTGACGCAATTTCTGTAAACCTGCGTCAGGAACCCATGGGGGAATCTCTGCTTGTAACGTAACGAGAGCACACACCTTACGTATCAAACAAACACAACCTAAAAACAATAGGGATTTTTTTTCCAAGACAGTGCAATTTAAATCGGTGAATATTTGTCGTTGTGTTTGTTTGATATGGAAAGGCAGTGTGGTCTTCGTCAATATTTACACCTTACGTAATTATTGTGCATCACTGTCACGTAATACTTTTTTTCGCCCAAAACCCCCAAAGCGTTTTTTCATTAACTTAATGGTGGCACACATTTAATCTAAGGTCAGCGCATCTTACGCATGGACAGCGCATCCATCACTGCCAGATAATACCATTTTTCTACATTTTTCACCCAAAAGCCTCAAGACAATTCTTTTTTCGGCGTTCCGTTTTTTCGCTCGAAAAAACCTTTCATGATTTTTTTCTTTTTCTATGGTTCTTGACCCCACTAGGACTCGAAAAATCATTACCTTCCAATTGTACAGCGCCCCAAGCAAATCTTCCATTAAACCATTCACAGTATTTTGTATCTGGAACCATATTCTAAAATTAACCTATTGTATGACAGCTAAGATTCCCCATTTTTTGGCACTCGCTAGAATGATGCGTTACTCTCCCAATTACACTCCGGGAGACATTTTCTCTCAAGATTTTAATAACGATAAAACGAAAACGTATTGTTTCTTTACGTGGGATATTGAAGTTCAAACTATCGCGACAATACCTCCCCCCCTCTAGCATGCAATACCTGATATTAGATGCAAGTTAAAACATATTAAGAGCTTTTAAGAAAAATATCCACTTCTTTGAGTACCTGTTAGATTTTCACCTCTTCAATGGGAAAAATTCCTTAATGTCTCCACCTTTGCTTTTAAGCTGTAGTTCACCCCACAATGACATTAAATGACTCCCCCTCCCCCCAACCCTGACAACACATCATCTCCACCAAGACGTTTTTCAGGCATTTCCCATTAAAAATTATGTCTTTAAATCCCATGATTCAAGTTTTTTGCAACCAAAGCCAATCATGATGCCCCACAAAATACTCCACACCGCCATGTCATTTCACCCATGTGACACCAGCACCCAACTCCCACCCCAACCCCTTGGTGACCTGATATTAGGGATAAATTAAACTATATTAAGAGATTATTTGAAGGACCTTTAACGAAATGCACCGTTTCATTGAGAGTATAGTCCTTCTTTTGAATTCTGAGCCTTTACGTTCCTTCCGGTTTTTCTGGTAGGTAAACAGGTCATTACACCTTTGCCGAGAGGAACGAGTATAACTTGATTGGTGATTAGGATTTGAATAAAAGGAATAGTTTTCTTTACAATTCATATAGTAAAAGAATGAATTCAAAGAGAATAGTTTTTTTTATTTGAGAGGATAATTAGTGGAGAAAAAAAAATGAGTGGTGCATTTACATTATTGGAGATTAATGATGGAACCGACAGCAGCAGCAGCAACGATATACGAGGTACCCAATGTGGCTGTGGAAATAACTGCTGGCTGTAGACTATGTCTTGAATGGGACATTATGTATGCGAGATATGTGATATCATTAAGCAAATTTAAGCAGGAGGAGCAGCTGTGTTTTGCTGGAAAAGTAAATATTCTCCATATAAATAAAACTTCGGTCAGCATTAGATGTCCTATCGAAATATATTGATGAGAACAAAATGCATCAGTGAATATATTATTATTGTAATTATGTTCAATAAAACTGTTTCTAAATCAATGGTATTTTTTTTCTTTTTCATAGTAGACATGTGTATATTTTCTAGAGTACAAAAATGAGATTCTGTTTAGTCTGAGGTTGGTTGTAGAGAGTTAGGACTCTAAAAAAATGGACAGATTCGAGAAAGATCGAATCATGAGGAATCTAGTTCTTATGGAAAAACGTTTGATTCTAGATGATGATTTTCTAGAGTTGTCTATTCAAAGGAAGATATTTTCTCGGGGAATGCTTATCGATATAATGAAAACTGATTCTCCATCATTAGACTATTGTATGAAGCTTCTACATCGTGGTCCAAATGCATTTACACAATTTATTGATATATTGATCACGACACGACAAAATGATATTGTGGATATGCTTTTAAACATTAGTTTTTAGAAATTTAGGACTTTTTTCATAAGAAAGATGGTGCTCAAGGATGATTTACTCCTCTCTCTCTCTATCTCAGACAATTTTTTGATGTTGCTAGCTCAGTTTCATTGTGGCAGTGAGAGCGTTAACACATGACAAAATGTTCCATACATGTCCGTTATGTATGTACACACAGGGCAGCTGGTCATCATGTGAGAATTGCACAATGATTGAGGAGTATGATGAAAAGTGTAGATTATGCAACCCGTGTAAATTGCATAGAGGATATGCTGTACAAATTAAAGGTTGTAATTCCTGTCTTGAAGAGGTGTGTGACTCTCATCCTAGAGGCCACCTATGCTCCAATTGTCATTATGATAAATGTAAGCAGTGGGAGAGTACATATCCCGGTATGATTGGAAAGAATCCTAACCGTGATTTTAGTTTATTGCTACGAGATTGGTACCGTCGTGGTTTTAGATTGTTCTGGGAGGAGGAACCAGGTCAACGATTCAACTGTTGGAACAACAAGAGAATATGGTTCTACGTCATTGTTGTGAAGACACTGGGTGTTATGATTACAAGCCCACTGATTTTTATTTGGCTGTGACTGAATGTGATTCGACACTTGAGGACACTGTTTGTGAAATTGCTTCAAATACGCAAATTGAAACATGTGAATTCTATAGAATGAATGCGAATAGTATCATTGACTATACAAAGAGATATGACAAGAGTGAAGTCACACTCTACTGTAGAAAATGTGACCCTGACATTGCACTACATCAGGATCAGTACACGGTGAATTCAGATAATCTACCTGCACTAGTTGTTGTCGACAAATTACCTAGTAGTGGATGAAATCTAAAGAGTAGAAAAGTCGTTTTATCATGTATATAATTTTTTTTATTAATAAAACAATTTCACATACATCTTTAGAACATTTTATTCTTAGGGCACTAAATCAATATTAAATACACTTGTAAGTATATTCTCCACTAGAAAGTCGTTCAATTGAGGTAAGTCAACGTAGATGTTGAGAAACTGCTTGTAGGTGTAGCCACGACATCTGAACATGAAAAAGAGTAGTGCATGAAAGCCACATGTTCTTAGTTGTTAAATCCTGTACTCTTCGTGTGATTTGAATAATGGTTTTCCCACTGCTTTCAATAAAGTTGCCTATGTATGGAGCGTAGAATTTATACGATAGGCCAAGAGGATCAAAAAATTCAATATTCCTCGCTGTTTGAAAGATGCATAGCCAATGGCCGGTCTTCAAAGTCGACGGACTGCTATTAACAATGATTAGGGTATTTGTTTAACATTTGGAATTTTTTCAATGAAGTCCGAGGGTATGCAATAGGACTTGTACTGGGACATGTATGGATCCATACTAAATACATTGATTATTTGATTTGTGTTCATGGTGCAAGGTCTAGTAGAAACACTGCCGTCGGGTGTGATTTCCCAATAGGTTTCAAATTGACTCAGTGATATTAGCGTGATACTCTCAGTCAGAGCATCAGCAAATGTACACTCTAAACGTACATTCCCAGTTCGTACTATGATCATATCCTGTGTGCCTGACAAGTCCAAAACAAAACCCCATGATTTTTTGAAAACATTGAATCCGGTTATTCCATTTTCAAATAGTTGAGAGTCATGATCTAGGGATTGCATGGTCAACTCGTACAGAGTTCTATAGGATTTTTTGTCAAATGATAGAGTGTACAGTGGAATACCATTCACTTTGCACACAAGACTAGATAGACCGAAAAAATTAAAATCATGGGGAGATTCAGTCCAGGATCCAACGGCACTGCCACTCTTCACAAAGGCCAAAGCCAGTTTTGATGGGATTTCTCCATTGATAAATGATGAATCGCTATAGCTACGAGAACCGGTGGCAATTTGACGTTGATTGGTGATTTTATGGGGGACAAGAAGTTTAATGTTGTTACCATTGGCTCTTAGCTTTTCCACTGCCAATGCAACAGAGCTCATAACTTGTTGTTTTCGGACGTGGAGAATTGCCGATGTGATAATAACATTTGCATCGGGTGCTGCAGGAAGTGTTTTCTCAAAATGAAATTCGAGTGGGCCATCTGCAACTTTATGTCAATCTTGACATTGGGGGGTAGCCATTGGGATATAGTGAAGATCTCATGATTTAATTTTCCAACTAGATGATACTCCTGGTCACTGCTGTAGTCAACTCACCGTCAGTATCAACACCTGTTCGATATTCATAGCCCAATGATTGTCCTCTCATCTCCTTGTACGCCTTTGGCGTCATCATCATAAATTGTATGTAGCTTGCATAGTTGGATAAATTTATTGCTAGTGCTCACCAATGTCCCATTAATAAATACATTAATTTGTGTTGAATAGGTTGTGTAGAATACAGTTTTCATAGGAGAGACCATCGCCGGCATTTGGAGTTGTATTATCTGACTTTTCTTGACCACAACATTTAAATCAATAAATGTTGATGACAAATCAATGAAATAGTCTTCATTGGAAAATATTTGAAAGTGTATATTTTCCGAGAGGGGTTGTTGAGGGTGAAATTGTTCATAGTAGCCATACTTGACACTGACATCAACATTTTCAGCATTGAATAGATTCAATGAGGAAACTGATTGATGGATATGATTCCTTGTGGGGGAGATAAGTCATCTTAAGAGAAGAAAATCCTCTTTGATCTAACAATCTTTTTCTTTTTCTTCTTGTGCTGCTGCTGCTGCTTATTGGCCTTCGTTGTTTTATTTCTCAAAGTCCTTGTTGATGTCCTTTGCTTCCTGCCTGGGTGGAGACTGATGAGTGAATGACGCGAACGCATCCTTTTCAATCCCTCCCCATTTTGTCTAGATTTTAATTGTTCACCAACGGCTCTTGCTGAAGATCTAATATTTTCCTTAACACTCTCCTTGAAATTCTTGCCCGACCCCCAGTCCTGTAGTGTGGAGGCAGCAAAATTTGATGCAGCAGGTACAAGATATTTTTCTGGCAAGGGGTAGTGCAGAAACGAAATAGCCTAGCAAACCAGCTACCAAGACCATAGCCAGACATTGTAGTACGCCCCTTGTAGTAGTCCAATCCATTGCCTATTTGACGTGGACTCAAAGCACCAACATAACAGTCAATATCGGGACAGACAAATGGAATTCTTCTATTGTTCATTTTTTAGGTTATTGTACCGTCGTTTGTCGTTGACAATGGGTCGAAATGACATGTAATCACTGCTAAGCCTTTTGAAATCGCTATTGGATCACCTAATTCAGTTCTTAGTGTTAACTGACAGAGTTCCAAATAGGAAGTGTTTACGGGAATATACTGAAGATGCTTTATATTGTAGTGGTGAACATGTTCTTGATGGTTTTTCGTTCAAGAACTCGTAGGAGGGGAAACATTTGAATTACCAACCCGAGATGTTTCCACAAATGAAGCGTAGAGAAATATACAAGTGTCCGTAGAGAAGCTGGGTGCATAGTCTGCATAGATAAAATGGTCACTACCCACTGAAATTTTCTGTCTTAATAATACGTTTTTTAAACCAAGAACCTCACGTAAATTCTCATTGAGGAAAATTCTTTCATTCTCAAATGGATTGGTAATATAAATTCTCCTTTGTTCGTCGAGTAATTGAAAGTGAAACCGCCTTTTTTTTCGACTTGCAATTTTTTTGTTGATAACTCGACACAGTTCATGCATGTTATTGTATTCCCTGTAGGGGATGTTAGCAATAGGGTACTGATTAGAGTCAAAAGTTGCCATTGCACCTTCATCACCGAATTCAACGGTCGTATTTTTATTTTCATATTTACGATCCTTTCTCAGGATGTCATAGGTATTTTTGAGGAATACAGTCGACAAGAGCCACTTCATATGCACCGTCAAATTAGATGGCGGGGAGAGTTTTGTCCAAAAATCACTTGTCCTATTCAAGTAATTGTAGAGAGGATCGGAAACGTTGGACATGAAAGTTTACATAGAAATCATTGGGCATTGTCAATATCTTCAACACCAATCCAAGAATCAAAATCAGAGTTGTATCCTAGCCACCGAACAAGTAACTGTTTCTTACCCCTCCGAGTACGTGTCTTAATATCTTTTCAATTTGATAGATTTCACTAGCATTTTTAACTTTTTGCAATTCATAGTCATAAAAGCCGCAAGAATCTCTTCATCTTTGGTATCACGCAGGCGATAAGTTATGGGTTTAGTGTCTAGGATTTTTGCCACTTTAAAAAGTTCAGTGGACCACAAAGTAATTCCCCTTTTCAAAAACATTAGTTGTTCTATTAATTCGAAACAGTATCACCAACATTGAATTTATTTTTCTTCTTCTTGACTTTTGATCATTGGAATATTGTTTAAGAAAGGTGTCAATTGTATTATGATCCGAATGATGAACTTCCATTGGTGTAGAGTTGGACAATGATTGATGAGGTCGTTGATTATAAATCATCATGATTTTATCTAGATCATGAATAAAAGCCGGCGTATTTTCAATGTACAATATCTTGAAATTAAAAGTCGAATAGTTCTTATCAATCGTTCGGCCAATGCAAGCCTTTATAGGACTGTGCGTATGATAGAGCAGTGTACTATATTTCTCTAGTACTTTTGCAACATGAGGATTAAACAAATTCACTACCGCGATCCGTTTGAATTTTTTATTATAGAATCCTTTTCGAGAATACTTTCAATGGCCTGAGCAACTTCAACACCTCTCTTTGATCGCAATGGAATTGCATATGCATAGCGACTAAAAACACTGATTGCAAGTAGAATGTACTTGTACGGTGTATTGTGACGTCTTTGGAAGCTCATCTAGAGTCAGGAGATCTGCTTGCATTATATCCAATGGGTAAAAGGCTTTAGTTTTTCGATATTGATTGGCACGAAGTCTATGATTTCTATGCAGAGTGTAAACTTGGTTCATTTTGTAGATAGTCTTGTACAATTTTAGTGCGAACACCCGTGACTTTGGAAAGAGTTGTGGGGAACTTAAACTCCCCGCCTCGCCAATATTTTCATAAACACCTTTCAGAACTTCAGCCATTTTGAACGTAAACACGTTGTGTAACGTCCGCTACCCTTTTGTATACTGGCTGCTGGTGGTGGTGGTGGTGACGTTGACTTGATACGTCTTCGCTTTTGTCTAGCTATCAGTGGTGTGCTAGTATTTTCCAAAATTGATTTAAAATCTTCTTCTTCTTCAAGTTCATCTTTTAATGTTGATGATGATGATGCACGTTCATTTAGATTTTTAGAATTTGTCTATTGCCAATAAGACTTTTGGGGAAGTTTAATGTATTTAGAAAGTTGTATAGACGAGTGTCAAATGATAATAGTCCTTTACGATTTGTAACCATGTCATACATTAAATCAAGTAGATTATAGCTCTTGCCCTGAATTATAATCCTTTCCCCATTGCTCTCAACTTGAATTTGATCACTTTCCAAGAGATAGATTAGGAGTCGTTTACTTTGTTCACGATATGAGTGGGGCATTAGATTTCCAATTTTCAATACAATTGAATCCAATTCCTCCTTCTTTAATTGTGTTCCAAGCAGCAGCAGCAGCAGCAGGAGACTCTGAGAAGATGATTCTTTTTTGGGATCAGCAGCAGCAGTGGGCTTTGATCGATAGTGTTTGTCCACTCGGCGAAGTGCATCTTGAAGTAAAATCAGTTTTTTATCATCATCAATAGTTTCATTGTCGAGGAATTTACTCAGATTGTCCTCAAAGTGTTCGACGGGTGAGAGAGAGCGAGTTCTATTGGAGTCAATTTATAGGGTTTTGCCATTCTCACTAGAGAAAACTGTTTACAAGTCTTGCAATTATTGGCAGTAAAAGTGTGAAAAAGCTACCGCCCGCCTGTTGAAGTCGTTTCCTTTTAAAATTCTTTCCTTTCTTTTTAGAGGCCAATGTACGTACAATGGAACGGTGTTGCTTTGCCTGTTGCTTAATACTTCTGGTAGTTGAACATTACCCTCGGTCAAATTTAAACAAAGTTCAGATATTAGATTAATGAAATCATTGTCAATACCGTGTTTGAGTATTGCTTTTCTAAGCTGAGGTTTTGAAGTGCTTAGAACTGAAAACAAATGTCTATTTTCATGTAGTTTCTTCAGTGTCATGATAGCGACTAATAGGTCTTTTTTAGTGTTCACCGGGAGATATACTGTAATTTCATTGTCGAAAATATCTGTGACTACACGTAGATCCTCGGGTGTATTTTGATTAAGATCCAGCAGGATATAACCGTGGGGTTTATTAGTTGCCTGATTGTATGCCGAGAGCAGAAATTTAGGGGCACCTGGATAGATTTGTTTATTGAGGGTATTAGCGAGCTAGAATCACGAACAACTCTGTAGATGATATAGTAGGTACAGTTCAAAGCAAGTGTTCGCATACATTTGCTCTGATGAAAGAGATTGTGTAGAACCAGAGTAACGGAAATCTGTTCATGGTGAGAGCGAACAGTGAACAATTGCAGCATTTGCTGAGACCATTGTTCAATAGATTCAGCCAGATCGTCAATGATCAGCCAAGAGTTTGGTTCAATAATGTTGAAAACATCAAGTCCTTGTATGAACTGTATCTGCATCGATCCCATGGTGGTGGTGGCAGCAATTGATTTTATTTTATTGTATGAATCCTGCCAAATACTATAGCAATAGTAGATTTTTTTCGGCTTTTCCCGCAAAACATTTTATCACAATTTTTAATTATTTTAGTTAAGAGTGTTGTTTGCCCGACATTGAGGGCCCACACAGAAACGATCTGAATGGTGTTTTAAATTGATACATGTTCCTTTCAACAGTTCACCTGGACAACTAACTGTAGACCCTAATTGTCTAATGACTAAATAATTTTTTTCCCTACTACTACTCTGTTCTTCAAGAAGACAAAGACAAAGACGAACAAAGAATCATATTTTTTCTTTTATTATATGCACATAAAAAAGTAACAATACATTGAAAAAAAAATACACTTTTTTTAAATTTATTCATAATAAAAAATACAACAACATTTACATGGGTGCACAGAGAGAAAAAACACTTTTTTTTTTTGTTTATTTATAGAGAAAAAAAACATTAAATTAGAGAGAGAGCACTTGAAAAAATACACTTTTTAAAATTTATTTATAATAAAAAAAAATACAACAAACAACAACATTTACATGGGTACAGAGAGAGAAAAATATTTTTTTTTTGTTTATAGAGAAAAAAAAAACATTAAATTAGAGAGAGAGAGAGAGAGAGATGGCACTTGAAAAAAAAATCTGCTCTAAGTCCAAAAAAAAAAGATAACTTTGGTGACGGTGCGCCCCCCGCGCTGGCGGCGGCCGCCTCCCCCGGGCCGCGAGGCCCCCCCCCCCCCAAAAGAGGTTTTTAGGAAATTAGTTACAGGACTTTATTTAAACCGAGGACTTTCCCTGTGGGCAATACATTCGGTCCGGTCTGAAGTTAAATAGTGTCCAAGGGGGAGGATGGTCACACCATCTTGACAAACATAGACCTTGTCGGAAATGGTACTCATGGCTATTTTCTCTACATTTACAGTATAGTTCCTGTAGTTCAATGAACGAACTGCCAACAATTTGGCTCGTGGAATTGCATTTTCAACAATACAATTCCTATAAATGTTCATGTCGAAATTCTTGTCCACATAGCGCGTGGGTACTCCTTTGCAACGTTTCTTGATTTCTTCGTCGTATGTCTGTATAAAGTACACCTTCGGACCGACAAACATACCACGGGAAATCAAGTCACTACCCGTTTCAGATTTAAAAAATAAAAGCTGATTGGGCGCCCGACGTTTTACTAGCTCAGGGTAAAGATCACCACTCCAATTGGTGTAGTCCATCCGTGAACTGATAATTTCACCGTGCGACAAATCATCAATTAGATTTGGTGTTTTTACTTTGAGCAGTAGAGAATCCGTGTCACCGTAGCAGACCTCTACTTGCCCCTTTTCCGGCCACTGTACCCTAGCCACATTGTAGTAGAAATTCCAACATGAGCTTTTTTGAGATCTCCAAGATAGCACTGCCTGCTGCAATATTTTTATTCAGGACAATGCGTCTTTTTTTCCTATTCAAAAGTACCATGTCCGGGCCAATGATTGTAAAGGAAGTGTAATTGGGATCGGCAATAATTCGAGCACACTTGTTCTGGATCGGTCACGACGTCACAACGATTCCTATTACGAACACTCTCACACATTTTGCCGAAAGCCGAATTTAAAATGAGTTTATAAATTTCTTTTTCAGCTTTCGTCTGTGCTGCAGAACGTTTGCCGACAAAAGTGTCAACAAACGTTTTCAAATAAGGTTTTTGACTAAACTCGAGTGCTCGGTGAACCTTTGTGACGTTGAAACCATTGTTACACATCCATTTTAACGCTACATGATGTACAACTATGTTTTTTTTTCGGCAGAAGGTCAGCAATAAGTTTTTGTTTTGAAGGCGCCCAATGCAATCCGTCCACCTCGACTAAACGCCTATTGCGAGGACTCAAAGAGTCCTTAGTCACAGGTCTATTGATACACGGGAAAACAAAATCCTTTACTGAATCGTGAAGCTCGACTGGTATCTCTCCATCAATTTCAAAAAACCATCCAACCGGTCCATTCTCCTCAACACTGTCAATGTGGGGAATGGGGAGCTTGAGGGTCATTGAGCCATTTATAGTCGCCGCAAGGTAGTGCATAATGGGACATGGCCGAGGGGTATGAGAGAATTCATATCGAGGAAAAACTGCATTTGATTTGTCCCCGTCTTCTCCCCCGTTGGATCGGTTTCCAAGATACGGTCCCCGTGAAAAACAAAACCCCCCTCATTGACCTCTCGATGAACAGGTGCTGATCAATGTCAGTGATTAGCCCAATTTTTTCCCCACTAATTTTCAGGATGAGGTCCATCACTAGATGAGGCGAAGAAAAATAATACCCCAAATCAAGATTAAACTCCTCATAGATTTTATCCGTATTTTTACACATAATGTCTAACAAAGTTAACACGTCACTCGACAAATACAGCTTGCAGTAGTCAAATCCATTTTTACACCCTCCCTCTGCCCAAACTTTTTTAGCAAAACTGTATTCCTCGCGGGTGCAACTACGATCGTGAAGACTGTCGTAAAACGATTCAATTGGAGGAATAGCATCCTCGGCGAATCTCGACATGGAACAATAATAATCATAAGGATAGATGCCCTTGACCGTTAACAAATCATATAAATCATTTGGAAATTGTTGCTTGAGAAGGGGGAAAAGCATTGCTGCCGTCATCGTTTTTCTGCACTTGAATTAATTCGCTCAATGATTTGGGGAAAAAACTGTAGGAATCTAAAAAGCGAATTTTATTCGTGTACTCAACGCCGGCTTCAACAAATTTCCACATAAATTCCAAAACAAGCAACTTTTCCGATGACTTAGGTATGATTTTGTACGTAAAGCTGTCTATCACCCATGCATCATCATCCACTGTTCCATTTCTTTGAAGATGTGCCAATGCTGGTAGCACAAACTTCAGATCATAGTTAGAGTTATGTATAAAAACCGGTAGAAAAAGTTGTTGTTTAATTTTTAAATTACACGAATTGTGAGCCCACCCCCGAAAGTTACTTTTTCCCGTTGAATTGGGGTCAATAAGGTGATTGTGGTCCTGCACCGCGTCTTTTGGGGCAAGGCACTCCTACACACCCAGCAAATTGTTCCCTTTTCCAACGCAAGTTGCTCTTTATCCGACAATGTCATCGGATAATTGGTATGACGTAATCGTGAAATTGCTCTGTTTGCCGTTTTTATTAAAGAAACCAATAGCTTTTCCATACTGCCCTCCTCGTCCATAGTAAAAAAAACTCTTCCAATAGCATTTTATTGTTGGCGTCGCGACGGGCGGTGCGCATAGGAACACGCAACTAGTTTGTGTTCCTTGACTATATTCGGCCTTGATGGGTCTGATACCTCAACCAGTCTTGTTTCACAATCCAAAGACACTTTATCAGATTGCAGAAGAGAATTTTGAAAATTTTTAAATTGTAAAATGTCTTTGCCTTCTACCGGCATTTCTATTCTTTGATTTCCATGAATTTTGCAATGCCCCATGTGATCTGAAAACGTTCGCTCAGATCTAAATGGGGAAAGGCACATGGGGCAATAGAAACGTTCTCCAAATTTTCTGCCTTGAGATAGGAGCCGACTTATCGCCGTAACGGGGAAAAAATGACCATAAGAATTTACATCTTTGGGAGGTTCGTAAATAACCCATACAAAATTTTTAACATTTTCCACCATCGGTGTTCTCACTGAGTACAAAACCCCTTTTTTATTCGGTTTTTTCCCCCCATCTACAAATTCAGTGTCGTACTGGAGAACAACTACCCCCACCCCAAGATTTTCATTTGCTTTCTCGAATATGCTTATTTCTTTAAAGGACACCGGATATTTTCCCTCTAAACAATCAAAATTTACTTTAGGGAAATTTTTCCCACCGTTACGTGCAAGTTTGTCAAGATTTTTCATTGATGATTCATTTTTTAATGTCTTATGGGCTGCTGCTAAAATGCATATTTAAAGCATTGAAGTCCAGTGTCAAAATACAAACTCTGAACTCCTTTGGTAGCCGACAAATCTGGGAGGCATTTTATTTTTAGATTACCCGCTCCCCTTAAAATAAAGCTTTTTTTTAAATCTACCGAGATTCAGATCCATGCATTCAATGTATAAAATTGTGGACCCACTCTCCCTCTCATTAAATGTATCCAAAGTTGAAATTAGTTTATTTACCCAGTTGAAAAAGTTGTCTTCAAAATCGTTTAGACCTGGGTAGAAAGTCTGGTTGCCTGTCGAAAAATGAAAATAAAAAACGTCCCCGGATGTCCCCTTTTGTAAATAAACTTTTTGGTTCACTGATGCTTTAATTCCCCCTCGACCTCCCCATTTCTGGATCTGAATATCAATAAGTGCTCGAATTCTGTCGATATAACTATGGAGATTTTTCACGGGATCATTTAAAATAATGCCAGCGTTTTCCTCGGGAAGGCTAAAATCTACCCTGTATGTTTGCAAATGACCTAGAGCAGATTCTAACAGATAAAAATCAGGCAATTCCGGGGACGTAGTACTGTTTTCATGTCCTGTCCCTGTTTGTTCAGGACTCAATTCACTAATTATAAAGTTCTCATTAAAAATGTCCCCGGAAAAATGAGCTGATGTTGTATTACTACTACTATTAAGTGGAATGGTGGAGGAGGGTGACAGGGAATTGTCAATAACACCACTCCCAGTCTGTTCAATCACATTGGGGGGATGTGACATGAGGTTCCCTAGTACATATTCCAAGGTGTTTGGGGACAATTGGTCGAGCCAGCCTGTATTGTCCTCTGATGGAATTTCATTATGAGGACCCGGTTCAAATTTACTTGTAGCATCATCTAAATATTCACGCATGAAACTATCCGCCCACTCTGGGTCCTCAAGCATGTCAATATCACAAGTTAAGTCATCCTGACTGGCAATTTCCCCAAAAACATCATTAAGGAATCCCTCATGCCACTTCATATTATCTAGAACCAGTGTAGGTTCATCCCTGAACTCTGCTGGTGGTGACAGAATTGGTTCTGTAAATATACTTGCATCATCACTCAATGGTGCCGCTGGGAGTGCTATATTTTTTAATCTGTAGAAAAAAAAAGTTTTATTTTTTATGTAAAATAACCATTTTTTTTATAGTTAATAAACTTTGTCAATTTCTCATAGTCATTGTCCCACCACCTGAACAATTAAAAGAAGAAGAAAAAAAGTTACATTGCCTTATGTCTTTCATAATGTCAACTGAACATGTTAAAAAATATATTTTTTTTTGTCGGGAAAATGTAGTCTTATTCTTAGAAGGGTAAGTTAGAACAAGAGAATGATAGAAAAAATTAATGGTTTTATTCCAAAATTTTTTTTTAAAATAAAAACGCAAAATATGAGTCCAATTCGATTCTTTGAGCCTCTTCATTATAACTGTTAATAAAATTTGACCATTGTTCGACTGACGCAGTATGCTGTACGAACACTTGCTCCTCGGCTTCAGTTAAAGGACACGAACTCCATATGTCGGCGGTTGGTGGTGTTGTTACTTTCTCAATAATCCGTATTTTCCTCTGTCTTTTGCCAACGGATTTTTTTGACCTGGGCTAAATAAATGTTTTGTAAGAGAGAAGAACTCTTTTTTCTCCATCCATATCAACAATTAAAATGTTGGATGGTCCTTTTTAGAGCCCCCGCCCGCCCCCCCCCCCCCCCTCCCCAAACCCCTCCCGGGGAGAACCCTTGGGAACCGGGAGCTTCCTTCGAGGTAGGAGGATCGATACCCTTTCCGAGTTGAGGGGGTATCGGACTTCACAACACTGTTCAAATAGAACAGTCTCAAATTCTTTTCTTGAACCTTTCAAAAACGAAAATAATTGCCTGAGTTGGTTCAAAATAATAATAATATTTTCTTCGTATGTGAAACCCATAATTGGAGATTACTAAAACCTTCTTCCTGTCACAGGAAACCCATTTACAATTCAAAGCGATGGGACGATCTGATACAATGCAAATGGTTGTAGCGCAATAATATCAGTTTAAGGGTGGCTTGCCGACCTTGAAATACCAAATCGTTTTTTTTTTTTTGTTTAAAAGGAATTATTGCATTAGAATGTATCTTGGTTAGAAGTTACAAGGTAAGTTTTTTTTTTATAGAAATGCGTATAAGCACTCCTTTATATATATATTGCTAATTTGGTTAATGAAAGAAAATGAAATAGCTTAGAAACAAATTTTAAGTTTTTTAACTCATCAAAAGCTATGCGCCTGAGAAAATTTTGTCTTATTTTTGAAAATAGGGATAGAAAAAATTATGTATATACTTACAAATTCTGACTGGACTTCTATATCTGAACTCCTTTGCAAAACTTGAAGGGGGTCGAGCTCAGTAGGCTGAGCTGAGACATTGTATAAAGTAGCCCATTCCCTTTTCAACTTCCTTCCAGTTGCCATGGAGCTAACGCGGGGGTCAGAGGGCTCTGTCACTATAAGTTGGGTGCTCGATGGATGGTCCAGATCGCGTGTAACTTTTCCAGCGAATTTGATAACAGACGCCCTTGCGGTCTGTATTAATGAAGGTTCGCCATATCTCGCTTTCTTCTCAGAAGGGGGATTATTGCACGTCTCTTCTTCCTTTAAAAAAAAAAGACAAAAATTTAGCATGTAGCAAAAATGCATTTTGGGTTTTTGGAAAATAATTCAGTTTATGTTAGACATCTAAAGTAGTGTAAAAAACATCTTGATTTCAAAATCAGGGGTTTGATAGTGAGATGGAGGACCTTTTATAAACTGCTCCTCCCTCCCTCCGCCCTCCCCCCCCCCTCCTACGTCCATGCTTCCGTGACTGTATTTGTAAATTCAAACTTAAAAAGCAGTATTTGCGTTCCTTATTAAACAATATGGAGAAGAATTGCATGTGACAGTCAAGTAAAACTATCAGATTTCAATCAAATGTAGACATAAATAGAAATTTAAGAAGTGGAAAAGTTAATTAGCATGGCTCAGTCAATCCCCCCCCCTATGAGATAATAAGGTTCGTTAAATAAAAAGGATAGCTAAGCTAACAATGTTATTTATTAAATAGGGTTATAAGGTAACAAATTTTATTTTTGAGGAAATGGGGGGGGGGTGAGGGTTTTGAACGCATTAAATTTCAGGAAGAGATTCTTCAACGCAGACTGGCCTGGAAATACTTTCAAAAAACATCCCAAAAAAACACTGATCTTGATAAAAAAATCACACTGTAATAAAAAGGAAGCTTTTGTAACAATTAATACATTAAAAGAATCATCATTTTATTCTAATCCCAAATTACCGATCGAAAGCTAAGCACTTTTTCAAAAACATTCCCTAAAAAGGTCACTGATCTTGATAAAAAATCACACCGTAAATGCAGACTGGCCTGGAAGTATTTTCAAAAACATTCCTAAAAAAAAAAAAGCCACTGATCTTGATAAAAAAGGAAGCTTTTGTAACAATTAATACATTTTTAAAAGAGGTAACCACACAGTGTAAGGAAAGAATTTCTTCCTTAACTTAATGACAAGACAATTTCTTTTTAATATAATAATGAGAATATTTTTTACTCACCAAAAATTGCTTAGAATTATCCATTTTTCTATGTAAATGCTTTTTACAAAAAATGCCTGTAATGCTATCTCGAATATAAACTATTCAAAACTGATGGAGAATCAAATATGAAACCTGAATATGTACAAAAATAATTGGCGAGTAAAAAGAGATATCGGTTTTTGGTTTATCACTAAAAAAAGACATTGAACTTTTAAATTACGTAAATCCTCTTGACAAAGAGTGTAATGACCAAGTGTAATGACCTGTTTACCTACCAGAAAAACCGGAAGGAACGTAAAGGCTCAGAATTCAAAAGAAGGACTATACTATTGAGTATTGTTAGATTTCACCCCCCCCTCTAGCAGAAAATTCATTTAACACCTCCCACCTTATCTTTAAGCACTAGAGTATACTAGTCAAAGACAATGCATACCACCTGGTAAACTATGGAAGATATTACACACACCCCATGACATCGCTACACCCCCCTCCCCCCAAGACATCTTTCAGGCATTTCCTAATAAAAATTATGCTTTTAAATCCCGTGATTCAAGCTTTGCAACCCAAGCCTATCATGATGCCCCAAAAAATACTCCACACCACCATGGCATCACCCCCATCCATCACCATATGGCACCAGACCCCACGGGGAGGGGACCGTCTGTGGAGGGGAGAAGGGCCGTTTTATCCCTCACCAGCTCAACACTGCCCTTTTTATTTATAATTTGTCGATTAAAAAACGGTCTCGCTCGAGATAACTTAAAAAGTAGTAATAAAAGGGAAATTATCATTGAGTTTCTACGGCAACCCTCTAACGCCACATCATCTCTATTTATAGCGGTCAACTGGCAAGATTCCCTCCCTGGCAAGACTCGCGCCCTGGTATGATTCCCGCCCTGGCAAGATTTCCACCCCCTGGCGAGATTCCCCGCCCTAGCAAGATTCACACCATGTAAGATTCCCACCCTGGCAAGATTCCCAACCTTGGCAGACCACCCGGGATTCCACACGTTCTATTATTTGTTCTATATTGGCATAATTCCTAGCCTTTTTTTAGTATATTGCTTTTCCGTGACCAGGTCTAATATAAATGACGCCCGTTGTATCTTACAAGCTAGACTAAAAGGGCCCCGTGGAGAGAACAATAACATGCAGAATTTAAGGAAAGATGAGGGGAGATGAATCAATGGGAGGGGGAGCGTCTGTGGAGGGGGTTGGAGGGGGCCTGTTTTTTGCTTCGCCAGCTCAGAACTACCTTTTTTATATAGTCATTTATGTTTATTTATATTTTTTTTTTGTTCCGCAAAGTGGTAATTTCAACTGTTTAATTTTTTAAATGTTTTTTTTTTGTTTTTTTTTTGTTAGCCCGCAGAGGCCCTTCCCTCCACTAGGGTACCGGCCCGCTCACTGGTCGCCTCCAAGGGAGGGTTCAGTCCACCGAACGGTTTGTACCAGTGCTTACGCAACCCAGGGCGCATTTTTTCAGCGAAAATATCAAAATATGCAAAGGAGGGGAAATTCCTGTTCTCACCTATCCCGTGCACTTCGGGGGAGTTTGGTCAGTGTCTACTCATTTTGGGGGCAAAATTCGGACTTCAGCTTGACGATAAAGGAGGTTAAAAAACGGTCTTGTTCGAGATTACGTAAAAAGGAGTAATAATAGGGAAGTTATAACATAATTCCTAGGATATGCCCGCCTCTGACATCACATCATCTCTGTTTCAAGCGCTTAGCTAGCAAGATTCCTACCCCTGACAGCCCACTTGGGATTCCAAGCGCTATATTATTTCTTTTATATTTTCATGATTCCTAGCCATTTTTTCTTGTACATTGTTTTTTCTGTAAAACCCTCCTGAATTACTGTGACCAGGTCTAATATGAACGCCCCCATTGTATCTCACAAGCTGGACTAAAAGGACCCCATGAGGGTCCTGCACAGCAGACACACACGGGTGCTGCTTAACAACGGCAGTGCATATCTTAAGCAGTGACACCTAATGGAAGAGATTGGACAATCATCTTACGAGAAGGGTAGATACCCAACCCGTAAAAAGTATACTTATAGCCCAGAGGGGAATGGCGCTACCACAGTTTTTTCACACTGGCACCAGCCCTCATACCCCCCCCCCTCATCATCAACGTTGTACTAGCCCTCAGCCCCCTAGGGCATTTTCAATCTTCCCATTCCGAAAATAAACTTCTGGAATCACAATAAATAATATGTTTTTGAAAACAAAGAAGTCACCCCCTTTCTTTGCTAGTGTTTGATACTCTTAGCATACCACCTCACAATGCCAGATTATTACTGCCCCTATGACACACTACTGACATCTCCCATCTTCCCCAAAATACTTTTAAAACATTTGTTGCTAAAAGTTTTACTTCAACTCATTCATTCGGGTTTTCGCAAGCAATTCACGCCACAGTGCCAACATATAACTACTCTCGGGCTTTCCTTGTTTTGGTAATAATCTTACAGGTTGACCGCGATTTCTACACTTTACCCTTGATCTCTTTGGTGGTCTTGATTTCTAGGGCTACTCCTGGTTGCTTTAGTTTGCTCTTATTTTTTTATGAAATTGTCTGGGTTTCATTGCTTTGCTAATGATTGCATAGAAGTTGACCATGATTTCTACACTCTGATCACAATTTTGAGGGTATGATTTTGATTTCTATGACTTGTTCCGGATTTCTATGGTTTAATCTGTCATGTAAATAAGTACCTTATGATTATATACTACTGAAAGGCAGTGTATGTAATACACTACCATTCTGGGCTTTAATATTTCCTAGTGATAATACACAATCGTTTCTCATTTGATGCTTTGTAAGAACGTCAGGGACTATGATTTTTTCCCTCAAACACCAAGCATTCTTGGATTTAATTTTTCTTGTCAATAAGCAATAATCCCGTTTTGCTACCCCTACGTCACCAGTCATCATCAGTATAAGCGTCTTCTAACATTTGAAACACACACACACACAAAAACACACAAACACAGACACACACACACGCACACACACGAACAAAAAACACACACAAACAGAAACACACACACACACACAAAAACACATAAACACAAAACACATACACACACACAAACATATGAACACAAAATACAAAACACGCACACACAAAACACACAGACACACACACACACAGCGTCTTACACACACTTAGCGTCGACGTTAAGTGATCTTAAATTAACCTAACTTTTTACATGTCTCTCTTAGCCTTTTGCTTGTAAAAGTGACAAAGTAAACCACCACACTACAAAAAAATATTCAAAGTCTTACATTTCACACAAAAAATTCCAAAATGAACTTTGAAACTTCAAGAGAATGTAGCAGTGACAAGGTAAACGTCGATACAACACTGCAAAACTATTCTAAGTCTTTCATTTCAATAAAAAAAAAATCAAAATGAACTATGAAACGCTAACAGAATGTAACAGTGACAAGGTAGACCACTAGAAAAAAATGTTCCAGGTCTTACATTTCAACGAAAAAATTCTAAATGAACTTTGAAACATGAACTTAAATGTAACAGTGACATGATAAACCACTACAAAAATATTCCTAGTCTTACATTTCAACGAGAAAATCTCGAAATGAACTTTGAAACATCAAGAGAATGTAGCAATGACATGATGAACTACGAGACACCAGTATAATAGAATTCAAGGTCTTACATTTCTAGACAAAAATTAGAAAATTAACTTTGAATCATCAAGTGAGTGTAACAGTGACAGGGTAAATCAGGAGATAACACTACAAAAATATTCCAAGTCTTACATTTGAACAAAAAATTTCAAACGGAACTTTGAAACAGCTACACAATTTAACGGTGATAGGACACAACACTACGAAAATATTCCAAGTGTTCCAATTCTGCGAAAAAATACCGAAATGAACTTCGAAACATCGACAAAATATATCAATAACAAGGTAAACCTTAATAAAAGAATTCCAAGTCTTACATTTCGAGACAAAAATTCCAAAATTAACTTTGAATCATCAAGAGAGTGTAGCAGTGACAAGAAAATAATGTAATAATACTATAAAAATATTCCAAGTCTTACATTTGAACAAAAAATTTCAAACTGAACTTTGAAACATCTACAGAATTTAACGGTGATAAGACACAACGCTAAAAAAATTCCAAGTCTTACATTTCAAGGAAAAAATTCCAAATGAATGTTGAAACATTAGCTGTATGCAACAGTGACAAGGTAAACCAGTAAAAAATATATTCCAAGTCTTACATTTCAATGAAAAAATCCTGAAATGAACTTTAAAACATCAACAGAATCTAGCACTGACATTGTGAACCACGAGACAACAGTACAAAAATATTCCGAGTCTTACGTATCGGCACAAAAGTTCCAAAGTGAACTTTGAAACATCAAGAGAGTGTGACACTGACAAGGTAAATCATGAGGTAACACTACACAAGTATTCCAAGTCTTACATTTCGAGACAAAATTCCTAACAGAAATTTGAAACATCTACAGAATGTAACGGTGACGAGACACAACGCTACAAAAATATTCCAAGTGTTTTCATTTCAAAGAAAAAATCCCGAAATGAACTTTGAAAGATCGACAGAATGTCTGTCCGTCTGTCTGTCTGTCTGTCTGCCTGTCTGTCTGTCTGTCTGTCTGTCTGTATGTGTGTCTGTCTGTCTGTTTGCCTGTCTGTCTGTCTGTCTGTCTGTCTGTCTGTCTGTGTCTGTGTGTTTTTGTGTTTGTCTGTTTTTGTGTTTATGTGTTTCAAATCTTACAAGACGCTTATACTTATGATGACTGGCGACGTAGGGGTAGAAAAACGTGATTATTGCGTAATGACAAAAAACATTAAACCCAAGAATGCTTGGTGATCTAGGGAAAAAATCATATTCCCTGACGTTCTTACAAAGCATCAAGTGAGAACTGATTTTGTCTTATCGCTATGAAATATTTAAGCCCAGAAAGGCAGTGTATTCCATGAAAAATCATAAGGTACTTATCTACAAAACAGAGTCAACCCTACAACTCCAGACCAAGTCATAAAAATCAAGACCATACCATCGAAATTGTGATCAAAGTGTAGAAATCATGGTCAACTTCTGTGCAATCATTAGCAAAACAATGAAACCCTGACAATTTCATAAAAAATAAGAGCAAACTAAAGAAACCAGAGGTAACCCTATAAATCAAGGCCACAGTAGAAATCAAGGGTAAAGTGTAGAAATCGCGGTCAACCTGTAAGACCATTAGCAAAACAAGGAAAGCCCGAGAGTAGTTATAGTTTGGTACTGTGGCTGAAATTGCTTGCAAAAACCCGAATGAATGGCTTGAAATAAAACTTTTAACAAGAAATGTCTGAAAAGTGTTTTTGGGGAGATGGGGCGATGACAAACAAGTGTCATAAGGTACTAGAAAGTAAATAGAGCGTGGTACTGTGGAACCCGAATGAATGAGTTGAAGCAAAACTTTTAACAAGAAATGTTTGAAAAGTGTTTTGAGGGAGATGGGGTGTTGTCAGTTGTGTATCACAGGGGCAGTAATAGTCTTGGATTATGAGATCTGATGCTTATAGTATCAAATACTAGCAAAGAAAGGGGGCGGGGGACTTCTCTGTTTTCAAAAATATATTTTTTAATGTGATTCCAGAAGTCTAATTTTGGAGCGAGAAGATTGAAAATTCCCTAGGCAGGGGGGGGGGGGTGTGAGGGCTGTTGTTTTTGTGTTGTTGTGTGTTTGTGTGTGTGTGTTTGTGTGTTTTTTTATGTGTGTGTGTTTCAAATGTTAGAAGACGCTTATACTGATGATGACTGGTGACGTAGGGGTAGCAAAACGTGATTATTGCGTATTGACAAGAAACATTAAATCCAAGAATGCTTGGTGTTTTAGGGAAAAAATCAGATTCCCTAACGTTCTTACAAAGCAACATGTTAGAGACGATTGTGTCTTATCGCTATGAAATATTAAAAACCAGAAAGGCAGTGTATTCCATGGAAAATCATAAGGTACTTATTTACATAACTGAGTCAACCCTAGAACTCCAGATCAAGTCATAAAAATCAAGACCATACCATCGAAATTGTGATCACAGTGTAAAAATCATGGTCAACTTCTATGCAATCATTAGCAAAACAATGACACTCTGAAAATTTCATAACGAAAAAAAAAACAGTCCAAACTAAAGAAACCAGGAGTAACCCTAGAAATCAAGACCACCGTAGAAATCATTGGTACAGTGTAGAAATCACGGTCAACCTGTAAAACCATTACCAAAACAAGGAAAGCCCGTGAGTGGTTATAGGTTGGTACTCTGGTGCAAGTGTGAAAACACTGGCAGCTCCATTCCGCTCTGGACTATAAGTATACTTTTTACGGTTCGGGCATCTACCCTTCTCGTAGGATGATTTTTCAACCTTTCCCATTAGGTGTCATTGCTTAAGATATGTACTGCTGTTATTACGCAACACCCGTGTGTGTATGTGCTGTGCTGGGCCCTCATGGGGTCCTTTTAGTCCAGCTTATGAGATACAATGGGGGCGTTCAAATTAGATCTGGTCACAGTAACCCAGGGGGTCTTCCAGAAAAACAATGCACCAAAAAAATTGCTAGGAATCATGCCAATATGGAAGAATTAATAGAACGCTTGGAATCCCGCGTAGGCTGCCAGAAGTGGAAACTTGTTAGCTGAGCGCTAGAAACAGGGATGATGTGTTGTCAGAGGCGGGCATATCCTAGAAATTCCATGATAACTTCCCTACTATTACTACTTTTTCAGTTATCTCGAGCAAGACCCTTTTTTAACCTCTTTTATCCCCTAGCTGAAGTCCAGATTTTGCCCCCGAAATGAGAAAAAAAATAAACATAAATAAATAGATGAAAAGGCAGTTCTAAGCTGGCGAAGGAAAATACAGGCCCGTCTCCCTTCCACAGACGCTCCCCCTCCCATGGATTCCTCTCCCCTAATCTTTCTCTAACTTAAGCATGTTGTTATTCCCCCACGGGGTCGTCTTTTAGTTTAGCTTGTAAGATACAACGGCGTCATTTATATGAAACCTGGTCACGGAAATCCTGGGGATCTTCCAGAAAAGCAATATAATGAAAAAAGGATAGGAATTATGCAAATATAGAAGAAATAATAGAACGTGTGGAATATCGGGTGGTCTGCCAGGGCTGGGAATCTTGCCAGGGCGGGAGTCTTGCCAGGGGTTGGGAATCTTGGCAGGGTGGGAATTTTTCCAGGGCACAAATCTTGCCAGGGAGGGAATCTTGCCAGTTTACCGCTAGAAACAGGGATGATCTGACGTTAGAGGGTTACCGTAGAAACTCAACGATAATTTTCCTATTATTACTACTTTTTAAGTTATCTCGAGCAAGACCGTTTTTTAATCTCCTTAATCGCCTAGCCGAAGTCTGGATTCCACCCTCGGAATGATTAGACACAGACCAAACTCACCCACAGTGCGCATGGTATGTATGGAGGCGGGGTAACAATAAATATACACTTGAAAATTACTGCTTTGCACAACGAAAGAAAAATTATAAATAAAAAGGGCAGTGTTGAGCTGGTGTAGAAAAAATGGCCCTCCTCCCCTCCACAGACGCTCCCCTCCCCGTGGGGTCTGGTGCAATATGGTGTTGGATTAGGGTGATGCCATGGCGGTGTGGAGTGTTTTGTGAGGCATCATGATCGGCTTGGGTTGCAAAAACTTGAATCACAGGATTTAAAAGCATAATTTTTATTAGGAAATGCCTGAAAGATGTCTTGGGGTGGGGGATTTAGCGATGTCATGGGGGTGTTTAATATCATCCATAATTTACCAAGGTGGTATGCATTGTCATTGACTAGTATACTCCAGAGCTTTAAGATAAGGTTGGAGGTGTTGAATGAATTTTTCACAACAGGGTGAGTGAAATCTAACAAAAATCAATGAAACAGTGCATTTCGTTAAAGGTCCTTCAAAGAAATCTCATAATATGGTTTAAATGTATCACTAACATCAGGTCACCTAGGGGGTGGGGTGAGGGGTGCTGGTGTCACAAGGGTGAAATGCCATGGCGTTGTGGAGTATTTTGTGGGGCGTCATGATTGGCTTGGGTTGCAAAAAACTTGAGTCACGGGATTTAAAGACATAATTTTTAATGGGAAATGCCTGAAAAATGTCTTGGTGTAGATGATATGTTGTCAGGGTTTGGGGGGAGGGGGGTCATGTATTGTCATTGTGGGGTGAACTACTGCTTAAAAGCTAAGGTGGAGACATTAAGGAATTTTTCCCATGGAAGAGGTGAAAATCTAACAGGTACTCAAATAAATGAATATTTGCCTTAAAACTTCTTAATACTCGTATGTCTTAAATTGCACCTAATACCAACCTTATTCCTCCGGTATTGAATCCTAGAGGGGGGAGGGGGCGTATTGTCGCAAAAATGTGAAATATAATATCTCACGCATTAAATGATACATTTTCGTTTTATCATTATTAATATCTCGAGACTAAATGTGTCTTAAAGTGAAATTGGGAGAGTAACGCATCATTCTAGCGAGTGCCAAAAAATGGGGAATCTTAGCTGTCATACAATAGGTTAATTTTAGAATATGGTTCCAGATACAAAATACTGTGAATGGTTTCATGGACGATTTGCTTGGGGCGCTGTACCATTGGAAGGGAATGACCTTTCGAGTCCTGGCGGGGCAAGAACTATAGAAAAAGAAAAAAAGAAAAAATATGAAAGGTGTTTTGAGTGAAAAAATGGAACACCGAAAATAGAAAATGTCTTGAGGCTTTTGGGCGAAAAATGTCAATATGATATTATCTGGCAGTGATGGATGTTCCGTGTATGCGTAAGATGCGCTGAAATTACACAAAGTGTCTGCCGCCATTAAGTTAATGAAAAAACGCCTTGAGAGTTTCAGTGATGCACAATAATTACATAAGGTGTGTGCTCTAGTTACATTACAAGCGGGGATTCCCCCATGGGTTGCGTCAAGCATATTAGACCTGACGGATTGAAACGTGGTAAGTCGTAAAACTTAATTGGAGTCTAGAGGGATGTGTCAAGGATTCTTGCCAAGTGTGTCCCTTTAATAGAACAGGTGACTGCGTTGTGCAAGTGCGAGGGGTTAAGAGCTCCCCCTGTTAAATGAACTTGTGCATTATCCCGATCACATTCCACGTGATCGAAATACCAGGTAATTTCACCTAGAAATAGGGCATGCGCAGACATAGGGTTCTCATCGGAATCCGGGGAGGGCTGTCGTTAAATGTATTGTTGCTCCACTACTGCCCCCTCCCACGCTCATTTTTTTCCAAAGTAACCCAATCAACATTTTTGAGATAGCCATTTTGTTCAGCATGGTCGAAAACATAATAACTAGGTCTTTTAGGATAACTCAATCCCGTGGGAGGATCCTTCCATGCAGGAAGTTTTCATGGGTGAAGGGACATTGCTATGAAGGGGGCAACGGATTTCCCAGCATTATTTAAAAGACAATCAGAACTTAATAAAAAGAAGTTTTTCAATTGAAAGTAAGGAGTAACATCAAAACTTAAAACGAACAAAAGTTATTACGCATATGACTGGGTTCGCCCTCTAGTCAATACCTCACTCTTTAAGCCAAAGATTTTTTAGTACTTTCATAAGAGCTATTTTTCTAATTAACGGCCTTTGTGATTAATGAGTCATTTTTTAGAACTGAAACAAAATTCAAACTTTACCGTAAAGAGCAAGGTATTGACTAGGGGATGACCCCCCTAATATACGCATTAAAAATATATTAATATAGTAGTTCGTTATATATTTTAATTCGTAAGTTACGTATATATATTACTAATAAAAACGTTCGTAAATAAAATTAAACAACTTTCGAGAAAGCCATTTAACCAAATAAAAGTAAAATTAATATACAATTATTTTTTTTAATTATTCATGTGCGGTAATCCAAAACCAAAACCTGCATTAATTCAATAACGTTCAAAAATTAAATAAAAAAACAAGTTTTTTTTTAACTGAAAGTAAGGAGCGACATTAAAACTTAAAATGAACAGAAATTATTCCGTATATGAAAGGGGCTGTCCCCTCCTGAACGTCTCGCTGTTTGCGCTGAAGTTTGACTCTTTCTCACAACTTTATTTGTTAAAACAATAATAAACTTTAGCGTAAATAGCAAGGCGTTGAGGAGGGAAAGCCCCTTCCATATATGGAATAATTTCTGTTCGTTTTAAGTTTTAATCTCACTCCTTACTTTCAGTTAAAAAAAACTTAATTTTTTATTTAATCTCCAATATGTTTGAAAATTTTGTCGAAATATATTTGCTATTTACAAAAGTTTTCATAACTGTTATTTGACTAGCAAGGTAAGTTCAAAAAGGTCAAATAATGCAAAGATGCAAGTCATATTGGGGAAGGGCTTGTTTCTGAATGTAGACGCGGCTGCTGTGTGTGAATTCAGAGAGTATTTTTATTGAAAAATGCCTTTTTTGCTATTTTTATTGAAAAAGGTGAAAAAAGGCAAATTTGCTGCTCTAGATTTTAAAAATAATTTCTGACCCCTCCTCTCCCCCCGTCCTTCTATAGTTTTGTAAATCCATGCTATTGGTAGGAAAGGGTTTCCAGTTGGGAGTCAAGAGAGGGAAAGAGCAAATCATGCGAAGATACAAGACATATAAGGGGAGGGCTTGGTTCCGAATATACACGCGGCAGCCGCAATATCCATGTGTAAAAGGAAATAATAAATCTCTGTTTAATATGCCATATCGATATAATTTTTTTGTAACATGTAAAAAATATCAATGACAAAATTTTTGGGACACAAGGGAGAGGGCGCTAACTGAGATTCTGTCCTGGGAGAAGAGAGTCCAGGACCACCAATGGTTGGAGGGCTACCAGGTTTAAGACTGCCGCTGAAATTTTTCTGTGACTCGTAAATGTATGGAAGATTTATTTGGAGATATCGTTGAGACAGGGTGACCCGGCTTCGCCTTACCTCTTTGAAATATACATTGATCGCTACTTCAAGTAGGTAGAAGACCGTATAATCGGTTTACATCTCCGTAAGGAGATATGCTTAAAGGCCCTTGGGTTTATAGATGATGAAACTTTTACCCTATCAAGTGTAAAAGATGTATTGGCAGTTCTACAAGGACTTTATTGGTATGAGAGGAATTTTAGGGTAAAAATCTACAAGGGAAAAAGCAATCTTTAGTAGTGTCCTATGTTCCATTTTGCTTACGCCCCTAGGAACCACTGAAGCGTATCAAGTTGATGGACCTATAAAGCGATCAAACACGTTATATTTGGAACCATGGACGAGATTGTGTAATGCAACTAGACGGATTTAGACGATACGCTTTACTAGGTTCATTCATCCATCGCTATAACATGTTTTTTTCCTGGTTCAATATTCAAAATTAAACTTCCTTATATTACATGTTCAAAGATAGTCTTTTTCTAGAAATACTGGTTTTCAGCTGGAAGGCTTATATTCATGTTTTTTCACTATAAATAGAGATTCGATTGGTCTTTCTGCATTAGTTCAAAACACAACTTGAATTAAGCCTTTTATAGTTAAAATAATTCGTTTTCATATGATGAACTCCAAAAGGATTATGGTGAGTAGATATTTCTTTTTAGTCAAAAAGTTTTTCGCTATAGCTGGCTTATAACTATCTGTCATATTGGCTTTCTGATTGACAGGGGACCGCATATTTTTCGCTAGTTTCATACCAGACGTCCAGGTGTTTGCCTGAAATAGCTAGCTAGCAAATGCATATTCTATTTTAAATAACAGATCGCAATTATGGATTAATCCAACTTTATAACTGTCATTTTTTGTCAGCGATTGCTAAAAAACTATGAGACCTGAATTTGCGTCTGTTGCAACTCATGGGGTATTATTAGGGAAGAAGGGGGAGGGCTAGGAAAAAAGAGTGAATATGGGGGAGGAGTAGGAAAAAAAGAGTAGAGGTGTTGAAAAAAAGGGAGGAGTATGGGAAAGAGGTGAGTGGGGTAAAGAAAAAAAGTGTTTTTTTTATTCTTTATGTATCATATTTAAAAATATGTTTTATAGCAGTCATATAGATATAGGCTATTCGGCTCAAAATGCTTCTCAAGTACTTTACAGGAATATCTCTTTTTAAGACTATAATTGAACAATACGTCCCATTTAAATATAAAGAATATTGTTAATGTATTTGGAGTGGGCTTTGGGGAGGTGGGAGGGGCGAAACCCCTCGTTAATATTCTGAATAAATATCAAACGTAGCTAATAGTCAAAAATTTTTCTTTTTTTTCTTTTTTCATATATTGAAGTGGCGTTCTTTTTTTTCTATGTGTTTTAGGATGATTTAAGCCTATAAGGCTACAAGTTACATAGCAAAAAAATAAAATTAATTTTTATTCCAGGACACTGGTAATCAAACACCAAGCCAATAGCGGTCGAAGTTTGATGCCGGGCCGGATAGCACTGACACAGACATAATCAGATCCATGGACTTGAGGAGGGATAGTGTAATCCGCTTCGCACCCCGAACAGTTTCTACCGACCTACCTGCAATTTCCAAGGTAACCCCCATTTTTCAGATAGTTTTCAACTTTATAATGCGCTCACAATTTCGCATAGGGAAAAAGGAGTGGCTATGTTGTAGAAAAGGGATGGGGGTGAGAGGGAAACCTTAACTTTGCTACATGACTTTTGGTACTTATTTAGTACCTGGTAAACATGTGAGTAGAAGTGTATTGAAATGCTTCATGTGATATAGGTTATTGCTTCTTACTGAGATATTGACAGCTCCTTGACAAATATTTTTTATTTACTTTATTGCTATTAGCCAAACGTTGCGTTGTGTGTGTGCCATAGCAACTAGTAAATATTTATCGGGCTTTTTTCTGCTCAATTATTTTCAGTGTAATTGATATCATGAAAATGGTGAAATATAGAATTGATTAAGCTCTATCTGGTTACTTTATATGGGTGAAGGGTGGCAAGTATTTAGCCAATTTAATGTTAGGAGGGATATTAAGTTTTGACGGGGTGAAAAATGGTACTTATTTAGTACCTGGTAAACATGTGAGTAGAACTGAAATGCTTCATGTGTAATAGGTTATCGCTATATACTGAGATATTGGTAGCTCCTTGACAAATATGTTTTATTGTACATTATTTTATTGCTATTAGCCAAACGTTGCGTTGTATGTGTGCCATAGCAACTAGTAAATATGTATCGGGCTTTTTTCTGCTCAATTATTTTCAGTGTAATTAATACCATGAAAATGGTGAAATATAGAATTGATTAAGCTCTATTTGGTTAATTTATATGGGTGAAGGGTGGCAAGTATTTAGCCAATATAATGCTAGGAAGGAAATTAAGTTTTGACGGAGTGAAAAATGGTACTTATTTAGTACCTGTTAAACATGTGAGTAGAACTGAAATGCTTCATGTGAAATAGGTTATTGCTTCTTACTGAGATAATGGTAGCTCCTTCACAAATATTTTTTATTGCACATTATTTTATTACTATTACCCAAACGTTGCTTTGTGTGCGTGCCATAGCAACTAGTGAATATGTATCGGGCTTTTTTCTGTTCAACTATTTTCAGTGTAGTTAATATAATAAAAATGGTGAAATATAAAATTGATTAAGCTCTATTTGGTTAATTTATATGGGTGAGGGGTGGGGCAAGTATTTAGCCAATATAATGCTAGGAAGGAAATTAAGTTTTGACGGAGCGAAAAATGGTACTTATTTAGTACCTGTTAAACATGTGAGTAGAACTGAAATGCTTCATGAGAAATAGGTTATTGCTACATACTGAGATATTGGCAACTCCTTGACAAATATTTTTTATTGTACTTTATTTTATTGCTATTAGCCAAACGTCGCGTTGTGTGTGTGTGTGCCATACCAACTAGTGAATATTAATCAGGTTTTTTTCTGCTCAATTATTTTCAATGAAATCAATATCATAAAATGGTGAAATATAAAATTAATTATGCTCTATTTGGTTAATTTATATGGGTGAAGGGTGGCAAATATTTAGCCAATATAATGCTAGGAAGGAAATTAAGTTTTGACGGAGTGAAAAATGGTACTTATTTAGTACCTGTTAAAAATGTGAGTAGAACTGAAATGCTTCATATGAAATAGGTTATTGCTTCTTACTGAGATATTGGCAACTCCTTGACAAATATTTTTTATTGTACTTTATTTTATTGCTATTAGCCAAACGTCGAGTTGTGTGTGTGTGTGCCATACCAAGTAGTGAATATGTATCTGGCTTTTTTTCTGATCTATTATTTTCAGTGAAATTAATATCATAAAAATGGTGATATATAAAATTGATTAAGCTCTATTTGGCTACTTTATATGGGTGAGGTGTGGGGCAAGTATTTAGCCAATATAATGTTAGGAGGGAAATTAAGTTTTGACAGGGTGAAAAATTGGCATAGTTTTGACGTTATAAAATAGTGGATATTGCACATTGTGTATTGCACACATGTGGGGATAGTGTGTGTGTGTGTGTGTGTGTGTGTGTGTGTGTGTGTGTGTGTGTGTGTGTGTGTGTGTGTGTGTGTGTGTGTGTGTGTGTGTGTGTGGTGTGTGTGTGTGTGTGTGTGTGTGTGTGTGTGTGTGTGTGTGTGTGTGTGTGTGTGTGTGTGTGTGTGTGGTGTGTGTGTGTGTGTGTGTGTGTGTGTGTGTGTGTGTGTGGTGTGTGTGTGTGTGTGTGTGTGTGTGTGTGTGTGTGTGTGTGTGGTGTGTGTGTGTGTGTGTGTGTGTGTGTGTGTGTGTGTGTGTATGCTATTAACAAAATTAGTAATTTATTATGTACTTGTTTTATAAATAATGCTTTAAGCAAAATTTTTAATTTATTATGCATTTGTTTGATAAATAATAATACGAATGCAAATCCAATTAAGAAAAAAAACATTTGTTTGATAAATAATATTAATACAAATCCAATTAAGAAAAAAATAAACTGTGTGTTATAATTGTGATAAAAGAAAAAAAGCTCAATCCATTCATTTTAGTTTCAGGGGAAAGCTACAAAAACAACTACCTTCCGTGTCCCAGGACTTCAGAATATCATGGATAATTGTCCACTCTCACTGTAACAATCAGATGATTTTAGTGAAGGTACGTCGTTTAGTATTCCCTCGGATTTCCAGTTTACAACGGAAGAGATGAACGGTCTTATAGAAATTGTTGGATCTGGTGTTTCCGGGGACATTTTTGACGATGATTTTATTATTAGTGAATTAGGTCATGTGCAAATAGGTGCAGGACATTAAAATATTGTCGCGTCCCCGGAACTACGTGAATTTGATTTGTTAGAATCTGCTCTAGGAAACTTACAAACACATAGGGTAGATTTTAATCCTCCTGAGGAAAACTTGGTTGACGGGGGTGTCATTTTAACAGACCCTGTCAATGTTCTTCATACCTACATCGACCGAATTTGAGCACTTATTGAGATTCAGATTCAGAATTGGGGCGGTCAGGGAGGATTAAGGCATCGGTCGATCAAAAAGTTTATTTACAAAAGGGGACATCAGGAGGCATTTTTTATTTTCATTTTTCAACTGGCAACCAAACTTTTTACCCTGGCCTAAATGAATTTGAGGGTAACTTTTTCAATTGGGTCAATAAATTAATATCAACTTTGGACACATTTAACGAGAAGGGAAGCGGGTCCACAATTTTATACATTAAATATATGGATCTGAATCTCAAAAGATTAAAAAAAAACGTTATTTTGAGGGGAGGGCGGGGTATAAAAATAAAATGCCACCCATATTTGTCCGCTACAGGGGGGGTTAAGGGTTTCAAATTTGACACGGGGTTGCAATGTTTAAAATATGCATTTTTAGCAGCAGCTCGTAAAACATTAAAAAGTGATTCAACAATGAAAAATCTTGACAGAATTGCAAGAAATGGTGGAGACATTTTCCCTAAAGTAAATTTTGATTGTTTAAAGGGAAAATATCTGGTTTCCTTAAAAGAAATAACCCTGTTTGAAAAAAAAATCTTGGGTTGGGGGTGGTTTTTCTCCAGTATGACATAGAATTTGTAAAAGGGGGAAAGAAACCAAATAAAAAAGGAATTTTATATTCAGTTAGGACACCGTTGGTAGATAATGTTAAAAATTGGGTTTGGATTGTCTATGAGCTTCCCAAAGATGTAAACTCCTACGGTCATTTTTTCCCTGTTACGGCGATAATTCAACTCTTGTCTCAAGGTGTCCAGAAAGGGGAACGTCACTATTGTCCCATGTGTCTTTCCCCATTTAGAACATTCACGGATCATATGAGATATTGCAAACTGTGTGGCAATCAAAGGTTAGAAATGCCGGTAGGAGACAAAGCTACTTTATAATTTAAAAATTTCCAAAATTCCCTTTTGCAGATTGATAAAGTATCTTTAGACTGTGAAGAAAGACTGTTGGAGGTATCGGACCCATCAAGGCCAAATATAGTCAAGGAATACAAACTCGTAGCGTGTTCCTATGCCCATTCCCGACACGATTACAACCATAAAATGCAATTGGAAGAGTTTTTTGCGACTATGGATGAGGAGGGTAGTATGGAACAATTATTAGTGCACTTAATAAAAGCAGCAAATAAATCTATTTCACGACTGCGTCACACCAACTACCCTATGTCATTAAAGATAAGGAGCAACGGGCACTAGAAAAGGGGACAGTTTGTTGGGTTTGTAGGGGTGCGTTTGCCGCGAAAGATGCTGTTCGGGATCATGACCACCTTATTGACCCCAATTAAACGGGGAAAAGTAACTTTCGGGGGTGGGCTCACGATTCATGTAATTTAAAGATTAAACAGCAGCTCTTTCTTCCGGTTTTCATACATAATTCCAACTACGATCTGAAGTATGTGCTACCAGCAATGGCACATCTTCAAAGAAATGGAGCTGTGGATGGTGCATGGGTGATAGACAGCTTTTCCTACAAAATCATTCCTAAATCAGCGGAAAAGTTGCATGTTTTGGAATTTATGTGGGGATATGTTGAAAACGACGTGGATTACACGCATAAAATTCGCTTTTTAGATTCCTTTAGTTTTTTTCCATAATCTTTGAGCGAATTAATTCAAGTGCAGAAAAACGATGACGGCTGCAACGCTTTCCCCCTTCTCAAGCAACAATTTCGAAATGATTTATATGATTTGTTGACGGTCAAGGGTGTGTATCCTTATGATTATTACAACTCCATGTCAAGAGTCGCCGAGGAAACTATTCCCTCAATCGAGTTGTTTTACGACAGTCTACACGATCGTAGGTGTATTCCTGATGAATACAGTTTTGCCAAAAAAGTATGGGCAGAGGGAGGGTTTAAAAATGGGTTTGACTACTGAAAGCTGTATTTGTCAAGTGATGTGCTCACTCTGTTGGACATTATGTGTAAAAATACGGACAAAATATATGAGGAATTTCATCTTGATATAGGGTATTATTTTTCATCTCCTCATCTGGTAATGGACCTCATCCTAAAAATTAGCGGAGAAAAAATTGGGCTGATCACTGACATCGATCAGCACCTGTTTATCGAGAGGTCAATGAGGGGTGGATACATTTTTCAAGGGGATTGTCTCTTGGAAACTGATCCAACTGGAGAGAAGACGGGAACAAAATCGGATGCAGTGTTCCTTGATATGAATTCCCTCTACCCCTCGGCCATGTCCCATTATGCGCTACCCTGCAATGACCATAATTGCCGACCTCCTGCCGAAGAAAAATATTGTTTTACATCATGTGGCTTTAAAATGGATGTGCAACAACAGTTTCAATGTCACAAAGGTTCATAGAGCCCTCCAGTTCAGTCAAAAACTCTATATGAAAACGTTTGTTGACACTTTTGTCAAGAAACGTTCTGAAGCGAAAAAAAAATGTCGAAAAAGAAATCTATAAACTCATTTTAAATTCGGTATTTGGTAAAATGTGCGAAAGTCTTCGTAATAGGAATCGTTGTGACGTTGTGACCGATCCCAAACAATGTGCTCCAATTATTGCCGATCCAAACTACACTTCCTTTACAATCATTGGCCCGGACATGGCACTATTGAATAGGAAAAAAGAAACATTGTCCTGAATAAAAATATTGCTGCAGGCAGTGCCATCTTGGAAATCTCTAAAAAGCTCATGTTGGAATTCTACTACAATGTGGCTAGGGTACAGTGGCCGGAGAAAAGTAGAGGTCTGCTATGGGGACAGAGATTCTTTACTATTAAAAGTAAAAACTCAAAACCTACTTGATGATTTGGCGCACGGTGAAATCATCAGTTCTCGGATGGACTACACTAACTGAAGTGGGGAGGTCTATTCCGACCTTGTCAAACGTCGGGCGCCAAATCAACTTTTATTTTTAAAATCAGAAACGGGAAGTGTTCCCATGGTATGTTTGTAAGTCCGAAGGTGTACTTTATACTGACACACAACGAGGAAATCAAAAAAGTTGCAAAGGAGTACCTACGCGCTATATGGAAAAGCACTTTGACATGGGCGTTTAAAAGAATTGTATTGTTGAAAATACAATTCCACGAGTGAACTTGTTGACAATTTGCTCGTTAAACTATAGGAATTTCACTGTAAATATTGAATAAATTGCCATGAGTACCATTTTCGACAAGGACTATGTTTGTCAAGACGGTGTGAATACCCTCCCCATTGGGCACTACTTAACTTCCAACCGAGCCGAATATGTTAGTCATAGGGAAAGTCTCGGTTTTAGTAAAGTCCAATAAAACAAATTTCCCAAAACCTTGGAGGGGCCTGGTGACCCGGAGAGGGAGGGGCCTTCGGCTGCCTGGCCGTCCGCCAGCGGGAGCGGGGGTGCCACCACCAACGTTGTCTTCTTTTACTTTTGAGCAGATTTTTTTTACTTTTGTAAATATACATGTTGTTGTTGTTGCGTTCAAATTAAAAATGGTGTAAAAAAAATGTGATTCTTTAAAGTGTATTTTTCATTAAATGTTGTATTTCTTATAAATAAAAAATTTGTATTTATTAAAGTGCTTTTTTTCTAGTGCATTTTTAAAATAAATGTTTTTGTTTTTCCTATAAATAAATAAATTAAAAATCCTAAGTGTATTTTTCTTGTTTAAGGTGCATTTTTCTGTAATGTATTGTTTGTAAAGTGCTGCTTTTAATTTAATAATACAAGAAATATGATTCTTCATTGATTTTGTTCTTCTCATTATTCCTGAACGGAGTAGTAGTAGTACTAGGGAAATTATTTAGTCATTAGACAACTATAGTCTACAGTTAGTTGTAGGTGAACTGTTGAAGGGAACATGTATCAATTTAAAACACGATTCAGATCGTTTCTGTGTGGTCCATCAATGTCAGGCAAAACGACACTCTTAACTAAAATAATTAAAAATTGCGATAAAATGTTTGTGGAAAAGCCCAAAAAAATCTGGCCGTCCGCCAGCGGGACAGGGGGTGCCACCACCAACGTTGTCTTCTTTTACTTTTGAGCAGATTTTTTTTACTTTTTTAAATATTCATGTTGTTGTTGTTGCGTTCAAATTAAAAATGGTGTAAAAAAAATGTGATTCTTTAAAGTGTATTTTTCGTTAAATGTTGTATTTCTTATAAATAAAAAATTTGTATTTATTAAAGTGCTTTTTTTCTAGTGCATTTTTAAAATAAATGTTTTTGTTTTTCCTATAAATAAATAAATAAAAAATCCTAAGTGTATTTTTCTTGTTTAAGGTGCTTTTTTCTGTAATGTATTATTTGTAAAGTGCTGCTTTTAATTTAATAATACAAGAAATATGATTCTTCTTTGATTTTGTTCTTCTCATTATTCCTGAACGGAGTAGTAGTAGTACTAGGGAAATTATTTAGTCGTTAGACAACTATAGTCTACAGTTAGTTGTAGGTGAACTGTTGAAGGGAACATGTATCAATTTAAAACACAATTCAGATCGTTTCTGTGTGGTCCATCAATGTCAGGCAAAACGACACTCTTAACTAAAATAATTAAAAATTGCGATAAAATGTTTGTGGAAAAGCCCAAAAAAATCTACTATTGTTACAGTATTTGGAAGGAGTCATACAATAAAGTAAAAGCAATTAATACATCGGGTGTGCAGATAAAATTCATACATGGACTTGATGTTTTAAACATTATAGTACCAAACTCTTTGCTGATTATTGACGATTTAGCTGAATCCATTGAACAATGGTCCCAAGAATGCTACAACTGTTCAATGTTTGCTCTCATCATGAACAGATTTCCGTTACTCTAGTTCTACACAATCTCTTTCATCAGAGCAAATGTACGCAAACACTTGCTTTGAACTGCACCTACTATGTCATCTAGAGAGTTGTTCGTGATTCCAGCTCGCTAATAACTCTATAAACAAATATACCCCGGTGCACCCAAATTTCTACTTTCAGCGTACAATCAGGCAACTAATAAACCCTATGGCTACATCCTATTGGATCTTAATCAAAATACACCCGAGGATCTGCGTGTAGTCACAGATATTTTTGACAATGAAATTACAGTATAGCTCGCCGTGAAAGGTAAAAAGGTCTATTAGTTGCCATCATGATACTGAAGAAACTACATGAAAATAGACATTTATTTTCCGTTCTAAGCGCTTCAAAACACCAACTTAGGAAAGCCATACTCAAACATGGAATTGACACTGATTTCATTAATCTAATATCCAAACTTTGTTTAAATTTAACCGAGGGCAATGTTCAACTGCCAGAAGTAGTTAATCATCAGGCAAAGCAACATCGTTCCATTGTACGTGCCTTGGCCTGTAAAAATAAAGGAAAGAATTTTAAAAGGAAACGTCTTCTTCAAGCGGGCGGTAGCTTTTTCTCGCTTTTACTGCCAATAATTGCAGGACGTGTAAACTGTTTTCTCTAGAGAGCTAAACACTATAAATTGACTCCAATAGAACTCGCTCTCTTACCCCTGAAACACTTTGAGGACAATTTGAGTAAATTCATTGACAACGAGAATATTGTGGATGATAAAAAACTGCTTTTACTTCAAGATGCACTTCGCAAAGTGGACAAACAAAAGCCCTATCGTGCAAGAGCCAGTGTCATTGATCACAAAAAAGAACTATCTCCACAGGATTCTTCTGCTATCACTGCTGGAACACAATTAAAAAAGGAGGAATTGGATTCAATAGTGTCGAGCAATAGAAATCTAATGCCCCACTCATATCGTGAACAAAGTACACGACTCATAACATATCTCATGGAAAGTGGTCATGATCATATTCAAGTTGATAGCAATGGGAAAGGGATTATAATTCAGGGCAAGAGCTATAATCTACTTGATTTAATCTATGATATGGTTACAAATCGCAAAGGACTATTATCATTTGACAGTCATCTATACAACTTCCTAAACACATTAAACTTCCCGAAAGCCTTATTAGCAATAGGCAAATTCTAAAAAAATTAAATGAACATGCTCCCTCGTCGACATTAAAACAAGAACAAGAAGAAGAAGAAGAAGAAGAAGAAGAAGAAGAAGAAGAAGAAGAAGAAGAATATTTTAAATCAATCTTGGAAAATACTAGCACACCTAGTGTAAACAATGATTTGACACTAAGGAGGAGGATGAGGAGCACATCACTGATAGCTAGACAAAAGCGAAGACATATCATGTCAACGTCAAAACCACCACCAACCACTAGTATAAAAAAGTTTAGCGGACGTTACACTACGTGTTTACGTTCAAAATGGCTGAAGTTCTGAAACGTGTTTATGAAAATATTGGTGAAGTGGGAAGTTTAAGTTCCCCCGCCAATCTTTACAAAGTCACTGGTGTTCACACTAAAAGTTTACAAGACTATCTACAAAATGAATCAAGTTACATTCTGCATAGAAATCATAGGCTTCGTGCTAATCAATATCGAAAAACTAAAGCCTTTTTCCCATTGCATATAATGCAAGCAGATCTCCTAACTCTAGATGAGATTCAAAGACGTCACAATACACCGCACAAGTACATTCTACTTGCAATCAGTGTTTTTAGTCGCTATGCGTATGCAATTCCATTGCGAACAAAGAGAGGCGTTGAAGTTGCTCAGGCCATTGAAAGTATTCTCGAACAGGATTCATATCAAATCTATCAAATCTATCAATTCAAATCTATCAAATTGAAAAGATATTAAAGACTCGTACTCACAAGGGTAAGAAACAGTTACTTGTTCGGTGGCTAGGATAAAACTCTGATTTTGATTCTTGGATCGGTGTTGAAGGTATTGCCAATGCCCAATGATTTCTATGTAACATTTATGTCCAACGTTTCTGATCCTCTCTACAATGACTTCAATAAAACAAGTGATTTTTGGACGAAACTCTCCCCCGCTATCAAAATTTGAAGGTGCGTGTGAAGTGGCTCTTGTCGACTGTATTCTCAAAAATATCTATGATATCCTGAGAAAAGATCGTGTGTATGATATAAAAGTTATACCATTCGATTGGTCACTCTTTGTCGAGTATAAATGGGTTGAAGCATTTAAATCACAGTTTATATAATTATCCAGTATGATCTTTCCCTATCTCACCCATTATAAAAACCCGGACCAAGGTGCGAGTGCTCCAGAGAACGTTTTTGCAGATAGAAACATAGACGGCATCAGATCTTTTCGCGGGTAGACAAGTCAGACTGTGATCTAATCGGAAACAAGTGGAAACCCGCTGTTACGAATAATGCACTTTGTTGGAAACAATCGGAAACAGATTAACCCGCTAATGCAGAAAGAAGTGGGAGGAGCTTTTTGTTCGTACCGAGAATGAAGACCAGAAATGATCTGCGATAAACTTACTGGATAATTCTATAAACTGTTATTTAAATCTAGTGAATATCCACATTTCACATTGAAATATAAAGAATATGGTACTATGATGGATTTGTGTCGTACAATCAATAGAAAAATCTCATATCGTAGGAATGGTACATTCCATTTTAATTATTCAATGAAACACGATAGAATTTAAAATACCTCACCTGTTGACACTGAAATGATTCATCTCCATGATAATCTGAGAGAAGTTCTTGGCTTTAAACAGAATATGATCAATGGGAAAAACGCAGGCACTGTTAGCGGGATGGATCAGGTTATTTTTGCTGATTATCCACCTGGTTTTGCCTCGGACTCTTGTATATTCCTGTATGCATCCTTTGTGGAAACATGGATAGTTGGTAATTAAAATGTCCCCTTCCTATGTGTTCTTGAACAAAAAACAACCCACGAACTTGTTAATCACTATAATATAAAGCATCTTCAGTATGTTCCTGTAAACACTTCATATTTGGAACTCTGTCAGTTAAAACTAAGGCGTGAATTGGGTGATCCCCTAGCAATAACAAAAGGTTTAGCTGTGATTACATGCCATTTTCGACCAATCGTCGACACCACCTAAAATGAACAATAGAAGAATACCATTTGTCTGTCCTGATATCAATTGCTATGTTGGTGCTCTGAGTCCACGTCACATATGTCATGGATTGGACTACTGCAAGGGGCGTACTACAATGTCTGGCTATGATCTTGGTAGCTGGTTTGCTAGGCTATTTCGTTCTGCACTACCCCTTGCCAGAAAATATCGTGTACCTGCTGCATTAAATTTTGCTGCCTCAACACTACAGGATTGAGGGTCGGCTAAAAATTTTAAACGAGAGTGTTAAGGAAAATATTAGATCTTCAGCAAGAGCCGTTGGTGAACAATTAAAATCTCAGCAAAATGGTAAGGGATTAAAAAGGATGCGTAAAAATTTTAAACGAGAGTGTTAAGGAAAATATTAGATCTTCAGCAAGAGCCGTTGGTGAACAATTAAAATCTCAGCAAAATACGAAGGGATTAAAAAGGATGCGTGGACGTCATTCACTCATCAGTCTCTACTCAGGCGGGAGGCGAAGGATATCAACAAGGACTTTGAGGAATAGAACGAAGAAGACCAACAAGAAGAAAAAGAAAAAGATTGTTAGATCAAAGAAGGATTTCTTCTCTTAAGATGACTTATTTCCCCCTACAAGGAATCACATCCATCAATCAGTTCCTCATTGAATCTGTTCAACCCTGAAAATGTTGATGTCAGTGTCAAGTATGGCTACTATGAACAATTTCATCCTCAACAACCCCTCTCAGAAAATATACACTTTCAGATATTTTCCAATGAAGACTATTTCCTTGATTTGTCATCAACATTTATTGATTTAAATGTTGCGGTGAAGAAAAAGTCAGACAATATAACTCCAACTGCTGCCGATGGCCTTTCCTATGAAAACTGTATTCCACACAACCTGTTCAAACAAAATGTATTTTATAATGGAACATTGGTGAGCACTAGAAATAATTTATCCAACAATGCAAGCTACATACAATTTATGATGATGACACCAAAGGCATATAAGTAGTTGAGAGGACAAACATTGGGCTATGAATGTCGATCAGGTGTTAATACTGACGGTGAGTTGACTACTGCAGTGACCCAGGAGTATCATTTAGTTGGAAAATTAAATCATGAGATGTTCAATATATCGCAATGGTTACCCCCCAAAGTCAAGATTGACATAAAGTTGCAACTAGCTGCATCGAATTTCATTTTGAAAAAAACACTTCCTGCAGCACCCGATGCAAATGTCATTATCACTTTGGCAATTCTTCATGTTCGAAAACAACAAGTTATGAGTTCTGTTGCATTGGCAGTGAGAAAGCTAAGAGCCAATAGCAACAACATTAAACTTCTTGTCCCCCACACGATCACCAATCAACGTCACATTGCCACTGGCTCTTGCAGTTATACCGATTCATCATTTATCAATGGAGAAATCCCATCAAAATTGGCTTTGGCCTTTGTAAAGAGTGGCAGTGCCGTTGGATCCTGGACTGCATCCCCCCATGGTTTTAATTTTTTTGGTCTTTCTAGCCTTGTGTGCAAAGTGAAAGTATTCCGCTGTCCACTCTATCATTTGATGAAAAGTCCTATAGAACACTGTATGAGTTGACCATGCAATCCCTAGATCATGACTCCCAACTATTTGAAAATAGAATGACCGATTCAATGTTTTCAAAAAATCAGGGTGTAATTGTTTTGGACCTGTCTGGTACCCAGGATATGAGTATAGTACGAACAGGGAATGTATATTTAGAGTGCACATTTGCTGATGCTTTGACTGAGAGTATCACGCTAATATTATTGAGCCAGTTTGCAAACTATTGGTAAATCACACCCAACGGCAGTGTTCTACTAGATCTATCACCACGAACACAAACCAAGTAATCAGCGTATTTAATAAGTATCCATACATGTCCCAGTACAAGTCCTATTGCATACCATTGGACTTCATTGAAAAAATTCCAAGTGTTAACAATACCCTATTCATTGTTAATAGCAGTTCATCGACTTTGAAGACAGGCCATTGGCTATGCATCTTTCAAACAGCGAAGAATATTGAATTTTTTGATCCTCTTGGCCTATCATTTAAATTCTACACTCCACACATCAGCAACTTTATTGAGAGCAGTGGGAAAACTATTATTTAAAATCAAAGGAGAGTACAGGATTTAACGACTAAGACATGCGGCTTTCATGCACTAATCTTTTTTATGTTCAGATGTCGTGGCTATACCTACAAGTAGTTTCTCAACATTTACGTTGACTTTCCTCGATTGAATTACTTTCTAGTGGAAAATATACTTACAAGCGTGTTTAATATTGATTTTAGTGCCCTAAGAATAAAATGTTCTAAAAATATATGTGAAATTGTTTATTAATAAAAATAATGTATATACATGATAAAAACAACTTTTCTACTCTTTAGATTTCATCTTCTACTAGGTATAGGTATTTTTCGAGAACAACTAATGCAGGTAGATTATCTGAATTCACAGTATACTGATCCTGATGTGCTGCAATGTCAGGGTCACATTTTCTACAGTACAGTGTAACTTCACTCTTATCATATATCTTTGTATTAGTCAATGATAGTATTCTCATTCATTTTATAGAATTCGCATGTTTCAATTTGCTTATTTGAAGCAATGTAACAAACAGTGTCCTCAAGTGGCGAATAACATTCCGTCACAGCCAAATAAAAATCAGTGTTCTTATAATCATAGTAGCCAATGTCTTCACAACGATGACGTAGAAACCAAATTCTTTTATTGTTCCAACAGTTGAATCGTTGACCCGGCTCCTCCTCCCAAAACAATCTAAAGCCACAACGATACCAATCTCTTAGCAATAAACTAAAATCACGCTTAGGATTCTTTTCAATCATACCAGGATATGTATTCTCCCACCGATTACATTCATCATAGTGGCGATTCGAGCATAGGTGCCCTCTAGGATAAGAGTCACACACCCCTTAAAGACAGGAATTACAACCTTTAATTTGTACAGCATATCCTCTATGCAATTTACACGGGTTGCATAATCTGCACTTTTCATCATACTCATCAATCATTGTACAATTCTCACATGATGACCAGCTGCCTAGTGTATACATACATAGTGGACATGTATGGAATATTTTTCATGTGTTGACACTCTCACCACCAAAATGAAACTGAGCTACGATTAGACCCCGGCGCCGCACCGATGAGGGAAGACCGGTGGCGGCGGGGCCAAAAACAGTTCGCCGCACCACGCCCCCGGTAAGATGTCGAAGGCGAGGCGCCGGTAAGATATCAGCGGTGCGCGGTGGCGTGATCAATGTTGACCGCAAACATTAATGTTTTCATCAGTTTTTTCTAAAATCACAGCTTAAATTTACAACAGATTCGAGCCTATTCATGAGTTAAAAAATTCACAAGTCGCTGGCTGGAAACTGGTCTTCGTCGTTATTCATCAAGAGATGTAGAAATGTAGTAGAAACGAAATGGCTGTGGTGTTTCAGAACCCTTGCATAATACGAGTAAGGGAAGTATCTATTAGTTATGTTTTCTTAACATAAATAATTATCAAAATTAGTAGTTTTTTCATCGAGCAATTCTGCATACAAAACTTCAAATACCGTATCACAAAATTCGTCAGTTATCTGGGTAAAAACTTTGAATATAACGTTGAACTTAGAAGCTTAATTTTTTCATAATGTCCTTTGCCTATATCTGTTTTGTCACCTTTAAAACAGTTGAAATGGGCGACCTTGATATTGATTTTTTTTGCTCTTTTGGATTCTTAAAAAGACTTCTTGTATTAAAAACTGGTTTTTAATTACAATTTAAAAAAATGTATTTTAAAGTTTTTTGGCTTCTTTATAGAATATATGTCATATAGGCTAAGGCTGAACTGCTGCTTTTTTATTGCTTTTGGCTGCTCTTTTGGATATTATTCATTTTTTTCTTCTGGGGATTCATTCCGAATTATAAATTGATTAATACCTAATATCAGTCAAATTATAAACTGTATTTAAAAGGAGTAAATTTATCGGTATTTGATAGCAATTTTTACGGTATTTGATAGCAATTCTGCTATCAAATACCGTATCACAAAATTCGTCAGTTATCTGGGTAAAAACTTTGAATATAACGTTGAACTTAGAAGCTTAATTTTTTCATAATGCCCTTTGCCTATATCTGTTTTGTCACCTTTAAAACAGTTGAAATGGGCGACCTTGATATTGATTTTTTTTTTGCTCTTTTGGATTCTTAAAAAGACTTCTTGTATTAAAAACTGGTTTTTAATTACAATTTAAAAAAATGTATTTTAAAGTTTTTTGGCTTCTTTATAGAATATATGTCATATGGGCTAAGGCTGAACTGCTGCTTTTTTATTGCTTTTGGCTGCTCTTTTGGATATTATTCATTTTTTTCTTCTGGGGATTCATTCCGAATTATAAATTGATTAATACCTAATATCAGTCAAATTATAAACTGTATTTAAAAGGAGTAAATTTATCAAATTGAAAAATACATGATGAACACTTCAATTACACTGAAACAAAAAACACTTAATGGTTGATCCGGTTTTAAGAAAAATTAAATGCCAGCTATTTTCTGGTAAAAAATGAAAAGCTCCTCCGTTTTAAATGTAATTAAATGAAATTGTATGCAGACTGAAGTAGCTCCAGGAAGATCTTGAGATTTTCATCCTAGTTCTTCGCTTTTAATCCAAGCAAAATGTTACAAGGACACTTAGTATCAGTTATTGAATTTAAGCTTTGATTGCCAAATGCTCACAAAAATTACCCAATTTAACAAAGTCGCAGCAATAAGTCACCTGTGGTGAAAATACTCAAAGAGTTCTCTTAGATTCCCATCCAGGCTCAAAGCTTCTGCTATGGTCATTTCCATGGAAATCTCCAAAGAGTTTCTTTTTAAAAAAGCTTTCAAGCGTAGTTAGGGGTATTTAGCCTTTTTTGCTTTTCTTCAAAGCTTTGAAAAAAGTGTTATAATATTCCAAATGTTACATTTGTTATATTTGTGCATATTTTTGGTAATAATTCGTGGGGTGATCGAAATTTTTAAACCACTGTAGATACGTAAGAACGTTGCAACATCTAGTACCCTGAGGTCATAAGACTATCAAAGACTCCTCCTTGAACCTCCCAAATTGAAAGCTTTTACTATGACCTGGCCTTTTAATGTAACTTGGGCACTGGACCAAGGGCGCCATTGTCACTCGAGCGCAACGTTAGTTGGGGATGTCAATATCGCATTCGTCACACCAATTTGTTTTAGTGTGAATCTGCCTGGTACTTATGACTGAATGTTTTCAAATTAAACCCGTTTCATCAATAAGAAAAAAAACGGGTTGGACGCATATGTTCCTTTCCCTTTGGACGATAAAACCATGCAAGTGCTGTATCAAGTATAACTCACAAAAATCTTGTTAATTTTTGTCAACTTTTGAACTTTTTGGCATCCCTGCTTTCAATAAAAAAAATCAGGGTACTATCACTTAAATATAATAATTCCCTATGCCCCCCCTATGGATACTATCTGTATAGGATACCGTCTCTTGTTTAAATAAAAAAAAATAATTAACTTATTGGCACCCCTGCTTTCAAAAACAAATCGAGGTTTTATCATTTAAATATGATAGCTCACTACCCCCTCCCCCCTCCCCTCTGGATACCATGTTGATAAAATGCCGTCTCTGCTTTAAATTAAAAAAAAATAACTTTTTGGGATCCCTGCTTTCAACAAAAAAATTTCATGATATTATCATTTAAATGTAATACCCCCCTACCCCCCCCCTCTGGATACCACCTTGATAGGATACCGTTTCAGCTTTCATTAGAAAAATAAGTTACCTAATAATTAAGTAGGTCACTATATGGTTCAAACAAACACACAAAATAACGTTAAACAGCTTTTTTTTCTTTGAAAAAAAATTAGGGTATGAGTAAAGGGGTACAAAGACAACAACAAAAATGTCGAAATTATTCAGATATACCTCAAATTATTTGAAAACTGAGTCATAGATTTGCCGTGGCATTCAATAAGATCTAAAGAATCTAATTAAAAGGGAGCGCACACAAAAGCCAAATTAGGCCAGTAGCCTATGAGAAATCACAAAATATCCAAGACAATGAACAAGTCTTAATGGGGGGACCTGGGTCTATCAAAATATTTCAATAGTTTCCAAGGAAATTTGATATCATTTTCTTCTGTCTCCACTTTAAATGAAAAAAATAATTATCCTTTTGCCATCCCTGTTTTCAATAAAAAAAAGGTATTATCACTTAAAAATGATAGCCCCCTATCCCCCCCTATAGGCAATAATTTAAAATTTATTTTTGAGTCATATTTCTGGGGTAGCTTCCGAACAATTGAGTATTAAACATTCAGGAGTTCAACGATTGAGTATTAAACATTAAGAAAACTTTATCTAAAAACAGCAAAAAAAAAATATCTGCAAACTTACAATTCAGCCGTAGAAACAATCTGTCGGCTGTCAATTTCGAAATCCAACTGAAGACTGAAGCTGTATAGTAGTGAATTCGTTCTATAATTCTATTCAACTTGAAAATAAAATTCTGGACTACGAACGATGTTAGAAATAGCGATTGGGAAACTACGTTCGAAATTATTCAAACTCATTTCATAAAGACGATACTGTTTTTTGTCAACATATGAAGAACTGTGTATATTGCAATATTTGCAATTGCATATTGCATCTCTCTGGTTTTTATGCAAACTAACAAAAGAGACGAAAATTAATGAACAAGAGAGTAGTGAAGAATTATGTAATGCAAAGTAATATTTGGCAGGGAAATTCACTGGTGATAAATCGGTAGGGGTGGCACCGTGATTGCGTGATTTTCGGGGATTCGGGGAACCAAATTTTTTTTCGGGGTGACGCATAGATTTTCGGGGAAATACCCGAAAATTCGGGGATAGTGCAAGCCCTGCTTGATTTCTAATCAGGAAAAACGAAATACTAAACCACACGAGAAGGAAAAGCTCCGACTTTGCGGTTGACGCAATAAAGAATTGCCGCAAAATTAATTTAAACAAAATTAATTTGAACGCTCATGCCTCTGTCGGCAGCGGCACGCCTTTGGCACGCCGGTGGCATTACGACACTTCGGCGGCGTTCTAACGGGCCTCTCGTCGGCGACGTTCGGTCGATCCGCCGGCGCGGCGCCGGGGTCTAGCTACGATCAACAAATTGAGTGGGATAGAGAGAGAGAGGAGTAAATCATACTTGAACAGAATCTTTCTCGCGAAAAAAAATTCTTAAATTTCTAAGCTAGTGTTTAAAAGCATATTCACAATATCATTTTGCTGTGTTGTGATTAATATGCCAATAAACTGTGTAAAAGCCTTTGGACCACGACATAAAAGCTTCATGCAATATTCTAATAGCGGAGAATCAGTTTTCATTATATCGATAAGCATTCCCTGAGAAAATATCTTCCTTTGAATAGATAACTCTAGAAAATCATCATCTAGCATCCAAAGTTTTTCGATAAACACAAGATTCCCCATGATTCGCTCTTTCTCAAATCTATCCATTTTTTAGAGTCCTAACACTCTCAAAGTCACTTTTAGACTACCCAGGATTCTTTTTTCCACTCTAAAAATATACGCTAGTCTACTATCTTCGATTTAGAAACAATTTTATTGACTATAATTACAAAAATAATAATCACTGATTCAATTTGTTTTCATCAATATATTCCACTAGTGCATTTCATGCAGCCTGAAGTCTATCTATATGCACAATGTTCAGTTTTGCAGCAAAGCATAATTGCTCCTCCAATTTAAATTTGCTCAATGATATCACGTATCTAGCATACATATCGTCCCATTCAAGGCTTAGTCTACATCCTCTTGTTATTTCCACAGCCACGTTTGGTACACTCGCCCGTGTAATATTTGAATCCAATTACTAATCAAGTTATCGTACATGGAGTAGCCTCCGCTCACTCTGATTGGCCCCAAAAAATGGGTGTTGCCTCAGAAACCCGTCTGGTTGCATTGCAAAATCTCGTCCATGGTTCCAAATATAACGTATTTGATAGGTTTATAGGTCCATCAACTTCATACGCTTCAGTGGTTCCTAGGGGCGTAAGCAAAATGGAACATAGGACTCTACTATCTTTTACCAGTACTGGAATACAGAAAATACGGAAGAAATGATGCTGGAACTTTGGATAGCGAAACTAGAAAAGGCGAAAATACTTGGAGTGACATGGACCCACGAGATGAAGTTGAGTAAATTATGGGAAGAAAAAATACGGAAAATTGAAGGGATGCTGGTGACGGCAAATGATGTTGAAGAGTGTTTTTTGTTTTTCAGAGCGACATATGTAAACACATATTGTCTACCACTACTGTTCTATTTCGCACCTGCTTTCGTGCTAGATGAAGAGAGTGCTAAGAGAATAGAACAAATTATTTAGAGGTTTGTGTGGAGAGGAAAAGTTGAAAAGTTGAGCATGAAAATGCTCTTTGTACCCAGAGTAAAAGGAGGAATAGGAGTGGTTAATTATAGGAATGTATGCCAATCATTTTTTTGGAGAAATGCTATTGAGATGCTCCAAAGGGACGATGAAATTGGATGTTTGGAGAGAGATTGGCTGCTACCGGTCTTGAACGAAGTAGTTGAGGAACAAGTTTTGACGCTAGTGGAAGAGGTCCCAGATCAGTTAAAGGAAACAGCGGAGAAACTTTAAGAGAACTGAGATCAAAAGGAGTGTTTCAGGACGGATTGAGTCAGGTAGAAAAAAAGGGTCATAGATAATTACATGTAGAACCGAGAGGACGATTTTTCATACCATGTTAAAGAAAAAGAACATTTCATGAAGTTTTATAAGGCTTTCAAAAATCTAAATGAAGTACCGTGTGACACTAGAGAAAGAGAGGTGATGTTTATGCTGATACACACCACATTACCTTACCGGGATAGAATACGCCGTTTCAAGAAGGGCGAAATAAAGGAGCGCAACCTGTGCCATGAAATAGTGGTTGATGGTTTACAGCATGAATTTATAGAATGTATTTTTAACAAAGAAGTTTTTAGTTTTATTTTTGATGTTTTTAGGGATGAGAATATAGAGATGGTGAGTTTAAATAGTAAAAAAAAAAATTGAAGTTAGATTTTGAAAGAAAAGGTGATGAAAAGAGGCAGAAAGGAATGTTATTAATTGCGATATAGGCATGTACCCATATTTGGAAAATGAGGGAAAAGAAATAGAGAGTTGAATTAGAAAGATTTAAAGGAGTAACTAGAGGGAAAGTGGAGCTTTTGAGAAAGAATAGAGAATGGAAAGAAAGAATTGATGAGGAGTGGATAGAGAGTTTGGTAAATAGTTGATTTTTTTTCTTCTTTTTTTTTAAGGCAATCAAGTAAAGTATGAATTTTATTTGGAAATTTAAAGTTTATGGGTAATTTGTTAGAATTTTTGAACCCTTCTTCCTAGATAAGCATTGTGTTGTTTAAGTATATGTTTTATTGTTTGTGGAGGTTTTTGTAAGGGAAGAATGGTTCAAATTGTATTTATTTTATTTTTATTTTTTTTATTCTAATTTTTTTTTTTTGGTGGAAGCTTAAAGGGGTAATATAAAATTTGGAATGTAGGTGAAGCCACCGTCAAAGGATTCTCCTAAGGAGGGGGAGCATCCTAAAAGCGGGACGTGCGTTGTATTTTGTTTTGTTTTTATTTGTGTTGTAGTATGCCCCGGAGAGTAACCTGTTGTATTTGACTGCCTTAATTCATTTTTAGTTGGTATAAAAGGGATTTTTTTCTGTTTTGAAAAGGAAGTCTATTGTTAAGATGATGAAAATGTTATATTGGATTAATTTAGTTTTTTAAATTTCAGAGATATAAAAGAGGAGAAAATAGAAGAAGAGAAGTTTTTTTGGTGGTTGTAGTTTGGATGAAGTTTGTAATTTTGTTGAATTTATTTTTTAATAGGAGAAAAATGTAGATGAAGGGTGAAACGGAAAAAATGGAAAAAGGGAAGTGAAAAAAAATGAAAATATAGGGTAAAAATACAGAAAATGATAATGAAGGCTAATAATCCTTATTAAAAATTTTCATCATGTTGATTATGTATAGTAGCAGAGTGTGTTTTTATCAATGTTGTTTGGATAAAAAATTTAAAAAATAAATCTAGTTTTTAAATTAGTGTAGGTGACATTAAAGTTTTGAAATTATGTGAAAAAGATTTTTATGTCACCGAGAGGCGAGGAGGTGGGATTAAAAAAAAGCACAGGTAAAAAGACAATTTTACCTAAAAAATTCTTACTCGCAAATTACTTTTAAAAATAAGGGTAAAACAGTAACTAACTCTTTAATCGCTTTAAATATATCTCCCAATTATTTCTTTTTCAAAAGTAGGTATTAGGTAGAAACATCACTTAGCCTTTTGCAAGGTGTGGATACAATGCAGCAACAAACAATTTATTATTTAAATAATACCTTATAGGTATAGCTTGAAATATTAAACAGGTCGTGGTAACGAACTGTAAGGAAGGAGCAACTCGGCTTAATACTCTAAAACAAGGAATTTTTATATCAATAGGTATATCAAATGGTTCAGTTTATTATGCTGATTCCAAATATATAAGATTCTTCAAGTTTAATGTTACCAATCAAAAATTACAAGCCTGAGAAAGTTTACCTGATTTTTAAAAAAGAGGTTAAATACCCCTTAAAGTCAAAGAATCATAATGAAAGTCACATCATCAGATTCAGCGCATCAGAAGACCCTATTGTAGAAGTTTCAGGCATTGAATTTTCCGTGAGGAGGGGAATTTCCGGGGGGGGGTAAACTTTCCGGTGGAAACTTTACACTGGGGGGATTTGACAGAAGTTCTATGCAAAATTCTTTTTCTTGTCTTATTTTCTCTTTGCCAACTCAATTTTGCATGTGCAGATGCTCCGGGGGAATTGTCCAAGGGAAATTTTCAGAAGGTTTTGATTTCCGGGAAAATTTCCGTGGAAGGGGGGATTGATCGAAAAAAAATAAAAATTAAATTCTTTTTCAATTGAAATTATGCTAAAAAGAATTTTTCAGGCTGAATAGTCCGAAAAAAATTTTTACGGAGGGGATAGGAATTATCAGTAAGGATGGAATTACCCAGAGAGAATTTTACAAGAGAGTATTTTACGCGGGAGGAGCTTTTCCCGGAGGAGTTTCCAATAAGGGGAGGGAATTTTTCATGGAGGGTGAGCCAACACTGGTAACAAAAAAAAACACTGTAGTCCTCACGTCTTCTAAGAAAGTAAAGACAAAATTTGCCCGCTATTTTACTAAAACTGATCTCTAATCAACAGGTAATTTACATAATATGCAGCTATTGTCCCTATGTTTGTGGTACTTATTTCAACCCTAAAAGCAGTTTGATATATCAATTAACTATTTTGAACACGATGGCTAAATCAGCATTGTATCCAGTACCATAGGGGAGGCGGTGTAAAGCGGTGCTTGGCCTAAGTACCTCCGATCAGATCCCCGATATCGGAATTGGAGTGACATTACGCTCACTGTGGATCTTCAAAAAGAAGACTAGGAATTTTAACTTACCATCGAATGCCCCCCCCCCGCCCAAAAAAAAAATCAACGATCACCCCTTTCATGCGAAGTGACAGGTGGGAAATATAACTAGGTTAACGAAACAAAATAATAAACTGGTGACACTCTACTATTTACTAAGTCAAAACCATTGGGCTGAATATGATACGAATTGTCTTATTTGAATATTGACACTATATTGAAAAACAATTTTAAATCTAATAAGTGCTTAAAATTAAGCTTGATCACTAGTTCGGGGGTCAGATCAAATAAAATTGTATAAAATGTTTAGTAGTGTATATTAGATAGCAAACAATTATTGGTTACAGTTAGGCAAAATATGAGAATGAAGAACATTTTTGACTTTTAGCATATCTTTCAAAGGAATTTTAACGAACAGTTCCTCCCAGGTTTTTAGCAATGTCTTTTTAGCCACAATTCCAGTTAATAAAAAGATTAAATTTACAAAAAAAAACAAGTTTTTTCAACTGAAGGCAAGGAACAACATTAAAACTTAAAACGAACAGAAATTATTATGGATATGAGAAGGTTCACCCCCTAGTCAATACCTTGGTATTTACGCTAAAGTTCAAACTTTGTTCAAATTCTTCAAGAATGAACCCTGAATTATAAAGGTCGTTTAATTACAATAAATAGCTTTTTGAAAGTACTAGAAAAACTTTAGCTTAAAGAGCGAAGTATTGACTAGGGGGAGAAACCCTAATTTATGTTCGTTTTAAGTTTTGATGTTGCTCCTTACTTTCAGTTGAAAAACTTTTTTTTATTAATTTCTGATCGTTTTTTTAGATAATGCTGGGAAATCCGGTGCCCCCTTTTTAGCAATGTCCCTTTCCCCATGAAAACTTCCTCCATGGAAAGATCCTTCCACGGGACTGAGTTATCCTAAAAGACATAGTTATTATATTTTCAACCATGCTGAACAAAATGGCTATCTCAAGATTTTGATCGGGTGACTTTGGGAAAAAAAATTAGCGCGGGAGGGGGCAGTAGTGGGGCCACAATACATTCAACAACAACCCTCCCCGGATTCCGATGAGAGCCGTGTGACTTCACAAATCCCCTATCAAAATTTCCATGAGTGCCCTGGCAAAATTCCCATGATAGCCCTGGTAAAATTCCCTTGACATGCCCTCCCTTTTTCCCATAACATGCCTTGGCAAGATTCCACCCCTGACAAGATTCCCTGGTAATAGCTTTTTGAAAGTACTAGAAAACCTTTCCGGGTTGTAGCGGTAGCTAGCAACCTAGTAAGAGACGATCACGTCCAATGTTAGGAAATATAAAAACCCATAACTCCTAAAAAAAAGTCAGATCAAAACAAAAAGTACATACCATTAGAACTGCATTGTCCGAAAACCCTGTATAGGAAACTTTCTGTCCCTTGGCTTGAACAGCAAGGGAAATATATTGGCTTGAAAATCAAGAAAAGTGGCAGCTACTAGAACATTCTGCCTAAACGGCATATTTTTTCCTTTTTTTCTTTCTTCTTTTCCACAGATAGCTTTGCACTGGAACATCGTAAAGAGTTGTTCAATGGCTTATTTTAAATGAAATTAATTTGGTTAAAAATCTTTAGTAACTAAAATAAATTATTTCTAAAAGAGAATAAATTTTCCCACTAAAAACTGCATTTCCGATGTGTTTTCATACTACAGTCTTTTCAAAGATATTTGATTTTTGTACATAAATCATAATCGTATCACAGGGGTAAGATTTGAACCCACGCCTCCGAAGAGACTGGTGGCTAACACCAGCGCCTTGGACCACTCGGCCGCGCTGCCTCTCATAACCATATATGTGAATCCGGGTCGCAGCAGTAGCTAGCAACCTAGTAAGAGACGATTAGTCCAACGCTAAGAAATATAAAACCCAGAACTCCTAAAAATAGTCAGATCAAAACCAAAGTACATCATTAGAACCACCTTGTCTGAAATCCTACTAGATAAATAATGAATGTCGTCATAGTTTTATTAGAGCTATGACATGAATAGAAAAAACGACATTATGTTGTTATTTCTAAAGACGTCATGAAATAATACCATTACGCCAAGACGTCATGAAATAAAATCATTATGCCATGACGTCATGATTACTATATAAAAGGCGACAAAGATGTAAATGGTCTCATTCATGGTTACATAATGGTTAAATCAAAGCAAGCTACACGCAAGTTAAAAAAACAGTACTACACAAAAACCAGATATAGCATCTTGAAAAGAGAAAAGCAAAGGTATTCAACCGACCCGGCGTATCGAGAAGTAAAAATTGTTAGTGACAAATAGCGTTATTATAATGATGTAGTGTATAGACATGCAAAAATTGAGACAGCCAAACAAAAGATTTTACGTAAAGGATGGATACTGTAAATGGGAATCTTGTAAGTAACACCGATATCAGGGTTTTATTGATAATCAAACTGTTCGTGGTAACGAACTGTATAGCAAGATGAAGTAGTAAGATTATTGTAACTGAAGTATTAAATCAAGCAGTTCGTGCTCGAAATAAAGAGCTATGTGATGGCTCATTTTAAAGGAAATTGCTGTATATAGAAATTATATTAAAAGACGATCATTAGAAGAATAAACCATTGCACACATTGGACTTAGCTGCCTGATTCTTTGAGAATCGTCTCTTACTACCCCAAAAAAGAAAAAGCCGTAGGCTTTTTCCTGTTTTTAATCAGGGTTTACATAATATGGTTGCCAAACAGTTCGTTTAAATAATTACAATAAAGAGCGAACTCTTGTTTATACAAACTTGTGTAGTGGGACATAATGATCGATCATAAATGGTGTTAGTGAAGAGGATCTCATGCAGTAGTTATTAAAATTCACTCAATAAAGAGGGTACCATATAATCATACCGATTTTGCCTTTAAGATTGAAGCCATTTGTTGAATAAAGTAACTTGTTCTCTTGAAAATTAATATCGTACTGCATATATTTCTTGGAAAATCCTTTTGATTGAATGCAATTATTCCAAAATTCTAAAAAAAATTATATGACGTTATCGCAAATTAATTGTCTAAATTGAAAGATTAAGAGAAGCAAGATGTTGATTGACGTCATGACAAGCGAGTCTATTCTGGCTGCAAACCAGGCGTATTTAATGACGTCATCTCATGCACATAAAAGACGTCGCCTAGTGCATATAAGCAACGGTTTCTAGTAATTTTTATTATTAGTATTTTATATACCGCAAAGCAAACAAGATAGTATGTCAACTGAACTTCATAAGGAAATGACAAATTTTCTGAAGAAAAAAGATACAAGGCTTTCTGTTGAAGAGAAGAGCACAGTAGTGAAGAAAAGGAATGTTTCTGAATCCACAAGACTTTCCAAATTGGAACCTAAAGTTAAAAAGTTACCTTTGGGAAATGACAATTCAGCTCATATGGAAAATAAGACCATCAATTTTTCAAAAATAAAAAGATGGCTGGTAATTAACGGATTGATTCATTCGAAAAACTCGACAGTGAGCTTGCGACAATTGCCAAAACACTGGCCAAATTATATAGATCCCCAGAAATTAAGAAAGCAGTAAGGGCACGGTGGGAAGTAAGGGATTGTATCCGGCGCACAAACTCACTTACAGAAAAATTGAGAAGATACGAAAGCCAAACTGGGAGAATGGATTTAGATGGAGTTTTAACCAGTTTTTACTATCAAATGCTCAAAATAAGTTAAACCATGACAAACTTGGAAAAAGAAGTAAAAAGGAAGCAACAGATAGAACACAAAGCAACGGTAAACTTATTTCAGTCTGAGAAAGCCGGGCTTGATAATAGGAAAGTTGTTGAAGCTAAGAGGGAAAAAGTTAGTGAAGAGGTTCAGCAAAAGGATTGCCTTTGAAAAGAAACCATATTCCCAGATAAGAATAATCCAGAAGGTTGACAAGAGATTTGCAGCTTGCATGGCCCAGAATAGCGTAAAGAGCGAAGTATTGACTGTGGGAAGAACCCCGTAATATACGTAATAATTTATGTTCGCTTTAAGCTTTAATGTTGCTCCTTACTTTCAGCTGAAAAAACTTTTTTTTTATTTAATATCACTCTAACATTAAGATGTTTCGTTGGTAGATGTCAGGGCTTCCTTCCAAACTTCGTTATATGCTCTTCATTCATTTTCAGGTGGTAGCAGAACTTTTAAGCTACGTTGTCTTTTCACACGAGAAAATGCAAAGTATAACATCCCATGATTAAAAACTGCAGCACTAAGGTCGACACCAACAAATTCAAAAGTTTGTCCTTGCGACTTATGGATAGTCATGGCAAATGTGAGTCGAAGTGGAAATTGATATCGTTGGACAGTATATCCAAGTTGACCTTTACTCGTCAAAATGCAACGTATAACATTTCATGATTAAAAACTGGAGCATTAAGGTCGACGCCAACAAATTCAAAATTTTGCCCTTTTGACTTATGTATAGTCATGGCAAATGCGGATATAAGTGGAAATTGATGTCGTTGAACAGTACATCCAAGTTGACCTTTACTGGTAATTTTCATTTTTGACATTATCTAATTCTCGGTTTTACATATATTCTAGCCGCAAGTCTCTTTGCCCTTCATTTTCATTTTTGACACGCTCTAATTCTCGTTTTCGCTTATCTTTTAACCGCGTGTGTCCTTGCTCCTAATTTTCATTTTTGACACGCTCTAGTGCTTAGTTGTCGTTTATCTTCAAACCGCGTGTGTCTTGGCTCTTCATTTTCATTTTCGAAACGCTCTAATTCTTATTTTCATTTATTTTCTAACCGTATTTGTCTATCTTCTTCATTTTGGATTTTGATTACTTCAGACAATTTAGCAATGCCCTTTGCTTTAGCTTCCCGTATTGGTGTTATTGCAACTGATGGTCCAGGCTGTTGATTTTCACATCTTATCACGTTTGATAGTTTTGGTGTTGGTTCCAAAGAATTCTCATTTATAGTAACTGCAACTGCAAATTTTGTTTTTTTGGGCCTTCCTACAGATATTGCGTTGGATAAATAGCTGATTACGTTGGAAACTCGGCTTTCTTATATAGATAGCCGAGATAGGAAACTCGGCTATGCTATTTTCTTATTTAAAGCACGAGGGTGTGTCATGGGAATCCTATGCTAAATATATATATATATATATATATATATATATATATATATATATATATATATATATATATATATATATATATATAGATATATATATATATATATATATATATAGCAAGAGATTTTAAAGACACAGACAGGGAAATTAACACGGGATTTCCGGAAGGCCCAGGTGTTCCAATTTTAATTCAGTATTGGCAAGATTCCGAACGCATCCCTAGCAAGATTCTCTCCCCGGACAAGATTCCCACCTTGGCAAGATTCCTTCCTTGGCAAGATTCCCACCCTAGCAAGATTCCGAGCAGCTGGTAGGCTTCGCAGAATTCCGCCGTTATTTTATATGAGAAATTGGGCTGCAGTCGGGATAATACACAAGTAGCAATAATAGGTATTACTAGCCCATGTGTTCTAATATAGGGAACGCATCTAGCGACACAACCTCGCCAGATAGGGAGCCTATAAGTTTAGCTACTAGCCCCTCAAGACGTCGCACCTATGCAATGCGGATCCTGGTTCCAGGTGTAATAAGCTTGACGCAATCTTATTCCAGATGGCGAGATTCCCACGGAACGCTCCTCTGGACTTCAAGGACGTCACACGACTTGCCCCGTTTTAAACGGTCAGGCGTAGTATGGATTACCCAGCTTTATGTAACCTCGCGACAGGACCCGTGGGAATCCCCGCTTGTAATTTAACTACAGCACACACCTGTCGCAATGACGGTGCACATATCAAACAATTCATGGGAACGAACTGTATAGTAAGAGCGACTCGTCTCAATAGCATTCGAAACTTTAAAAAACGGAATTTTGATACCTATGAATACATCAAAAGAATCAAATTTTTACACTGATTTTAAATATAAGATAAGATAAGATTTATTGCAAAAAGCCTGTGGGCCATAGCAATACATAATACAATCTACAAACCAACACTCAGGAACAAAATATAGCTTTAGATAGTAAAAATCAAAAAAGGAAAAAAGAAAAAGAACAACAAAACGACAAAAAAGAAACACACCAAGGTTCGACTTTTAACCAACAAACACCATATAATAAAATTCAAATCATAAAAATAGTATCAGGCTATCCCCTCAAACATGATTCCCTATATTTAGTCCCTAAACGAAGAAACTTACACAACTGTTTAATAGCACATGCGTTCCTCTCAGCCATCCGCTCTATTAACCAGCATTCGCTCCCAAACACTCGTCCGAAACATTCATTCCGCAACTCAGACAGCTCTTCACACTCGGATACAAAATGAAATAAGTTTTCATTCACCAATCCACACATTGGGCAGAAATAAGGACCAGCCGCCAGCCTAAACTTTCCCAAAAATTCCTTCTCTCACCTAAATCCAAACTATCCCCTCTTACCAACAACAAATTCTTCAAATCCTCTTTATTCAACCCAAATTTAAGATAAACCTCCTCCCCCCAACCGTCTTTGGCTTGGGAGTAAAACCTCAAAGACATAGATTGGTCCTTATGAGCTTGCCACTTTTGGATTTCTTGGTCCTTTAGGGTTCGCTGGACTTCCTTCCATACTGACACGGTTTCATCCATATGGCCTTTTCCTTCATTCCACATCTCCGAAAGTCCACAAAGGTCCAGTATTTTCTTAACCTGATTTGACCATGGATCACGTCTACCATCCTTCAAGCTCTCCAAACAAGCTGCCTTAAGAAGCCGAACTCTAGGTAGCCTAATTATCTTCTCCCAGAATTTTACCATTCTAACCAATCTAACACTCCTTAAAGAAAAAAACCCCAAATCTCCTTTCAGTACCACTGAACTAAATGAATCCTTCAAGCCTAGAATTCTCTTAAAATATCTTAGCTGAACTACTTCTAGCTTAGCTCCTTTAGAAAAACCCCATACCTCAGAGCCCCAATGTAGACTAGAAGCTACCTTTGTCTGGAAAACTCTTTTCTGGATCCTCATGTCCGCTAGCTGATTTAAATTACTTCTCAAAAGCATATTTATTAGCCTATTACCCCTCAAATTACAATCTTCTACATGCCTAGACATCCCCCTTAAAGCACTAAACTTAACACCCAAATAAACAAATTCATCTTTAACCTCTAAAACCTTTCCTCCAAAATTAAAATGGACCTCTGAATCAACATCTCCTTTACTCCTAAATACTAATACTACTGATTTCTTAGCGTTCAACTCTAACTCCTTCTTTTCTAAATAATTTTTTATTATATCTAATTGCTTCTGAAGCCACTAGAGCTATATCATCCGCGAATAACATGCATGATAGCCTAAACCAATCCAAAGATACATAAGGGGCTCCATTGTTTTTCATAAACCTATCTAAATCATTAACAAACAAGGAGAAGAGCTTGTGAGATAATGTACATCCTTGTTTCACGCCCACATGAGACGTGACCAGCCTAGAAAAATTTCCCATAACCTTCACAGAAAATTTTACCCTCCGATACATATCTGCTATTATTGCTACAAAAAAAGACGGCAAGCCTATTTCTAACAGACTTTCAATAAATAACCTCCTATTTACCGAATCACAAGCACTTTTCAGGTCTAAAAAGGCTACGAATAGCCGACCATTTTTTCCTCGAGCATATTTTCTTCTCAATGCATCCAAAGTAAAAATATGGTCAATAGTGCTGAAAGTCGATCTGAATCCCGCTTGTATCGGGCTAAGTATTTCCTCCTTATCTAACCAATCTCTTAGCCTAAATTCCAGAACCTTACAAAACAATTTACTTACCACATTCCCCATAAAGATAGACCTAAAGTTTTCATGTAACTTCCTAATACCTTTCTTAAAAAGAGGCACTGCTACAGAAATTTCCCATGAGCGAGGCCAACAAGCTTTCTCTACTACAAACGAGAAAATTGCAGCCAACATGGATATTAAAGTTGTCCTTCCTAACTTCAGAACCTTTGTAGATATACCATCTGTTCCTGGACACGAATTTCCATTCATCCTTTTCAACTGGTCCCAAATTTCTTGTTGAGATACAGGCCTAATTAAATCATAATCATTCTGCCTTAAAGAATATATTGCCGTCCCTAGACCTGGCTCTCTATCCTCTGAACCATTCGACTCATTCGTCCTAACATATTCTGACTCTCTATTCTCAAAATAACCTGGCCACGTCTCAACTGCTGGGACGTCACCTCTTATTCCCGGGCCCTGGATTGAACATTTAACAACCGACCAAAACTCTCTTGAATTATTCACACTATAAGCTCTCTTAATTTCCTCATTAATTTTCATATGCCTCTCTCTCTTTTTAACTCTTTTAACCCTATTATAATCTGACCTTAGTTTCCTATATTCAGCTAACCTGCGCAAATTCGTTTCCTGATCCAATGGGTCTGTTGCTTTAAGTAGCCTGAAAACCCTAATTACCTCTTTCCTTTTCTGCCTACATTCCTCATCGAAAAAAACCCTCGTCTTTTCTGGCCGGATGTTTTTTATCCTGAGATAAAGGCTTGATTCTCTCATAAATTATATCTGCAAGTACCGAAACAATTTGGTGCAATTCAGCTGGTTCTGAAAAATTCAAAATTGAATGGCAATCATTCTGAAATTCCTCACTTTTTAGTTCCATTTTAACCAATTCTTCTTTCTCCTTGGCTATCCAAACTGGTTTACGGATCCTTTCCTTGCACGTAGACCTTTCCTTTCCCCTTTCGGACTGTCGAATACACACTCTCAGCATAATACTCACTGGCAGATGGTCAGATCCAACCAACTCTAGGACCCTGAGGTCGACCGCCCGGGGCCAAAGAGAAAAACTACATAAAATATAATCAATTAAACTTAGGCTAAACCAACTGTAACACGTAAAATCACCCACACCAAAATCTCCCCCCAACCTTCCGTTCATAATTATTAACCCTTCCTTTTTACAAAAATTTATTAAATTCCTTCCCCATCTATTTCATATCCGAGACCTATCCCTACTTTCCCTACTAGGGAAAACGTACTCACATTCATTCTCCAAGCAAACATTCTGACCTGGTTCATTTACAAGGGGTTCACCAGCCTGCAACTCGTCCTCTTCACTAGTATATGCATTGAAGTCCCCTAGAAAAATAAAATAACGGCAAGGGTACATTCTTTTATACAACTGAGTTTCATTTTCAACCAACTCCCATGTATCTTCACGGCTGTAAGAACTGTTATTCGGAGGCAAGTGAACAACACACACAACAAGGTGAACATTATTAACTGATAATAATAACCATAATAAATTTTCAGACTCACTTTCTAGCCTACGAAATAAATTAAATACACCCTTCCTTAGAAGCACTGTTACTCCTCCATAGTATCTGCCATTTGCCGAGACTTTTCTCCGACACTCAAAAACATCAAAGTCTTCATACGACGAAAATTCATCTAGAGAATTCGACGTCTCGACAAGGCAACAACATCCCAACTTTCACAACCGGCTGATGTACTTGACTCTAATAAATTTTCTAACTTTTCCCTACTATAATCTTGTAAATTCCAAACTACAAAACTTAAGCGCGATTCACTATGGCCCTGTATTCCCTATTTTGGCAATTTTGACTGGTTCCCAGGCACTACTATATCCTCCCAACTAGGCTGCTCCTGATAAAAAACCGGAGCTTTCACTATCTGGTGAGGCCCAAATGATTCGTAATCCTGAATCGTCTCCGTTTCTCGAGCACTTTTATTGCGCCTTTATCCTGCTCCAAAGGGCTAATGTTCTTATTATTTCTTTTGCCCTGTCTCACACTCTGCTGAGCTAAATCCACCGCAGGTTCTTGGCTAACAGTGGGATAATACTGCCCACAAATAAAAGCAGCCGGGTCCCCATCTTCTACACTAAATACAGAAGCAGAGCTTCCAAAACTCTGGCAACTAGCAGCCGAATTTACCAATCCGCTTCTCTCACGCAAAATAATCTGAATAATCTGATTTGCACGAGCGTAAGATGTACCAGGTTCCTTAGAATCAACATTAGGGCTAGCCACCTCAACACTCACACGTTTTTCTTTTTGAACTTCATTCGCTATCCCTAGCGTGATTGATTTTGATCCTTCTTTACTTAGTGAACTTGCATTGACCATTACTTCATTTCCCGTGCGCATATTACGATTTAAATTGGAACTCTGATGATCATGGGTTTTTATTTCCTCTACTGCTATAACCTTCCGTTGTTCTCGATAAATTTCTTTCACTTTACCCAATGCACTATCGTATGCAAAAATCTTATCCCCCACGAAAAGTCTCACACACCTCAGCTTTGGACGTAAATGGCCTTCCGTACGCGCGGCATCCAAAATTTGTATCAACTTGCTCCGTGCAAATAAATCTGAAGAAGTATAATCTGGGGCTACTGACAAATGAAACCTTTTGAAAAGCGCAGCCGAAGTAAATATATATATAAAATATATAAAAAAATGCAGTTTTAAAAAAATATATATAATATATATATTAAAATTTTGCAGTTTTTAAAAAAAATAAAATATATATATTAAAATAAAATATTCATATGAATGACATCATATGATGTAATGACATAAATTACGTCAGCTTAATTTATATGATGTCATGACGCACATGATATACATGCCGTCATTGCAATTTTTCAATACATGACTTCATATGCTCAAAAACCAAAATTAAGGCTCTTAACGGATTTTATCAGACTTCTGACCTATCTAGATCGTTTTTTTATGCGAGAATACCCCAAGATATCAATTTTATCAAAATGCTATTGAGCTGTTTTCGAGAAAAATACATACATACATAAATGAATACATATATAATTATTGCTCTTTATAAAGATTATATACCCCGAGATTCACACCCGAACCGGTTAGCCATGCCATTTTGTGAGGTAAAAAAGATGGCAAAACCTTGTACATATCCTCCCCAGGTCATATAATAGAGGGGCTTCATTAACCATAATACTTGAGATGGTGGTAATAGATCTTTTAGATTCGCTGGTCATTTGTCGCGACTCTGTTTTTTATGTCATCAATAATTTAAAGAATGCCCGTATCTCATCATAACTTATAATCAGTAAAAACAATTGCTTCTCTCATTGGTTTACCATAAGAAGCATTTTTAAAACTTATTAGTCACCTAGCAAGGGTGCTTTGAGCAGTGTTAGGTTAATTTAAAAAACAAAGTTTTTCCGAAGGAAGTAAAGAGCGAAGTTGAAACTTAATACAAACAAAATTTATTAAACCTATCTAACATATATCAATAAAACTAATGCAAATAAGTCAACTGGTGATAGAGAAATATCATCAGTTTATTTATTTGCACTCGTTTTATTGATATATGTTAGATAGGCTGGGAAGTAATAATTTTTGTTTGTTTTAAATTTCAACTTTGCTCTTTATTTCCCCCGGAAGAATTTTTTTTTCTAATTAGTCTATGCTCGTTTTTTATTAAAATTTAATTTATAAATGACACTGCTGTGACCTTTTATATTTACGTGGAATATTTTCTGTTCGCTTGAAGTTTTAATGTTGGTCCTTAGTTTCAGTTGAAAATTTATTTTTAGTTATATAATTTTTAATCACCTCCAATCTAGGGGAAAAAAACATCTCATCCCTTATTAAGGAGCTGAGCTAAGAAGCCGTACAAGAGTTGAAGCAAAAATAGGTTTAGCGTTGGAAAAAAAAATCCAAACAGTGTGGTTTCTTTTTGCAAATCTTCTGGCAAAAACTACCAAATTCAACATTTTTAAAAATAGGAGCTTGAAACCTCTAAAGTAAGGTTCTCTAACACGCTGCATCTGATAGTGTGATTTTCGTTGAGATTTTAGGACTCTTTGGGGTTGTTACCCCTTTTTTCAAAAATGAGGCAAATTTTCTCAGGTTCATAACTTTTGATGTAAAACATTAAACTTGATGAAACTTAATGATTTAAAATGAGTGTAAAAGTGCAATTCTTTTGATGTATTTATTGCTATCAAATTTTGTTTTTTAAAATTTCGGTTACTATTGAGACGAAGCGCTCTCACTATACAGCTCGTTACCAGGAACTGTTTGATTTCCAATTTGCAAAATTCTAATTTACAGTATTGATCATTTATGTCAAAAAACAGGAAAAAGCCTACCGCTTTTTATTCTTTGAAATAGCAAGAGACGAATTTCAAACAATCAAGTAGTTAACAGTCCAATATATGCAACGGTTTGTTATTCCAATGATCGTATTTTAATGTAATCCCTTTTGTTACTGCAGTTACTATGGGCTACAGTTCGTTCCTTAATGTAATTTTCAACATGTTTTAAACAGTAACCTTTTCTTTGTGATTATAATAACCTTATATTTTCAACTATATCCAATGAAACTTGCATAGTCCTTATTTACAATAAACTGTATCGATCCTTTATGTACATTAAACTGACAACATTTCTTTTGGATATTATTATGAAGCTTTGCCAAAGCATTTCTAGCCGACTTTTCAACAGCATCCGCTCTTTCAAAGAGAATTTTAATTTGTAATTTTGAATACTTTTCGTGATCCTGGTAAAACATGCGTAAAATGTTTCTCAATTTACGAAGATCAGCATGCATTTTTGCCATCTTCTTGTATTTCTGAATGTAATTTTTCCCTTTGTCCTTATGCGTTCTTCGGTACAACCTCGCAGAGAATTTAATTTTTTCATTATAGATTTTGTCACCCCATTATCTACCCATTATTCTGGTAGCTTTTTTCTTATATATTTTTCGGTAATCTTCATCATTGTGATAACGCTCCTTGATCTTTTGTCTAGTCTGCTCAATTGTTGCTTCTCTATAAAGTTTATCATTTTGATAACGCTCCTTGATGTTTTGTTTTGGCTGTCTCAATTTTCGCATGTCTATAATCTTCATCATAGTGATAACGTTCCTTGATCTTTTGTTTGGATGTCTCAATTTTCGCATGTCTATAATCTTCATCATTGTGATAACACATCTTGCTGTTTTGTTTGATTACTTCTCGATACGCCTGGTCGGTTGAATACCTTTGCTTTTTTCTTTTCGAGATACTATCTCTGTTTTATTTGTAGTACTGTTTTTTAACTTGCGTGTAGCTTGCTTTGATCTAACCATTATTTATTCATGAATGAGACCATTTACAGTTTTGACGTTTATTATATAGTAATTATGATATCACGTCTTAATGATTTTATTTCATGACGCCATGGCGCAATGGTATTATTTCATGACGTCTTCAGAAACAACAATATAATTTCGTGCTTTTCTATTCACGTCATAGCTCTAATAAAAAACTATGATGAGATTCATTATTTATCTAGTAGGGTTTCAGACAAGGTAGTTCTAATGAAGTACTTTTGATCTGACTCTATTTTTAGGAGTTTTGGGTTTTTATATTTCTTAGCATTGGACTGATCGTCTATTACTAGGTTGCTAGCTACTGCTGCAACCCAGATTCACATATATATTTATTTATGAGAGGCAGCCTGGCCGAGTGGTCCAAGGCACTGGTGTTAGCCACCAGTCTCTTCGGAGGCGTGGGCTCAAATCTTACCGCTGGTATTATGTTTGAAAGACTGCAGTGTGAAAAGACATCAAAATGCAGTTTTTGGTGGAAAAATTTATTCTCTTTTAGAAACAATTTATTTTAGTTACTATTGATTTTTAACCCAATTAATTTCTTTTAAAATGAGCCATTGAACAACTATCTACGATGTTCCAGTGCCAAGCTATCTCTGGAAACAAAGAATAAAAATATCCCGTTTAGGCAGAATGTTGTAGTAGCTGCCACTTTTCTTGATTTTCAAGCCAATATATTTCCCTTGCTGTTCAAGCCAAGGGACAGAAAGTTTACTATACAGGGGTTTCGGACAAGGCGGTTCTAATGGTGTACTTCTTGTTTTGATCTGACTCCTTTGTTAGGAACTATGGGTTTTTATATTTCTTAAAATTGGACGTGATCGTCTCTTACTAGGTTGCTAGCTACCGCTGCAACCCAGAAAACCATTACAATAAATACTTTTCTTATGGAAATACTATTATCAAACAGTTCAGGTTTAATTCTCGTATCAAGAACCCAAAACCTAACGAAAATAAACTAATTTAAAAATTTTCGGGTATTATTCTAGTTTAAATTAAAACATTACAATTATTACTCAGATACCATATATATTTTTGCAGTTTATAACTTTAGCGATTCTGAACACAGTTGGTGTTAGATATTATGTCACGACATTTATTACGTCATATATAGTCATTAGTGGATAATTGGTTCTTTTGATTCTTTTGATTTTCTCAGAATCGTAAATTTTGATGGGTAAGACTAAATTCAACGAAACTTCAGCATAAATCAGCATAAAAATTCAATTCTTTTGATTTATCTATTGATATCAAAATTATATTTTTTTCAAAGTTTTGGTTACTATTGAGACGAGTCGCTCTTACTATACAGTTCGTTACCACGAACTGTTTGATTGCTTTAAAAATCAAATATCTTTGAAAAGGCCACCGTATGAAAATACATAAAAAATGCAGTTTTTCTGTAAAAAGTGATTCTATTTTAAATTTTTTGACGTTTTTGATTAAAATAGGCACTAAAACTTTTAATTCCGTTCAAAGGAACCCACTCATGAAATTCTGGCACCACTGGGTCGATATGATCACCCCTGTGAATAAAAACAAACAAAC